>JAPXFQ010000623.1:0-382322 GCA_028564705.1 Apricaphanius iberus | reverse complement strand
AGCGAGCAGTAAATAATTTTTCTTTGCTGAAAGCTGAACTGGGAGACGAGACAACAGATCATATGGCCTCCTTGTCTGTCTTTCTTTTTCAGTCTGTCTCAGTCCCCCTGTCTGTCTCTACCGTTTCATCTGCATTCCTTTCTTTACATCTCTCTCTGTGTGTCTGTCTATGATTCAGCATGTGTGGCTTCCAGAACAACTCCATATCCCATAATGCTTCAGAACCCACATTCATTTCTATGTATTTTCCTGCCAGGCATAGTGAAACTGACCATTAGATCAGACTAATCTCTGTGTCTGTCTATGAATCAACATGTGTTGCACCTGTGATAAGAGGTCACCAAAGGTCAACCCTCAGTATATACATTGAAGCCCTGTTACAGCCCACTCACACACAGTTAATGCTGTGTTCTATAGAGAGAGATACTACAAAAGGGTCCATGTGTCAGTCCATCTGTCTTTGTCCTTCTGACCATGTCTGTCTGTCTTACTCAGTCTGTCTCAGTCCCCCTGTCTGCCTATACCAGTTCATCTGTGAATAAGATAGAGAGTTGTGCTTTGAAATAATTGAACACAAAGGATAAAATTCGCTAACACTCCAATAATTTTCCTGATAGCTGCTATAGGTTTCGAATGGGAAAGGTTCGTTCGCAGCTGTTTAACACTCTGAACATGGAGAGGAGACAACAGAACATATGGCCTAAAAGTCAATGTTATATGTATGTTCGGATGGCGTAGTGGTTAAGGAAGAAGGTTTGCATCCCAGAGGTACTGGGTTCAAATCCCGGAGCAAGCAGTAAATAATTTTTCTTTGCTGAAAGCTGAACTGGGAGGCGAGACAACAGATCATATGGCCTAAAACTCAATGCTATATAACTGATGTTGTAGTGTAACTGTTAACGAACAGGAATACAATGCAAGAGGTAGTGGGTTCAAATCCCAGGGGGAGCAAAAATTTTTTTTTTCTTGTTTGAAAGCTGGAACCAAAATCCCTATTTTATACACAGTACTACATTGCACTTGTATGCATTTTAGTTGATTTCAGCTTTTTCAGTATATTTTCATACTAATCCTATTAATACTAATGCCAACATCTTAGCTAGCATTAGCATGCTAGTTAGCATTAGCATGCTAGCTGTTGTTAGCATTTTAGCTAATTTTAGCTTTTTGACTATATTTTTGTACTGAATGGGAATATAGTAATGCCAACATGTTAGCTAGCATTAGCATGCTAGTTAGCATTAGCATGCTAGCTGTTGTTAGCATTTTAGCTAATTTTAGCTTTTTGACTATATTTTGGTACTGAATGGGTTTATAGTATTGCCAACATGTTAGCTACATTAGCATGCCTAGTTAGCATTTAGCATGCTAAGCTGTTGCTACATTTTAGCTAATTTTAGTCTTTTTGACTATATTTGTTGACGAATGGGATTATAAGTAATGCCAAATGTTAGCTAGGCATTAGCATTTTCTATGTTTTAGATTTACCACGACCATTGTGTAGCATTTTAGCTAATTTTAGCTTTTTGACTATATTTTGTACTGAATGGGTTTATAGTATTGCCAACATGTTAGCTAGCATTAGCATGCTAGTTAGCATTAGCATGCTAGCTCTTGTTAGCATTTTAGCTAATTTGAGCTTTTTGACTATATTTTGGTACTGAATGGGTTTATAGTAATGCCAACATGTTAGCTAACATTAGCATTAGCATTCTAGTTAGCATTAGCATGCACACCGTGGCCGTCCCTTCTCTAAATTTCCTGAAATTTTCTAGTTATTATTTATTATTCTTCCGCCACCGTTAATGCGGGTCGTACCGTAGCGTGCACCCCCACAATATATACATCAAAACGACCGGCTCGATCGCGACATCCGGGCTATTACTTTTATAAGCGATTGGAGTTACCATGGCGACGTAATAAGCGAAAAACCACGCCAAAAAATGCCCAAAATCCCCAAAGGAAATGAATGGAAAAACGGCCAAAAATCATGAAAATCCACTATTTTTGAAGATTTACTGTGTAGCCATACAATAACCTAAAAAATCCATTAAAAATTCAGATTATAGCCACGTCCGTGCTGTGTTCAGCATTGAAGACCGCATGTCGATAGCTGTTACGGTTTTTTCGCAATCTGACTTTGTTCGACCCAAAGTTTTCCCAAATGATGATTTTTAGAGTGGAGCAGCTCGTTAAGCAGAGTGTGGAGTGATGAACTTTTGGAAGGTCCTCATAAAAATTTAACTCGACGTCACGGCCACATATTTCGCACTAGTGACATGATTTTCGGTCATGAAATAGAGCCGCCCTTTGTGATTCTCAGGATCATTTCACAATTTCCCTATGTCGCACGGTTTTCTCTCAGCGAGCTCTAGATCGCTCAAAGTGGAACCCAGTTTTAGGGCTTTTCGCCTATAGTTTATCATTGTGGCTGGTCAGGATTATCTCAGCCAGAGAGATGTTCTTAGTCATTTTTCTCTCGCTCCCTCTCGGACTGTGAATAAGGTAGAGACTTCTGCTTTGGCATGAACGAAGACAAATGATACATCTCGCTCACACTTCAAGAATTATTCCGATACCTTGTACGGTTTTCGAATGGGAACGATTTGTTCGGCGCACTTTTTGGAGCTTTTTCTTAAAATTGAAGCTCTTAATCATCTTAAGTGTTTGCACCTGCTGCAATTTTCACTCACACTTGTTGCTGGGGAAACGGAGCACCTTTGATCAGAGTTCACTAAAGTTCATTCCACAGTATATACACATTGAAGGCCTATTAAACCCCACTTAAACACAGATTATGCTATACAGTACTATAGAGAGAAGTACTACAAACAAGTCCATGTGTCAGTCCATCTGTCTGTCTTTCTGACCATGTCTCTGTCTTTCTCAGTCCCACTGTCTGCCTTTACCATTTCATCTGTGAATAAGATAGAGAGTTGTGCTTTGAAATAATTGAACACAAAGGATAAATATCGCTAACACTCCAATAATTTTCCTGATAGCTGCTATAGTTTTCGAATGGGAAAGGTTCGTTCGCAGCTGTTTAATACTCTGAACATGGAGAGGAGACAACAGATCATATGGCCTAAAACTCAATGTTATATGTATGTCTGTGATGGCGTAGTGGTTAAGAAAGAGGGTTTGCATCCCAGAGATACTGGGTTCAAATCCAGGAGCAAGCAGCAAACAATTTTTCTTTGCTGAAAGCTGAACCGGGAGACGAGACAACAGATCATATGGCCTAAAACTCAATGTTTTATAACTGATGTTGTAGTGTAACTGCGAAGGAACAGGAATACAATGCAAGAGGTAGTGGGTTCGAATCCCAGGGGGAGCAAAAATTTTTTTTTTCTTGTTTGAAAGCTGGAACCAAAATCCCTATGTTATACACAGTGCTACATTGCACTTGTATGCATTTTAGTTGATTTCAGCTTTTTCAGTATATTTTCATACTAATCCTATTAATACTAATGACAACATCTTAGCAAGCATTAGCATGCTAGTAAGCATTACCATGCTAGCTGTTGCTAGCATTTTAGCTAATTTTAGCTTTTTGACTATATTTTTGTACTGAATGGGATTATAGTAATGCCAACATGTTAGCTAGCATTAGCATGCTAGTTAGCATTAGCATGCTAGCTGTTGTTAGCATTTTAGCTAATTTTAGCTTTTTGACTATATTTTGGTACTGATTGGGTTTATAGTATTGCCAACATGTTAGCTAGCATTAGCATGCTAGTTAGCATTAGCATGCTAGCTCTTGTTAGCATTTTAGCTCATTTTAGCTTTTTGACTATATTTTGGTCCTGATCAAGTCGATAGTAATGCCAACATGTTAGCTAAAATTAGCATTAGCATGCTAGCTGTTGTTTAGCATGCACACCGTGGCCGTCCCTTCTCTAAATTTCCTGAAATTTTCTAGTTATTCTTCTTATTTATTATTCTTCCGCCACCGTTAATGCGGGTCGTACCGTAGCGTGCACCCCCACAATATATACATCAAAACGACCGGCTCGATCGCGACATCCGGGCTATTACTTTTATAAGCGATTGGAGTTACCATGGCGACGTAATAAGCGAAAAACCACGCCAAAAGAAGCCCAAAATCCCCATAGGAAATGAATGGGAATAGGAGTCAAAAAACATGAAAATCACCTATTTTTGAAGATTTACTGTGTCACCATACAATAACCTAGCAACACCATTCAAAATCCAGATTGTAGCCACGTCCGTGCTGTGTTCAGCATTGAAGACCGCATGTCGATAGCTGTTACGGTTTTGTCACAATTTGACTTTGTTCGACCCAAAGTTTGCCCCAAATCGACATTTTTAGAGTGGAGCAGCTCGTTAAGCAGAGTGTGGAGTGATGAAATTTTGGAAGGTCCTCATCAAAATTTAACTCGACGTCACGGCCACATATTTCGCACTAGTGACATGATTTTCGGTCATGAAATAGAGCCGCCCTTTGTGATTCTCAGGATCATTTCAAAATTTCCCTATGTCGCACGGTTTTCTCTCAGCGAGCTCTAGATCGCTCAAAGTGGAACCCAGTTTAAGGGCTTTTCGCCTATAATTTATCATTGTGGCTGGTCAGGATGATCTCAGCCAGAGAGATGTTCTTAGTCATTTTTCTCTCGCTCCCTCTCGGACTGTGAATAAGGTAGAGACTTCTGCTTTGGCATGAACGAAGAGAAATGATATATCTCGCTCACACTTCAAGAATTTTTCCGATACCTTGTACGGTTTTTGAATGGGAACGATTTGTTCGGCGCACTTTTGAGTGAAAAAGTCTAAATCTAAGCTGTTAATCATTCTAAAGTGTCTGCAGCTGCTGCAGTTTTCACTCACACTTGTTGCTGGGGAAACGGAGCACCTTTGATCAGAGTTCACTAAAGTTCATTCCACAGTCTATATACATTTAAACCTGTGTTTAAACCCACTTAAACACAGGTTATGCTATGCAGTACTATAGAGAGAAGTACTACAAACAAGTCCATGTGTCAGTCCATCTGTCTTTGTCTTTCTGACCATGTCTCTGTCTTTCTCAGTCCCCCTGTCTGCCTGTACCATTTCATCTGTCAATAAGATAGAGAGTTGTGCTTTGAAATAATTGAACACAAAGGATAAATATCGCTAGCACTCCAATAATTTTCCTGATAGCTGCTATAGTTTTCGAATGGGAAAGGTTCGTTCGCAGCTGTTTAACACTCTGAACATGGAGAGGAGACAACAGAACATATGGCCTAAAACTCAATGTTATATGTATGTATGTTCGGATGGCGTAGTGGTTAAGGAAGATTGTTTGTATCCCAGAGGTACTGGGTTCAAATCCAGGAGTGAGCAGCAAATAATTTTTCTTTGCTGAAAGCTGAACTGGGAGACGAGACAACAGATCATATGGCCTAAAACTCAATGCTGTATAACTGATGTTGTAGTGTAACTGCGAAGGAACAGGAATACAATGCAAGAGGTAGTGGGTTCGAATCCCAGGGGGAGCAAAATTTTTTTTTTTCTTGTTTGAAAGCTGGAACCAAAATCCCTATGTTATACACAGTACTACATAGCACTTGTATGCATTTTAGTTGATTTCAGCTTTTTCAGTATATTTTCATACTAATCCTATTAATACTAATGCCAACATCTTAGCTAGCATTAGCATGCTAGTTAGCATTACCATGCTAGCTGTTGCTAGAATTTTAGCTAATTTTAGCTTTTTGACTATATTTTTGTACTGAATGGGATTATAGTAATGCCAACATGTTAGCTAGCATTAGCATGCTAGTTAGCATTAGCATGCTAGCTGTTGTTAGCATTTTAGCTAATTTTAGCTTTTTGACTATATTTTGGTACTGAATGGTTTTATAGTATTGCCAACATTATCTACCTTGCAACCTGTGATGTAACACCTCAATGCCTCTAAAGGCCAGAGGGTAATGCTATCCCTGCAGGTAGTCGTGACTTCTCTGAAAATTAAGTCGTCCATTTGTTTTGGTAATGTTGCTTTGACTCACGGTTCTGTGTCAGGTTTCTCCCAAGTGAATTATGAGTACTTTCTTCTGTTTTCCTGTTGGACAGATTTAAAAGCATATACATTAACTAAAACCCATAAAATAAGGTTTACTTACAGACCTGTTAACTTCTCTGGGTTTATGAATATCATACTTGTTTACCAAAATGATTAAAAATTACAGAACAGCTGCAAGAATTACTTTCTGTGTAATATACACACAGTAAGAAATTTATAAAAGAACGGAAGAACTAGCGTGAATAACTTCACTTCATAATTTGACTCAAATATAACTTAAAATACACTCAAACTTAATATTAGTGTTGACATTAAAATGTGTACTTTTAAAGTATGCTTTCAGTGTATCTTACAATAACAATTCTGAGCATACAATTTAAAATAAATCAAAATATATGAAAAAACAAATATCAGATAAGCACACTTTAAAAAGTACACATAACTTTCATTTAAAGTACATTTTTTTAGTGTTAAAGTGTGATGCTAGTACCCTTTTTATATATTTACAAAAAGTACAATTTGGGTAAGTAAATTTTCAACATACTATTGGAAATATAAACATACTTGAAATACACTAAAGTTCTCTTTTTTTCACTTGGGGATTAATCAAACATTATGCTCAAGTAGAAGTAGGCTAGCACTACTTCAACACAATTTTACTCAAGCAGAATTAAAAAGTTATCATCCAAGAAATGACTCAACTAAGTACGGAAAAGTATTGAGTAAAGAGGAAGTTAAGAGGTAACTGATCAGGACATCTAATTCAACCGTTAAATATGATGGAATTAGACAGACACAGGGGACATATACAATGTGTAAATGTTGGTGTTTTAAAGACTAACATTTAAAAGTATTTTCAAAATATAAAGTATAATATAATTTTGAAATAGATTAAAAATAAATATTTAACATAAACCCAATGAAATCAATACTTACAGTAGGCAATTTATATCTGTAAGAACAGGCTACGGGCTCAGCAGATTTTGTTCAAGCATGTGTACAAACAAGAATTGTCTGTCAGTTTAGGTTCAAACAAGTTTGTTCTTCATTCACTGAAATTACTTCCAGTGGTTACAGTATCCAGAAATTGTACTCAAGTGGTAGTGACGCCTTGTGATAAGTAAACGTAAAAAATATGAACCTTGGAAGCTTCTCCGTAGTATATATTTACTAAATAGTTAGTCAAGTAAAGGTAACCAAGTACCTGTAACTAGTAAGTACCCTCCTCTAATACCCAAATGCAGGCTGATTTGAGACTGCTAAACATGTGAGAGAATACAGCAATGACCATGAGAACCTATAATCTATATACTGAGGCATAGGCGCAAATAACAAAGCAACCAGATGAGCTAATCAGACGTAATGAGGAACAGTTGAGAGAGAAAGAGACCAGGGAAACTGAAGGAAAGAAAATTACACTGGGGGAGGGCAGCTGAGACTGAGTTATTTGAAACCACAAAACCCAGAGGAAATGGCCTGGACATTAATCTAAGAGAAATTAATACAAATGCTCAAGAAACTAAACACACATGAAATAAATGATATTGTGACTTAAAACAATGGCACAGTAAACAGAATTATGGCAAGATCTCTTGAATACAAATGAACGACAAGGAAAGTAACGAAACACAAACACCTAAGGATTGTGACAAGCCTTCGCTCATTTTTAATTTGCAAAGATCATTAGCAATTGCTAGAAGTGGAACCAAAAAAAACCCCATAAGATTTAAAAAAATATTGCCATAAAAACGGTCATATTTTATTTTCTAGTAGATGTCAATCTACTATTAACATTTGCAAAATCTCTAACAAGGACTTTAAAAGCCTGGTGTAATAATCACTGAAATTAAGTGAGTGCGTAAACTACAGACCACAGCTGCTTTCACAGGAAAACTGTTAAATATAGTTCATTAGCAAGGACCATGCTTAGAGAGATTCAATTTACAACGTTTATTGAAGAAATGGATTGAAGTGTCTGGAAAGATGTGCAGATGGAGGCTTGGGATGAAGATTCAGGGTAGCGGTGCAGTCTTCTGGAAGTCATCTTTCCCCGAGCCTGCTCTCATTTACTGAGTACACCGGCTTGCTCGTTGTGTTATAATTTAGAACATTTCAAGGATATTTAGCTAGATGACAAAACGTTTTAGATGCAGATTTAAAACACGGTTTCCTAAGATTATGAGACTGAGGAGGAGAGAAAACCCTCTAAACCCCAAATAGTGCTGAATACAGTGAGAAACAGCTAAAGATAAAAAAGTGTTATGTAAGTCATTACAAAGCCAAAATAAAAATAATTTATTTCAATTTATTCAGAATTTTGTTGTTGAACTGCAGAGCTCTTTCATTGACAGACTGTTGTATCCTAGGTGCATGAAGGAGCGTTTTCACAGGTCCTTTCTCCTTGCAGTTTTTATGGTGCGTTGTCAGCGTCAAGCAACCCTCATAAAGCAACTAATTCGACGCATATACACAGAAGATACATTTTTAAGCTGAAGCTTGCAAAGCTTGTAGGCGAGCCTTTCTCTACTGGATGTTTTAAACACTGGTTGGCTAGGCCGCGTCGACGTCAGGCAACGTTACTAAAGTGAAACACTCTGATTGGTTGGCGTCTTGCGTCAAGAGCGTTGGCACCGTCAAAAGTTCAACTAGCTGAACGTCTGCGTTGCTAGAGTTATGCGCTTTGAAGTTTGAAACGCAGGAAAAGCATGGCAAGTTGATGGAGCCAAAGCTCACAAAGCGCCGCAGAGACCGCGACGCTCCTCCAATGGCCTCAACCGTAGCCTAAACATGCAATCTTGATGTTGCTGAAGCTGACAAAGACTAAGGTCTGAACACAGCATTAGAATTTATATCCAGAACTGCTCCAAACAAACTCAAAAATGTTCAAACATCTGCTGTAATTTACCCTGTTTGACTCACATAATTTAAAATGTCTACTGTTTTTCTCAGGTTATATTCTGCTAACTTCAGCTAAATAATACATTTGTTATTGCTAAATTTTAATGCACAACTATGCACGTTCTACCCTACTCAGCGGCTAATCTGAGTCTGCCACTTTAAAAAATTGCAGAGTACTTTGATTATAGTAATTGCGTCCTTAATGTACATACAGTACATGATTTTTATTTCTTTTTTTTTATACTTTTTATATCCTATAACAGTTGTTCTGCCTGTTGAAAAAGAAATGCGGTTGATTAAGATTAAAAGGTTAAATTGTTAGATGTTCAGGTAATAATTTGGCCTAAGGGAAAGCTATACTATTATATTCAAAACCTACATCTATGAAGTGTCATAGACCAGATGGCGTGCATTGAAGAACATTTAATTCATTAGACTTGGATTAGATTTAGGATGAAATACCTGACATGGACTTTGTAAAGATGACAAAGACATCTCCCTTTTTTTCAATTAACCACTTTCTATGCAATCCACCTTTTTAATGCATGGCACTCACGTATAATTAGTTTATTTCAGGCATTGAATCAGATAATTGGATTATCAGACAAACTGATTTCAAAATCAAATCGTTTTAATATTAATATGGACTTAAATGCATCAAAAGTAGGTAAATTAAAAATCATACTTCACCTTAGTCATTTTCCACTGGAGCTTTAAATCAAGTGTATTGAACATGTGTGGACTATACAGCTGGATTAGTGCTACAAAAGATGGTATTTGAATACATGGTTCAAATATCAGCTCAGTTTTTGTGTGTGTGTGTTTGTCTTTTACTAATATAACTTAATCATGATAGAACTTATTAGGGGGGCATTTAATCAAACATTACTGCAGATGTATGTGTAGATTAAGTTTAATACCTTTTGTGTTACCTAATTCTTGTTATCAAAAAATGACTCAATAATCTTTCATGCATTTCTTCCGCCTAAAAAAAAAGTGTGTCTGTTTCTCAGTAACCATGTATGCATATTGAGAAAATGGCCTGTGATTAATGAAAATATCATCTCATGTAGCTAAAAATGAAAAATATCTAATAACAAACAATGCACAGCAACTCATCTACTCTCCATAATTATATACTTGATGATTGTCATAATTTTTTGGAGAACTGTATGTTACACAAATTATTGTTATAATGAAGGTAAAAAGAAAGAAGAATTATTTTACAGCAAAAAGTACATTTATTATAAACTCCATAAAGCAGGCTTTCAAAAATAATTTGTTGGCTGTTTTTTATATATTGCAAATATGTTCACCACAGGTGCAGCTTTATGTATGCAAAATAATGCACAAGGAAAGCACTGTGTTACACAGGAAGATCCAACTGTTATGACACAATTTGCCATGAGAAATGACACATCTTTATAGATTTCTTTAACATAAATGTATGCACATAATCTCCTCTGAACGAAAAAAAAGCTAATTAAATCCTTGTATGTTTTGTTTTTTTGAACCTTATATTAAACATTCAAATGCACACACATAGACACACATGTATGAATTTAAATAACGCATCTTTAAGCAAATCTCTCATTATATCCGAACTTCTATGAGCAGGTTCAAGTCTTTCAATCCAACTTTTAATTTTTTTAAGATGTTCCAATAGGAACTCTTAAACATCCAAAAAAAAAACATCCCACTGGTGCCTATGGATCTTGAGAGCTGGTGACAGTGAAGATCATTTCATGTGATTTTTATATCAATATATTAAACAGAATATATTAAATCAACAAAGAAAATATCAAACAACAGACATATTTTGCTGTGATTTGAGCAGACCCTTCCCTCAGAGGGGATGGCTGGGCCTGTACAATGATATCAGACCTAAATGCCTCCTCACTGGGGGCATATGTACAAATGTACAATATGCAACAAGTAGCCTTAAAATCTATTTTTAGAGGTAAAATAACATTTTGCAGTATAATCAAATAAGAAACATGTAGTACCTCATAAATTCTTATAAACTGTATTCTTAATTAATCTGAATGTAGATTATACATCTAAGCATCCAAAAAATCAGAGTCTCTTAAATATTGGTGTTTTACCTTAAAAGACAAAGGAAAATAGATATCTTTAATGAAAGTAAAATAGTGTTTTTGCAACCATTTTCAGGAAAATGCATTCAGTGTCAACAGGTTTTTTTTTTCTTTGTTTTAGTTGTCAAGCTTAAAGTGAGCTGTTTTAAAATGTCCAGCAGCTGCCAATTAAATACCCACAGGACCTAGTAAGTAGGCAGGCCAAACATGGTGGCGGTGTCAACGTAACCACTGGCTGCCCTTTCATCCAGAACTGGCAAGGCGGTGTTAATGCCAGCCGCAGACTTCTGTGAAGTGGGGGTGATGGTTGCCGTATAGTCGTCTGGTGTTCCTCTGATTCCCACCTCCTCTTCGTAAGGGCATGTGTTCTTCTCTTCCTCTATGGCCTCCCTCTGAAGCAGAGGTAGCCCATTGTCATTGTTCACAGTCCTCACCCTGCTATAGTCCTCAGTTTGCCGGCTTACTGTATAGATGTTTTCTTGGCATGAGGAAACGGGGTGAAGGAGAACCCCGTTCTCATCACTGACCCTCTGGACTTCGACATATTCAGTGGGCCTGGCACTGGGCACGTGGACACCCGAGAGTGCTCCTATATAGTCGAAATGTGCCGTGATGATGTCTTTCTGAGGCTGGAGGTGCTCCTGGGTCTGGTGGTGAGGTGCATGAGGTTGCTGGTGGTTGAAGTTACACTCCCAGTAATTTGATCTAAAGCCTTTGTTGGTGCTGGGGCCAGACTGAGCGAAGTAGGATGGTGTAAACAGGCTGTCAGAAAGACAGTGTTGTTTCCTCATCTCAGGTGGGGTTGGTTGATTCACTGGGCTTAAGCTGTAGTGGGGCAGTCGAGAAAGCAAAGAAGGCCAGCTCTTCACCTTCTCGTTGGAAATATTAGAGCTATGCACATTTTCATGAGAACATGACAAGAGTTCCTCCTCCAGGGTTTCCTCTGGATTTTTTGTATCGGCCTCATCCTGACTAGCCTCCAGATCTGACTGCCGTCCATCCTCTTTGTCACCTCCACCTTTATCAATGAGCAAGGTGTGGCTGTCACAGCTGCCCCTGCCAGAATCATTGTCACATGTGGAGTTCTCAAATTTGAAGCTATCGTCTTGAGGATCTTTGCCTTCCTCCATGATCAGTTCTCGCTCCTCAGGGACATTGACCTCCAGGTATTCGACGAGAAAGTCCTCATAGTTCGATGTGGTTGGGGGGAAATCAGACACCACCAGCGAGCTGAGGATGTCCCCAGATTTGCCATTCTACGCATAAAAAAAGTCTTTGGTCATGAAGAGGTCATGATGCAAATAACTAGTTTAACAATTTCTATTTAGTATTCGGCACAATGTTAATGAAAAACTTTTCATTTACCTTTAGAAGCTGTTTATCAAATCCTTTGATTTTAGGTCCTGGCACCGGTGGCAGAAGGCAGTGTTTCAGACTGCACACACAAAAAGTTAGAAAGATAGTGAAAGTCAATTTCCTCAACTTCTGGTTTTCTCTAAAAGTCCAAAATGAAATCAAGAATAAAACTGAAGGCAGACATTTAACTGTCTGCAAAACCAGTATGGAAATGTGGCAACTCTGCTCTGAGGTTTACAGTACGGTCGTTTTCACATCTGATATTCCAGTAGACTTGGTTCGATTGGGGACCTAAACTGTAATATTTTCCTTTTCTTAGCAAGTGGAATTTTCATTCACACTGAGCTTTGTCAAATAAACCAAACCCTTGCGCAACGTATTTACCTGCTGGCCTGTCCAAGAAGCTCTTAACATTAGAACACTTCTTATTCCATGAAATGCAACAAAAAAAAATGACATGGTGGCATCAGATTTTTGTGGTTTTAGGATTGCTCTGTTGCTCTTGGCAAATGTGACAGACAAATATGTTTTGGAAACTGGCTCAGCATGAGCAGAAAACAAGGCAGAGTTATTGTTGTGTGGTTGTTTCTGTTATATTTATCCAGAATGCACTGCACTATAGTCCGCTTCCTGCTTTTGGAGTGGCTCTGGCCCTCTTGGCATTCACATATCCAATCGAACCACACCGGAGTTCACTTCAACCGAGCCAAACCTAGGTTTTTTGGCAGACCAGAGTTTGCTGTTTTGGTTTGCATCAGAGTTCGATTGCACACTTGCATCTCTCAGAACTAACCAAACTTTCTGGTAAAACTATTTAAGATTTGATCAAAACAGACTAAACAGGACGGGTGTGACTGCACTTCTGTGTAATTCTCTTCAGCAGATTTCTGTGCATGGGCCTGGGGCCAAGTCTTAAATAATATCAGAGTCACCTCGCTAGTTCATTTTAATACACTTTTTTTTACTTAAAGTTAAAACTTGTTCAGCCACTCTATTGATAAAAAATAGTTTATGAATATAGACTAAGTTTATATCCTGATGGTTTAATCTAATTATATAATATATATATATATATATATATATATATATATATATATATATATATATATATATATATATATATATCCTGAACCAATAGTGGGTTTAATACAATTTTACTTGTAAGTAGAATTCAGCAGTAGTTCTACTGGCATTTATGACATTCACAGGAACTGACTGTAAACTGAATTTATGGATTCTGCAGTAAATAAAACTGATTTCTTAATCTAAATACTATCCACATGTTGTTTGCTAACAAAGAAATGTAAAAAAAAAAACATGTTAAACAGATGGGGAATCAATAATACAGTTTAAAGCACTGTTAGTCTTCAATTTACTCCTGGGCCTGGATAATTAATACAGAATATGAAAGAATGACATCGTTTTTGAGAGCACAATACTTAAAATAAAAAACAAACTTGTAATAAATATATTCAATAATGCATATATCTTTCTTTAATACAATTTTTGTATGTTAACATTATATAATTTTTGTAACCTTCTCAGTCATCCTATGAAATTATTGGCAATGATCAGCTTTTTTTAAATTTGTTTGTGTACATATCATTTGTGAAGGAAAATGTAGTCTTGATTTTGAAGTTACATAAAACTGGGTTTATTTTATTTGCTTGCAGCAGGGATTTAAGATCTATGGAAAACTGAATTCATATATTAATTCTTAGCTTATTAGTATGAAATATTTATCATTGTCAACAATTCAACGGTACATTTTTTCCTAATACATCTAATTTGTTCCCATTTTAATTTCTTTCTACTAGTTTTAAGTAGTTTTTAGATTTTTCACAAAGTTAGTTTTTATTTCATGTTGTTTTTCCAAATAACATTTATTTTAAAAATGATTCTTTCAGATGAATGAATACGTCTGTCAATCAGGGTCAGAGGGTGGGAGCTGACATTTTTTGTTCCGTTTTTTTCCGCAATTACGCTGTCACATTACATATTTGTTTATTGTTTATTAATATATACATAACAACAGAGAAGAGAATCATGTTCCGTTCTGTCGTCATTGTCGAGGTGGCTGACCGAGCTGTGGGCGCAAGGTACTAAGTGCCTATCACAGCAGCAACCTGCAAACTCGCCCTGAGGACCAATCAGCTAAGGAGAAGGAGTTCTGGGTTTCTCTGCTTAAGCTGCTGCCCCTGCGACCTGAACCCCGATAAACGGAAGACAGTGTATGGATGGTAAATGTTTGTAAAGTCCGAACGCAGATCATTCCTAAAACAATTTTATTCTTACTTATGAATGTTCATGTATATCATCCAGGTGATGATAAGGAAGATGATCCCAGAAAAGACCAGGATGAGGACCCACGATGACTTTTCCCGTGGAAGATCTGAAAGAAACAGAACAATCATGACTGTCTTAGAACACGGACATGACGGCACAAATGCAGCACTTCTCTACTCTGACTGGCCACCTAAAGCACTTTTAAGGTAGAAGTCCTATGTTTCCACTCGCACGCTGTTTCGCATAGTTCACAAATTATACAATATAACAATTTATATGATTTATGTAATTAACAATTTTTTTTCTTTTTCTTTATATTTAATTGCTTATTTGTGTCTGTGAGAACAGGGTTAACTGAGCATATAGGTCACAGAAGGGTAGTATGGCAGCAAGCAAGGGAGTATGGTTTTAATTAAAGGTAAACCCTCCTGCATTTCTCTGGATTAATGATTGACACTTTTCGCTGAATCCTCACAAAAACCAGATGGAGAACTAATGCCACTCTCACCAGAAACAGCAAAACATCTATTCTCCAGGTTTATATTTTGTTTTGTTTTTAACGCTTTTTCACTTCACAACCACAAACTTCAGTGTATTCTACTTTAATTCAATGGGATAGATAGACCAACACAAAGTTGTATTAATTGTGAAGCGGAAGTAAAATGGGGAGACCTTAGCTGGTGTACAACAAATTGATTCAGATTTTATACTCAAATGCAAAATTTGTCTTTTAATAAGTTGATCTTATCTTTTCAAGACAGTGGATATTGTACATGTGATGTGCATATTAATATCTGTGGGTGACGGTCTTACACTCTGGAACATTGGCGTAGCTTGAGGGGGTCCACTCACTCCAGAAGCCATGATCAGGCCTACAGCGAACCTGAACATGATATGTACCACCTGACATCAGGCTGAAAATGTTAAAAACCTTCTGCTCGCCTGCAGAGTGCACCTGGAAATGAAATACATGTAAATATGAATCAGGTTAGTAACTGAAGCCACCTGAAATATGTATATTTCAAATGTATATATTTGGATTTGGACATAAAACTCTGGCTTTCTGACATTCTTTAACATGATGGAGGGGGTGGAACTAAATGCAAAGTTCCACATTTGAAAGACAAATACTCAAACCACCAGGCCACTCCATCGCACTGGCAGTGGTTCACTCACCTGCCATTCGTCGTCATATTCCAACTTTATTCGGACCTCGTAGAGGAGAGTGATCCAACCAGAGCGGGTGTCAGCATTTTTGGGGGGTTGCCATGAAACTCGAAGGAAAGGCCAACGAGCGTCCTGCGTGAAACTCACTGTCACTTCCTCTGGAGGATTGGGCTTGACTGTGGAGAGAAGGGGAGCAAGAACAGAGACCTGATGAGACACAATAAGGAATCAGAGAAAATTATATAGCTTTTTAATGAATAAGCATGTGCCCTTCATTTTAGATGAGCACATCTATGGGAACTTCCAGCAGATGAACCCTAATATTCAGGCTCTGACTATTGATGTATTTTATGAGCTGGATGTCAGGAAATTGAAAGTGTTTGGATTTCGAATCATCATCTTATCAACAAAATAGACAATTGTTGATGTTGGTGAAAAAATTGATACTGATTAAGCCTGATATTAACACAGTGCAACTATCTGATACAAATAGTATAGATATAGGATTGCAGATAAGTAAACTGAATGCTTTTTTGGCTCTTATAATATAATATAATATACCCTGCTGTTCTAAATAGGACAGGACACGATTCCTTTCCATTAGCAACTTGAAAAAGCAAACAATTCCCATCCTAAAAACTGCAATTTACTGTAGAAGGAATTTAAAATTAGCAATGAAGGGGGAGGTGAGAAGAGGCTAATACTTTCTGATTTATAGGCCCTGTCTATGTGCCTCTTTCCAATACTTTTTTTTATTTAAAAATGTTTGTTGAAGACAGAGCTTTCCTTAAATGCATTCTACTATTTTTCTTTAAACTTACAGGCAGAGTCATGAGAATATTAATAAAAAGGGGGAAAAAAGAGGGTGGGTGGTAGAGGCTGACAACTCAGTGGTAGAGTTATCAGAAATTGTGGGTTCGATTCCTGCTTCTACTTGCTACATGCTGTTGTTTCCTTGGGCGAGACACTTGTGTTCGCCAGAGTGGCTGATGGCACAAAATGACAGCCTAGCTTCTGTCAGCCTGCCCCAGGGCAACTGTGGTTACAAATGTGGCTTGCTTCCACCAGTGAGTAAACACATAATGGCATTATAAAGGGCTTCAAGGGTTTCAAAAAGCGCTATATAAATGAAATCCATTAAACAGTCCGTCTTTTTTCAGGTTGGTATCCTTAACAAACGTGTCTCACAGTTTTTAATTTATAATGAATCGACACAAATTAAACATTTTACCCACACTCCCATTAATATACTAATGGCACCATCTTTGATAGTGGTCTTAGGTTTAAAGGGCCTATATCATGCAAAATAAACATTTTGGAGCTTTCAACTAATTTCTAATGCAATTTTCTTATAAAAAGACAGCCAGAGTGGTTTTTGGCTTGATTCAAGCATTTGTCTCATCAATCCTCCTGAATCCTGCATTTCGAGCAGCTGCATGCCCTCTCCTGGAAAACAACTGAGTGTTAACATAGTGACTTATTTGACGTCACTGTGTGAACACTGAAGTGCCAGAGGTGTCCGCACCGCCCGGCAGAATAAACGCACACGCCCCCTTTCTCACAGCTGCGAGCTGCTTCGGACTATCGCTGCTCGCACCACTGTTTTTGTAGTAAATTACTTTCTAAAATGTCTCTGCGAATATGCCCGTTTGGCTTTGAGGATTACAGGACTTTATTCAACATTCCAAAAGAACAACTCGTTTGGCATAAAAGCGGGCTGTCGGCGAGATTAACTCTTGAAGCTGGATCAATTCCAATCATAAAGACGACTGATGAAGCGGCCAGAGCAGTAAGTAAACTATAGCCACACGCTAATGCGTGTTCGCCATTTATGAAGCTGCTTTTGTGAACTCATAACAGCATTGTGAATATGGCTGGGCGGCATGACCTAAAATCAATACCTTGGTATATTGAACAGTTCACCACAGTAACGGTAAATGGACGGTAACAACAACAACCCCTCTCCCTATCTGTATTCAAGGTCCGGTAATGGCATGACTGTATGTATTCATGCGACTCAGGCGGAGTGCTCTTTCTTAAAGGGACAGGAGCGCCGCTAAACTAAAACACATTTTTTCTTCTTTTTTCTTAAAATACCGAATTTACAGAGACACGGGAAAACTGACGTCGGTAACAGCCAAGATTATATAGGCATTCAGTTACTTTGTAACGAAATTTGGTTGCAGTTCCACCAGAGTTCCACTGGGGGCGATGGCCATCAGTGCAAAATGAATGGAGTCTATGGAGCTAGACGGCTAAATTTGTCTCTTTCAGCCGATTGGCGTTGAGAAACCTCAGATTTGATTGTAGGTTTTGCAAATTTCACATGGGTTATACGTCGAAAGTTGAATGAACGAGTACATATATCTTTTCTCTTTCTTGCAGGTTGAGTTGTTGTTGCCCATAACTCACTAGCATTTTGCTAATGAAAGCTGATTGGTCAGTGAAGGACTGATTAAAAGCAGATGTACCACGTGATGGCATTGTAGCATCCAAAGCGATACCAGAATGTTACGGTTGCCTTTTTATTTTTTCAACCTAACAACTTTTTTTGGGTTGCTAGCACTGTTATCTGCCTATGGTTTGTATGTACTGTGAAATTTAAACAAAGAAATAAGGATTGCCGTAAAGCAGTATCTCTGGTCGTACGATGTGTATGACATAATTGACATCTTAAAGTACTTTTTTAAAGGAAATAAGTGACTCTAAAAAATCTAACACCCAGCAATGAGTAATATCTTTGCATCTCCTCTTGAAAAAAATACTCAAATTATTAGACAAAAAATTATATCCTGAGAAAAGTGGATTTTGATGGGTATTGGTCCATAGACCTCGATTCATTCTGCACTTGTCATGAGAGCACCCTTATATGGAACCAGAGTGGAACCAGAGTGGAACTTCAACCGGTTCAGAACCCAGAAGTATCAAGAGAGTGGGAGTTCGTTCTTTGTTAGAATTTCTCTGGAGAAACCGAGCGTCTTAGTTCTGGGTCGAAGAATAACTCCAGGATATAAGTTATATTTCAGGACAAATTATTACAATATAATGCAAACGGTAACATTGTATCATATATGTGCCTATCCCAGATGTTGAAAGATGTAAAATAGCATGATATAGGCCCTTTAAAGCCCCACCTTAACTCCACTAAACAATCTTCTGTGTCAAAGGTTCCTCTATTAGAGAATGTTTTATCCATGTAAGACACTGTTAATTTCAGTTCTGCTTGGGTGGAGGATTTTGAAAACTGGCTTATTTCCTGGTCATTGTCTTCATTTCAAATTGATGCTAAATTCTCTTCACTGTGGACAGTCTGGTAGTTTCTTCCATTTGATGAGTGGCAGGATCTTATAGCATCTTGACTTGTCGTACTTCCGTATATCAAAGGTCAAAGTTAAGTTAGGGTTAGATAATGGAACCTCCGTTAAAGTTTGGTGCTCCAACAGCGTAATGAACCCAAATACAGATTAAAAATGGTTTTGGACTGGACATAATTTTGCTAAACAACAGGAGAGCTATTCTGTAAAAAGAAAAGTGTTTTCTCCTAAAATTCTAACAAAGAGTTGTAAAAGTTGTAACATTAAATCTCGCTAACAGCATTTGGTGCTTTCCCCTCACCAATGTAGACGACATCAATGTCAACGGGATCGGAAAATGTGCTTCCCATCGCATTGGTGGCCACAACGGTGATGTTGTAGTTCACCCAGATGGACGTGTTGTTCTTGCTGAAGAAGCAGGAGTTCTTCCCAGCTGTTTTGTAGTCGAAACACTCGTGAACAGTCTCAGAGCTGCCAGAAAAAGAAGAAAAACAATACGCGATTTTATGACTTTAGTAGCTCTGGCAACATGGGAGGAATGGTATATTTTTTCATTAAAATTTCTAAAGAAAAAAAAAAGTATTTTTATTTTGAGAAGAAGAAGAAAATGAGATGATTCAAGGATGAACTGCAGTAATGTTTTCTTCTGAATAGTGGGTAGAAATAAAAAAAAGAGGAAGAGCCATTATCTATAACAACCAGAGATATATGAATCATAATAAAAAACTAATTCACTACATCCTATGTACTTATGTGACTTTGTGTTTAGTTAATGTTTTTTATTGAAAGAAAATTGTTTTTCTGATATAAAGGACACTTAGCAACCCCTCCAGGTAGACCCCATTAGACCTGTGGTGCTAATGTGTACAGTATAACCTTGAAAGTAGTTATGGCACAGAAGGGAACAGGTTGTTGTTGCTGTGGCAGCAGCTGCTACTGACTGAGCAGAAAACTTGTTCTGATGTTGTAGCTTTCTGGATATAATATTTTCAACTAGCATGGAACCACTTCGCTGCTGATCGAAATGCAGCACGTTTTTCGATTTGTAGTACAAAATTCCCAAGCACTCCCGAATGTGTTTTACATTAAACTTCACTTGAATAATAAATAATAATAAAAAAAATCAATCTTTCAAATGAGTTCTAAACTTCCCCATAAAATGATATAATAGTTATACTTAACAACAAAGTAAGATTGAATTCAGAGAAAGTTTTTGTTTCTCTTTTGAAAATGTACACCAGACAGTACACATCAGAAAGATATTTCATTACCTTGACTTATATGGAGCTATGAACATGTTTTATACTTTTTATTGTTCTGATACCAAAATAATATATTTACTGTAAGCTAAATTGACTGGAAACAAATATAAAACTGAAAAATAATCAACAAAGTTGTTTTGTTTTTTTGTACAACTTAACTGGACCTTGAGGGAGGGATTCTGAATTCAATGCAAAAACATTTTTGATTCTGAGCAGCAATAAGGTGCAGGCACGTGCAGAGGGAGGGGGGGGGGGAACCTTTTCTCGATGATGCCCCAAGTGTCCTTTTTGAAGAAAAAAAAAAAATCTAAAACTTTTTTTTTTCTTTTGGAGCATGCCCCTCAACATCAACATTTAACCATTAATAACATTTTAGCTAATTAAAACTGATAGCTGCTGTTAGTCACATGAAAGAAAATATAGTCTTAAATTTTGAAGTTGCAAAAACACTTGATTTATTTTAATTTGCTTGCTGCAGTGTTTTGAGATCTTTGGAAAACTGAATTCATAAAAAAAAGCTTGTTAGTATGAAATATTTTTCATTTTTGAGAATTCAACAGTCAATTTTTTCCTAATACATACCATTTTTAGCCATTTTAATTTATTTCTACTAGTTTTCATTTCAAAACATCTTTTTCACTAAGTTAGCTTTTATTTCAAGGTGTTTATTTATTTCAAAACTATATTTCAGATAGTTGAGTGCATCTGACATTCAGGGTCAGGCGGTGGGAACCAAGATTAGTATTTTAGTATTTTATTCACAATTTCACAATATTTTAGTATTTTATTCACAATTTCACAGTCACATTATATATTTGTTCGTTGTTGATCAACATAGACATAGCCTATTTCACAAGGTTTAATTTCTTTATTTAATTTTGAGCACTTTGGTGTTCCATAATGGAAAGTAAGAGACAATTTGATAAATCAAAATTGATATTTATACATTTGTTAATGCTAACTAAACTTTTCAAAATATGCATTTTTTGGTAGGTTTATTAACATTTTATCTTATTGATATGTGATGAAGATATATATGTTTTTATTTAGGCTTATTTATTTTTTCTGGGGGGTTTTTGTGTTAAAAAATCTAATCCCTCAGGGTAGCTAACACTACTATAGAAAAGTAGAATTTGCCCCTTTGAGCTGTTTTTATCTCATACTCCAGAACAATTTTGCATGCTAGTAAAATTGGTATATGATAAGCTAAAGCAAACAGACTGTTGCCAGATCAGAGTAATTACCAGGTCTGGTTACAAAATACTTTTTTCTCACTTATATACTGTAGCTCTAAGGAGTATGGCGACAGACACATTTTTACTTAGGGGTGGAATATCCCTTAAGGCTGCTCCTGAGTTGCTGTGGAGGTTAACCAGTCAGATATGAGAGTTTATTTAGTTAGACACCTGCCCTTCTCAAGGTCTCTGCACGGTAACGATTTAAAAAGTTACTAACAGTTCCTACAGGGTAATGTGTCAAAAGAAATATAAAAGAAAATAAACTAGGGGCTGCTGTTTTCTTAGGCTGTATAGACACCTGTTGCTTTCTCACTGGCAGGTGGTTGAACGCAAGAACGCTACTCCCCTTTCAGAGTACAAAGAACAAAAAATATTCGGCTGCAAATGTCCAGCTGCGCTGAACGGCTAAAATTCATAATGTGGACGGGGCAAATCAAAAGTAAAAAAAAACAAAAAAAAACACTTTAACCATTTCACCAAGCTTACGTAAAAGGTATCTGCACAAAATGTTATTAGCACTGCGATGCTGGTTATATAAGATACATGAAGCAGAGACAAATTATGCAAACTTTATTAGAGATAGAGTTTTTGATAGAAGGCTATTATCAAGATCTATGAACTGAAGTGATTGGGGCCCTTTTTTTTTTACTTTGTAAGGTATCAAAAATGTCCTGGATGTGATTCATTTTACAGTAGCGCAGGAAGTCAAAGAAAGGTGCAAAGTCCTCTTGACCAATTTAGCATGTGAGGAACTAGTTATTTAGTACATTGTTGGAGCAATATTTTCAAATCAAATTTTATTGGTGGAGCACGTTTTATGATAAAATCAGCACAAAGTGCTTGACCTAACAAAAACCAAAATATAACCTCATAAAAAAATAAACAAACAAAACACATACATACACATATACACAACCGGTTAAACTCTCAGCACACACAAGGCATATACACACTCCATCCCCCACCCATTCAAGGCAAAAACAAGGCCCAAACCGTTCATATCTCTTTAAGTGAACATATTGTAAAAATTAACACCTCGAACAATACCACTGTGGGAAAACAATATTTTGGAGAGCCATCCGCTCTGGAAGCTACCCCAAAGCCACAGAGGAGTCACCGCATGGGCCGCCATGATTACGGCAGGACGTTATCCAAAGCACAGCCATAAGGCTGCAGTGCCGAGTCCCACCGACGATGACAACAGCTAGTTAGTAAGAAGCTAAACACTGTTCCAAGTAATGCAGTTTAAAGCGCAATGTTACCAATTTCTGGGGAAATGTATGGCAACTTTTTAATTTGAAGAAATTAAAAAAAAAACTTAAAGAAATTATATCCAGATATTTTATTCAGACATTCAGCAAATGGAAATATTGTGAAAATGTGAAAATGTTTTGTAATCTGAGATGATTATAAACATTTCATGACCCAGATAAGGGCTAGAAGTTATTATTATTTTTAATATTATTATAGAAGTTATTATAGTCAGTGCGTCCAGTTATTGCACACATAATATGTATAATATAAAATTTTTGTTGTAGTATCATTTGCTAACAGTATCAGTAGTTTGCTATGTAGTATCATTAACAAAGATACACTGATTGCTTTGAGTCTTACTGTTCCTTACACCAACAGTTGTCTCATTAAGTAGAAGATTTGTTCTGACCTACTAAGAAACAGTGCAAATAATTGCTCCTTCTGCGTTCACAAAAAGAAAAGACATTTCTAACAGAGCTGTCATCATAATGGATGAGCAGAAAAGTAACACCACTTTTCCCAAAACATATTTCTGCCAAAGCTGCCATCAGTATAACCACAAAGAGTACTAAGGTCATGCAGACCTGTTCTCCAAACCTCATTTCTCAATTTTGAATACTCATATTCTGCATGACTCATGAAATTCCACTACCTAATCCCTGCATTTCCATCAAAACAACTGCCTTCTTGTCAATCGTCAACTAATATTTAAGATTTATTTAAGATCTATATTTTTAAGAGTTTTAGGTGGATAAACATGACTTCAAGATTAGTTGACTAAATGAAAAACAAACAGACTTACTGAGGATAAAATAAAGAAATAAATAATATAAATCCAGAATTTAAAGATGCAGTTTCTTTTTTCTGTAAAAAAATCTAAATAGTATGCCAATCTGCTGGGCTATGGCTTGGCTGAGGGTAGCAGGATCTTGAAGCTTGTACATTGTCACCTTTAACAAATAGCCTAGAATTATTAAGTAAGGTTATCTTAAAGTTCATATGCAGTTAATATCTTACCTGGAGTAGATTGATTGCTTGGTGATGTAATTTAATACATAAAACTAGTATGAAGCAGAAGCTAACAAATACTCAGAGAGGCCAAGAGAGATACCGTCATAAAGCAACCGACTCTCAAAGACATTAAATCATAAAGGTTTATGCAAACAAAGTTTCCTGTTCCTTTTAAAATTATATTTTTCCTCCATTGGGTGCTCCTTGCACTGATGGTAGGAAGAGATATGTCACTATTGATCTTCCTGTATGAAACATTCGTGCTTTTTCCACAGCTTTACGATTCTATCAGAAAGGAAATGCTTCACGTGTTTGGTTATCAGTATGCGTTTCACATTAGATCATTGGTGGCAGAATGCTTCTTACCTATATCTACTGTCATCGATTATTAGTTCCTTTGTAAGTAACCTCATGAAATCCCAAAGATCGTTTTAATGTTCAGATAATAGTATCAGCAGAAACTTATATAATGTTTTCAATACTAAAGTTGTTTTAATGGTAAATGTCTGCTTGGTGTTGGTCTGTCCCTGGCTAGCCAACAGTTACAACCTCAGGGACCAACCTAAACCAGTTTTATTCTCCCATCAAAAACTTCATGTAGTATATTTCAGTCTCAATCTGTCTCCTCTCAGGTGAGGGGATTAAACTATAAACAAAAACCAATCCACTGCATTCTGTCCTTTTCCACATCTGTGTTGGCCCCTTATGAACCTGGCTCACGTTTTTGACTCCACCTTCGCAGGAACATGCAGTACCATAACCCTTTACAATCTTTATCCTCTTACATTAGTCTGCTGCCCTCAGTGCTTCACACCATGTGGTTTGTACTCTGTGGTTCACCCAGAGGGCAGCGGGTGAAACCTATAACCCTCAAACTGTGATGTAATAGATTGATTTTTTTCTGTACGTTCTAATATATCAGAGTTTCTACATTTCCTAACATTACAGTTATTTTATCCACATATGCAGCCTCCCCAAAAACCTGCCTTAGCCTGTAAAGGATGAGCCTGATGAGGCAGCTCATATTCCAGCAGGTCAGTACTTTTCAACATACGCTATGAGCTACAATGCCGTGGTTTAGATCAAAGTATTTTCACATGTTAAAATGGCCCAGTTAAAGTCCAGACCAAAACCCAAATGAGAATGTGTGGCAAGACATCAAAGTGTATTTTCATGATCCATCCACGTCTGACTGGGCTTAAAAACGGATAGATAATTTTGTCTCTAGATTTCCATAGCTAATGGAGGTATAAATCAAAAGGCTTTCAATGGATTTTTACAACAGCACCAGACATATGTTCTTCCAGTTCACCATTCTGCAGCTCTATGTGTTGATCTATCATATAAAAATCTGTGGAAGATGCAATGAAGTTTATAGTTGTAATGCAAACAAAAGCTGCAGTGGTAGAATTACTACTGCATGGCACAGTATTATCCCGGGCAAACAACTGCTTGATCCATTCTAGGCATAGATAATGAACAATTTAAAAGATGCCAAATGCTGCTCTGATTTCTAATATATGGTCCGTTTTGAAAATAACACATTTCCGGATTCACAGAGAATGAATCTCTGTTACTCATTCAGAAACATTCACACACACGTACCATTTACTCTTAATATGAACAAGCCAGAAAGGAATGACCCTTTATATGTACATTCCTTAGCCTTCCTCTATCTGCTCCAAACATGTATGAACAGTGTTATTATATGGTAACTGGAGTTCAGTATTTTTCAGTGTTTTTGAAAATTCATGTGGGCAAGCTACAACCATAGTATCACAACGTAGATGAGAAATTAAAATTAACATGAGCAACAGGAATAGTTTAAAAACCAATATTTCTTTATTATGGACAATATGAAGGTCATCTTAATCTCAGCACATTCGAAGTTCTGTCAACAGACCATAAAAGATAAGTGTTGTCAAATAATTTATTGCTAATAGTAAAAGTATGACCCAAAAGATTCTTAAAAGGCTACAGAAGGAGTTCACAGTCTGTTATATATACTGTCGATCCTCTTATGGCTAATACTAATCCTTCTCTATTTTTAAAAGCCTTAAAGGTCTAACAAACATGTTAGATTTTTTTTTTCTTAGATTTTCACTGTCCTTTCCAAACAGATCTTGTAAAGGTAAAGACGTAAAAACAAAATTTTGATCAGACATGTCATACTCTTGCATACCTCTGGTTTGGAACGCCTCAGGCTTGGCATGATTAAACACATCCCTGCTAGTTTTAATTTTACTTTCCTGCACCTTCATAGCTCTTAAATATTTACTATTTTCCTTAGCTCAAAGATATTTAAAAAGGATATCTGTGTTACACTCTTCACTGTATCATTTGTTAGCAGAAATTATTATTAAGACATTATTAGTAAAAACGCATTAGATAGAAGAAGATAATCCATCTGCATCATTGTTTTTATCTGTATATATATACACACAACAAAGACAAAAAAGTTTACTAGAAAAAGGCATTGGAAACAATTGGTGTGTTCCATTTTTGCATCTGCTGTACAGAGCAAACCAGTTCGAACAAGTGCATAGGTAAAGTCCACACACGTGGGCTTATCAAACTCTTTCCGATTAAGAACAATAGTCAGGGTTGTATTAAAGCTATTTTACAAGGTGGCTAAATCAGTAGCTACTGGTTGTTTTAACTAGGATTTACATCTAATTGTGGTCCTATTCATCTGCAGTGTAAGCTGAGAAATACTGAGAAAAATACAGAACAATACTAAACACTGAATAACAAGTTTACCTGTTTTCTCCGGTTTAGGGATTGAGTTAGGAAAGAAACCGCTTCTTTTTTTTATGAAGCCATAGAGACGTAATAATGCATCCAGATTAAAAAGTAACACAATACATATTTTTTTTTTCAGTGTGTTCTCAAGTATATGAGTATACATAAGTGTATGATTGCGGTTTCCCAAAAACACACTTTGAAGGAATTTGTAATCGTAAAACATTCAAACCCAAGTTTGGCAAGCATCGAAAACTTCATGTAAGACTAGATTCTAGACTGAAAAAAAATGTCGATGCTTTTTTGTGGTATTTATTATGATAATCATGCAAGTGTTTGAACGTACATCACAATCTACTTTTCTGTCAAACCATATACAGTCAGGCTGATTATTATCAACAACTATCAGCTACTAATTATACAACTGAACAGGAGACTATAATTGTATTCAGTCTGATTTTTAAAATAAATGGTTATAAAAATGCTCTTTGAGCACAAAATTAGGAAAAACTGTTAAATTGTTGCAAAAGTAACAATCTTATCCACACAAGGAATCTTTCTCAAGATTCCTAATAATGGCTGCAATATTGCAAATATTTGCGCTTGAGGGCTGCCCTTCATTTGCGGGTGATCTACTGAGATTGGACTATATATATTGTTTCACAATTAGTATTAGTAAAAAAATACTATTAGTAAAAAAAAAGTGACAATTTGTAGAGCTGAGACAATAATCTTTTCTCCCAATTCAATTCTTTTAATATTTTTTTTGTAAGTGCCGATTAAATTTCAATTGAGATTCTTCAATATTGCAGATTTTTAATTCACTATACTATTGAAAAGATATATAATTTTCTGAATGTTCTACTATCCAAATCGTAAACCTTTGCAACAGAAACTTTTTTTTCAAGCCTGGGATGCATGTAAAAAAAAAAAGTATTTAGAAAATTTATTTTTTAATTAAAAAAATACATTCAAAATCATTAAGCGAAGAATCAAGATTCTTATGTGAATCGATTTCTTCCCCCGTATATATTTGGAACCCAGGAAGGATATAACCGCTAATGAGGATCTATGATGATCGCAACTCACTGCGTTCAACAGGCTGACCAAAACTTGATAGCTACAGACTTCACTTTGATGAGATGTGTGTGTTGAGGTGTTTTAATATCACTAGATCTAGTTTAATATCATATAGACTTACTTTTCTTTGCGATAGTACAAGGCGTAGGTGGTTGGAAGCCCGCCATCAGAGCCTTCCTCCCACCAACAGGTGAAGGTCTCTTTTTCTGGAGAGCGACAACTGGTGATTGTCGGTTTCCCTGGTGGGCTGTAACCTAAAGACAAAAATCACAAGGAAATTAATTTGCGGAAAAAGATTGGTTAATTGTGTCAAGCTGAAGATTAACCGCTGACATTTCTACTTTATATATGTTTTTTTTTCACAGAAAAAGGGTTAATCAATATCATTACTAATAATTCTCAGATCTTATTTTGTCAATAATTTACCTCATTCCTATTGTTTCACTCAATTGAACACTGAGGGATTTATTCACCATTTTTTCTTGGGCAAAAAGGTGTTTTGTCGCCATTCCCTCTTTGACCATTATTAATATGTCGGTCCAAGAGGAGAGATTTTCCCAGGCTGTGACTTTAAAATAGAAAGTACCCATTGATTAATTATTTGGCATCTGTTCTCAAATGGAGACTGTTAAAAGGTGTTTCCACAAGCATACTCAGGATGAAGGATTAACGATATAATTCACTCAAACATCCACAGTTGACACACGCTCCCTCATTATTTAGAGAAAGAAACTGGAAAGTATGTAATTGAATTACAATCTGTCTATGAGACCAGATTGTATCGGACTGATTTGATTATAAATTTCTAAATTGGATTTGTTTTTCTTGTAAAGTGTCTTACAATGATTTGCTGTGAACTGGTTTAATAGAATATAAACAACTAAAAAAAACACAAAACTAAGGCTAGAATGAAAGTGGTCGTTTAACAAAATATGGGGTTGATAATATGAAGGTATTATATTTAAATAGAGAAGTGCCAATTAGATTAACTAACACGGTGGTACATTAGAGTCGTTATTTCCTCCCACAGCACCTGAACATGAATGCATTATGACCTGGAAATATAGTTCATTAACATGTTTTGGTGGGAAAAAAGCCACAAAAGATCATTTAAGTTTATTGTGGTGAATATGGTTTTAGGAACTGGACAAAAAAAAGATTTTGAATGGGTTGATATACTGAGCTGCTTAAAAATATCATACACAATATTTTTTTATTTTTTTATTGATCCATTGGAGATGTCACATTTTATTTGTAGCTGAGGCTAAACTATGTGCAAAACTAATGCCAAACTCACTCTTTCCTGTTGCAAGCTGTATATATAATATAAACAACCCCGGCAGAAAAGCGCCCCGAACTTTCTTCATGATGGCACCACAAAGCCTCTGCTGTTGGATGGAGCTGAAAAGCACAAACATATACAAGTTAGCATTGCAGACTAGCTGATCTGGGCACTTCACCAATCACTTGACCCGTAGCATTCATGATAGTGCTGGAAATAAAACATTTCCAGCACAGTCTGACTGACAGCAAAGTACAAGCATGCAGTTATAATATTAAGTAAAGGAATAAAAATAAAAAAATCATACGAAAAGATATGACAGAGGATTAAAGTAGTATTAAATAATAGTAATAATAATAATAATTATTATTATTATTATTATTATTCTTATTATTCTTATTCTTATTATTATTATTATTATTATTATTATTATTATTATTATTATTATTATTATTATTATCATTATAATAAAGAAAAAACATCAAATATTTGATTATTTACTCCTGAAGGAAGATGTCAAACATTTACTCAGAAAATATTTCTTCAATGATTAAGAGCACTTAATGTTAAACCCAAACTTTAGAGGGCACTGACGAGAAAAACGTGACTAAAGACAAGCAAATGAGAAAAAAAAAGAGTATTTAAAAGAGAATCTGTTCAGTTTTAAACACACACACATTCTCATAGTATCTCATTACCTCTACCAGCTGGTACATGCAGCATAGCTGATTGCATAACCTGAGTTAAAGCTCCATAACAGCAGGAGCTTGCCTCGTCATTGCCTGTGCAGTCTAGACTTCCCGCATTTGCCTGGCTATGAACAGATGTCTTCGTTATTGCTCCATGTTTCCAAGCCTTCATTTTTAAAATGACTAAATAAATGAGCCGGGATGGAAGGCTGTAGCAAGACTCAAGAAAATAGTTGGAAAGAAATACCCTTACGTGCTTTTTCCTAAAACTAGAATGAAATGCTGGGACACTTCCGTGCAGCACTTTCTGTATACAATGCCGGGAACTTTTTTCGTCTAATTTGAACGTATGCAAATTAACGTTTCTTCACGGGCTTTGAATTTTGATGTAAGCAAAATGCAAAACAAAACGGCCATGTTAGGGGATTTTTTTTTTTTCAGTCACTGCGTTGACATGCAGCCAATAGCCTGTTCAAAACCGGAATGTGAGCAATAACTAGGTCATGCACGGCCTTTTAAACACCAGCAAAAACCCAAATATTACCCCTTGAGTACCTCTTTTCTAACTAGATTTAGTCATGTAAACACGTATTGGCATATCCCCATAAAAATTAATATCAATTTGTGTTCTGCGCATGTTCTATTCGCAAGGAATCTTGGTCTTTTGAGTAGAGGAAGTTCTTGTATAGTAAATTTTTGGCATACAAATCCCATGTATACAGGAGTAACTGACTCTGCTCTCTCCCTCTCTAACTCTCTCTGCTCACTCATGTAAACCACAGACTGAACGGGTTATTCCGAATGTTTTAGAAATCCGAATAGTGACCTTAACCCGACCATAACCCGAAAATAAGCTGCTTTGTCAGTGACTTCCATCAGCCGTCTTCCTATGAACTTATACCTCACAAAATAGTGCAATATACACCTAAATTATGGTTTTCATTTCAAAAAACGTCCTACTGCTGGAGTTGTACTTAAAGTGATTTACGGTTCTCATCTAATATATATAAATCGTTGTTATTTTGGGTCTGAAGCCTGTTTCCAATGCTCAACCAGCATGTTAGAGCCCACAATAAGAAAAGTCTTGCTTTGCTAGTATGCTTCTCGACACACACAGACTCTTAACCACAAGTAATGATCATGATGAAAACATGTACAGGTACAGCGTTTAAATGAAGGGATCACTGTGGTTTTCCATTGCAGTGCTGTGTAGCAATGTACTCTACCCTGCATTTCAGGTGGATATTCTCAGTTTGCCCCCCCCCCCCACCCCCCTGCACTTTTATATTTGACACACAAAGCATACAAATACTTTGCACTAGATTACTACTACGACAATTATTTAAATTCTCACATTCAATGTCAAAATGTGTCAGAACAACCACTTCTAAAAGAATAGAATAGCTAGTAATAGCCAGGTTTATAGCCCTTCAACTTTTTCATTTATAGGTTTTTTTGTGTCTATTTTTCAATACAGTATTATCTCCATATGTTAATGTTTGAGGGGTTTATGTGATTACTATATATATATATATATATATTTATATGCAAAAAATACATGACTGTAGAGTGAAAGGAAAATGATGAACATTTTGAGATACTTTGCATAAATACATTTTGTAAAAAATGTGGCATATGCTTGTATTTACATCCTGAGAGCAAATATTTTGTAATGAGAGTACAGACTGAAAGTAGTTGGGTTTGTGTCCCTAAAAGCTTTGCATACCCAGAGTCCGACATTTTTGCCCGTTCTTCTTAATGAAATACCTGCAGCTTGTTCAGGTTAGATGAATGTCACTTCTCCACTGGATTTAGTGCTGGACTTTGACTGGGCTACTCTGAGACATCAACATTCTTTGATCTAAGCCCGTGTAACTCTGGGTAAATGTTTAAGGTTATTGCTCTTCTGGAATGTGAAGCTCCACCCAAGTCTTAAGTCTTTTGTAGTTTAGCAGTTTTTCTTGCAGACCTACCCTATATTTTAATCCATTGATCTTCTTTTCACTTCTTAGTAGTTCCAGAGTCCCTGTTCAACTAAACCATCTCCGCAGCATGATGCTGCCACCACCTTGTATCACTTTGGGGATGATATGCCAGAAAACAGCTTTTTAAATTTCTTGTAGGCGGAAAAGTACTTCTTATGGCCTTCTATAACAAGTGTTGTAACGACCCGACTAGGGGTGGCCAGGCCGTAACATGAAAAAAAGAAAAAGTGATCCATATAAGCGAGCTCACACAACCGCACGATGACTTCCAGTGATAGGTGATTTATTTACACTTTAAGATATTTACAAAGTTCTGAGTTTCACGGGGATGGGTTGTCTTGGCTGCACCTTTGTGCTAGTTATCCTTCCAACGAAGTCTACCCTGAGCTGTGAATCTCTGTTGCTCCTCCAGGATTCTCGGGCACTTCCCTTTTCGCTGCTCTCCTTGCCAGGTCTGTCAGTTTATGTGAACGCCTATGTGTTGATAGGGTCTTGTTTGTCAGGCTCTGCTTGAATGATGGGTGGAACAATGCTTTTGGAGCTGTTCAATACTTTGAACGTTTTTTTAACCTGACCCGGCTTCAAACTTCTCCACAACCGCATCTTTTACATGTGTGGTCTTTGCGTAGACTTAAGTTGCAGAAGACTTTTTCTGGAAAATGGAAATATTGATTGTTTTTAGAGGTAAAAATGTAAAGGGGCTGACTACAGATGCATGCGACACTAAAAGGATAATTTCTAAAAAAAACAAATACGATGAAAATCATGTATCATTTCCCCTCCACTTCACATATATAAAACACTTTGCACTCGTCTGACATAGAATCCGAATCAAAGACTTTCTGAGCTGAACCGCAGAGTGAAGGTAAAAGAGCCAACAAGTACTAAGGAAACTGGGAACTACTCCTAAACTGTTGGAAAACAATTTCGGGTGACTACCTTTTGAAGCTCAAGAGAATGCAAATCAGTAATCAGACCAAAGGATGGCTACTTTGAGGAATCTAAAATATAATATGTATTCTGTTATTTCACCCTTTTTAAGTACATACAGTAATTCCATAAATCATGTGCTCATTCATAGTTTTGATGCCCCTAACTGAGAATCTACAATGTAGTCATGAAAATAATGAAAACGCATTGAATGAGAAGGTGTGTCCAAAATTTTGGCCTGTACTGTATATTTAGAGTGTAGTAATAAAATAACTAAATACCTTTTTTCCACCACCAGAATGTAAACAGCTTGTGGGGTGAAGTAACATGAAACGGGGCGATTTTCAACATGCTACGGGAGACTCTGCCTCTTCTCAATCCCTGCCAAGTAACCCTGCAACGCACAGCACTATGTGTGCCTTCAAGTAAATTCTATGTTAATAATACACTGCAATATTGCTCGGGGTGTGACTGCCTGGGCATGTGCAGTCTAGCTTAGGTCTTACTTGTGCAACAACCATGGTGTTTTTCAAAAGATATTTGAACGTTTTATCAAAAATACATTCATCTGGAGACACCGTTTTCTAACCTGCCACACTTTAAGAATCTTAAAACATAAATAATTTTCAGGTCACGTTTATAGTGCCTTAATTTCACGAACGTCACCATGATCTGATAATTGGCATTAAGATCAAGGCACAGGATTAGTGTCCTGCTACATATAGCCTTCTTACATAATCAGTAGCCGAGACTGTGGGGCATAAGCTGCATGCCATTACAACAAGGCTTTCCCCTTAAATCTAACAGTGGTGCACAGTGTATATGTTACTGATGTGCACCTTTCATGTGTTGCTTCTTCATCCCAAGTAGTTTTGACCCAAGCGCCTTGATTGACCCATAATGGACGTTTTTAAAGCATGAACAGGTGCTTTCCAGCCATTTCACATCATCTCAATCAGAGTAAAGTCCACACAGTCCAAAACCTTAATGTTTATATATCTTTTAGCCATTAAACGCCAGACGAACTGGTTCTCACTGGATTCTTTTCCTGCTGCAGAACCCATGTGCTTTTGTCCTTAAATCATAAACTAATGGAAAAATTTTAGCAGAAAACCCTTCAGGGTTACAGCAAGTTGCAGCACATCCTAAAGTGGCAAAGTAGCCTCAGACCATCTCACTTCAATTACTGTGTTTGATTGACCCCCCCCATTTTTAACAGAAATACCTTCCTAAAATATACATTTTGACTCAGTCTGCAGAATATTTTCCGAAAAGTCTTGGAGATCATCAAGGTGTGTTCTGGAAAATATAATGTGGCCAGGTGCGAGGGCCCGGGTGGGATACGATCCCCAGACTCCCGTGTAAGAGGCATTAACACTAACCAGACAGCCAAAGGTATATTCCAGTGGCCAGGTGGGCAGGGCGTATGCTCTATTGGAGTTATAGTAACAAGACCCCCACACTGTCACATCTCTGCCCGCTCACAAGCACTTCCTCGTGCTCAACGGCAGATCTGGCAAGGTGCACAACGAGGGCTGGGCGTGATTCGATTCCCCAGACCCCTAGATGAGGGTCATGCGCGCTAACCAGTCTGCCAAACGAAAACTACGGTGTAATGTTTGTGCCACCAACTTGAGCGTGCAGTGAGACTGATCTGAGAGCACATATATACTTGAATGAGCAATAAAGCCTGGTCTGTGCTCATTCAACTCCGTTTGCTTGTGCGCTGCACTTTCTCTCGTCACTCAACTCTATCTCTCCTTGTAACTTCAGTTTTATGTAAATGAACCCCACCACCAGCCAGTCACAGACATATCTTTTTCTTGCAGTGTTCTGCGGAACTACTGCATTTGCTGGGGTTAAAATCCACCAATCACAACTAGCGATTCAAAATACTGAACAAATGACTGACATTACAAAACAAAACAGGAGAACATAATGAAATGAACAATTGAATGTTGTAGTCTAAGAATATTTAATTAAGCATGTGAAGGTTATTGTTACTTTGTGCTTTTTTTATTTTACACATTTCTGAAGCAACTATGTGACATTTAATCTAATTTTCAGAAGTTTATTTTGTCCAGCTCCTGAATGGAAACGACAAACCATTTGGTTTTTTTAATTCAGGGACACATATATCCATTTATATTACATAAATTTACTGTAGATTTTGGGGGGAAGACCCAGATGAAAATATAGTCTTCACCTGACTTGTTTTCTCCTATCTATAAACTATTCTATTGCTATACTATTGTTGAATAACTATACAGGAGGACGATTACACGGAACTAACCCATTGATGCCATTTCGCCCAGTCTCTCTTGTTGTCGATTCATGAACTCTGGACAACCGAGGTAAGTGCGGTCTGCAGTGGTTAAAATGTTCTGGGTTCTTTTGTGGATGACTCTATAATATGTTCTTACACACATTTTTGGTTGGTCAGCTAGTTTAAGAAGGTTCGCTCCTGTTCCAGGTTATAATAATAATTATTATAATTGCTCTCACTGTGGATCACTGAGGTCTCTAAACATTGGGTTGTTTTGTAATCCTTTACAAAGAGATTGATGTCACTGACTTTGTTTCTCATCTGTTACTGGATTTTCTCAAATCGGATCATGATCTGTTTCTTTCTGTGATATTTTAGCTTAGTTCATGAGAATAGGATCAGATAGGTCTATTAAAGAGATTTCCTTAATTCAATAGGTCTGGCAGTAGTTGGGCTGAATGCGGTTAGTTAAGCTGTTCACATAAATGTGGATAATCAGCATTAATTTATTATTCAACAGGGAGTCTATTTTTTCCAAACAGAGCCAGATTACTTTCCACTACCACCCCTCCAATAAATTGTATCGTCTGAAAACGATACAATTTTTTTAACAGGGATATTACTCATGTTATATTTGAGAGGTATTTAAAATATCTTGTATGACCTGAAACATTTTACCGTCACAGAAATCCAAAGCAGTTTAGATCCCTAATGAGGCAAGTAGTACTTCAAAGGACCTTATGTGCTTTCTGAGTGTGTTTGTCTTTCATTCAATTCTTGTCAGCCCTTCCCTGTTTTGTTATAATTAGCCCAGAATCCCCATCTTTGACTTTCTGACTTAAATCATGTTTAAGTTTGCTCCATTAAAATGTTTTCTTGCCTCTTGCTTGCCGTCTGCTTGTTTACATTAAATATCAACCTGAAGCCCATCATGTCTGCTGAGAGCAATCATGGTGCACATGAGAACCTGATATCCAAGCAACAGCATGAGCAACATTCAACCCATGCGCACCAGATGCAAGATGCAAGTGTTTGTAGATAGCAGGTGAATGGAGGAAAATAATTTCTCTCTAACTAATAAATAGGCACATTTGGGCTTTGAACTACGCATAAAGCATTCAGATAAATGATCGACTATGTTAATTTTTCTCCTGTACAGAGCAAAGAAAACAAAAGGCAGAAACCAGAAGACTAACACCTACATTCAGACTTCGGATGACTTATTCATGACCAGTGTCCTTCTCTAGTCTCTCAATTTCAGAAGGTGAGAAGAGGAAGTATCAAATGGTGAACGGAGGGCAACTGTGAGTGGAGAGAGGTGTCATCTGGAGCCAGATGTACAGTTAAATAGAACACCTTTGCGCGGGTAATGCATAAATAAAGTTTCCCTCTCATGAATTCTCCAAGCATTCTCAGGAGGGCTGACAGACACAGATGTTTACAGCATTCCTGTTTCCGAGAACCTGTTTCTTGTTTCAAAAAGTTTAACAGAACAACCACAGTAGCGCACAATATATCCTAAATGATTTACTGCACATTTATGTATTCCAGTTTTATATTAACTTGTGTTTAGTGGGATTTGTGTGTGGGAGGGTCGCTAATGAGACCGTGTGCGTTCTTGGTAATACTATCTTCAAAAGCTCAACAGCGTCTCAGTTTCCTGGTACTCGAAACAGTATTTACATAAAAAAAGAGTAAAGATGATGTGGTCCAGCAGGTTTGGCATGACTGAAACGTGGTTCGTTGTGGCAACAGCTCCTCGGCTTTTTAACCCTTTATCAGTGAATTTACGGTACAATACACTTTGTGATTCTGGTAGTGAAGTGTATGCCGGCAATCTGGCAGCAGGTTTAACAGAAACGGGGGAAACTTCTCCCGTATCATCAGCCTGAACTGAAACCCTGCTCAGACTGGAACAAACTAAACACTTCCCAGTATTGTAAAAAAACCGGTTTGAACAGCAGCTCGAACAGATTTCTAGGAACCATTTCTTCTCTGTCATACAGGTAGTCAGGGTTAGTGAGCACTAGAATGCAGAATAAAAAGGTGTACAACGATTTTTCATACAAGCAAGATAGACTAACCCATGTGTTATGATATATTCTGACTTAAGGGAACGTAAAGCTGTGCAGAGGTTGGTTTCTTTAACCTCAAAAACTGTAGGACACAACTTGATTTTACTTGTAATATTTATGATAGACAAGACATTTATATTTCAGTTGAAAAATGTTTTGATCATTATCCCTAAAAACTACATACCATTTCCTTAAGAAAGAACAAATTTGCTGCTGATTTTAATCAGTTCTGCATCAAACAGGAAATGAACATCAGTAAAGCATATGTGCCTCACCTTAATCAGATTTGTACTAAATTCAACAAAAAGTGCGTCAAAGTTGCTGGTGGTGGATATATTTATCGACCATTTGTGATTTTTTTTATTTCTTTATTTCTTTCTTTCTTTATTTATTTATTGTGGAGGAAAACAATAAAACTGACCAGTTCTGGTCTCTAGGCGATGTATGGGAAATAACTAATTGTGCAAATGTACTGTTAATTCATATGTTTAGCTTTATGCAATTCCAATAAAAATATTTAAAAAATTTGAAAATAAAAACATTAGGTGTATACTTAAAGGTAGACAGTTTTTCAACAGACCCTGAATGCACAAACATAATCATATATGCAAAAAAAAAAATTATTTGGGGGGGAAAAAAGTTAAAATATGCACAAAGGTGGGGATGGATTAACTTTTTGTCCTTAGAATTTCACTTGGTAACTTCTAACCCAACCTAACCTACATCTGTTGAGCTCAACATGGAAAAAACAGCTTCAAGGACAGCAAACACACCCTTCCCTTGCTGCAGCCTTAATGATCCCACTTATCTACATTCGGTCTGACGTTAAGACATGCGTTTGCGAGATAAGAGGACCAGCCAAATTTATGGGCCACTCCTCCTACTCTGGCAGCTATGTTTGAGAAAGAAGCCATATTAGTTGAGCTTTAGCCCAAAGTTTATGTTAATTTATCTGTCATAGGGAGCATGCATAAGAATACAAACCTGCATAAATGTTAAATCACTGAATGATCTGATACATGCAAATCTCCCTATGGGGTAGTTTAAGGCGTGAGCCCATTTCTGAATTGGGGGAGTGCATAGATTCTAACTCAAATCAGTACAGCTGCTCTCCACCATCCAGTGAGAGGACAAAATGTAATATTCATTCATTAGTTGAAGTAAAATAAAAAATGATATCAGGTAACTTTTTGACGTGTCTGTAGAGGAAACCACAAGAGCTTCAATGATGAGGCCATGAAATTAGATATTACTGTACTGCCAGTCAGTGTGTGTCAACAGAAAGCTGTACACCTCTGTACTGACCACTGTATTCTGTATGGAGAACAGCCGGAACGTTCATCAACAAACAACAATGCAATATGTGTCATATGATAGGGGCTTGGTGTTCATTGGCCTTTCATATACAATATACTGCTTCGCACTTACTATGGAATCACATTATAGTCTGCAGTCTTAAATGCCAAATACAGTAACTACGTTTGTATTGATTGGGCCATTTAAATTAACACGTGATTAAATAAAATCCTGTTTCCTTTAAATGTGCATCTGTGCGGTTTAAACGTCCAAACAGCAATAAGCAAGGTTGGAGTTAATTAAAGCCTCAGTGTCTGACTTAAAGAGGAAAGGGTCAGTAAGCTGCAGGCAGGTAACAGTGTAATCCCGTATTGAGATGATCAACCGGGTCCTATAAAAGTCAACAACTTCTTCCACCCTCTCTCTGACCTGACTTAAGTCCGTTAAGAATGGAGAGAGGAATAACAACTGGTAACACTGGCATCTCTGCATCCTCTCTGCATAGTCCTGCACACTAAACGAACTTTTTTCTTTTTTTATTCAGACTATAGACAGGGGGTATTATAATATTCCCTCCTAAACATTTCATAATAATTACAAAACATGTCAATTAAAGAACTAGAAGAAGTGAATAAGTTTACCGGCAGCAGACAGGTGTATCACCGTCTCTCTCCCTTGCGCCCCCGTGGAAGTGATTCTTGAAACGACCGGCCAACTTTTACCAGGTTAGGAGCGCACACGCTCGACCCAAACCGTGGGAACCGAGCAGCACTGTCGTCCCGTCTGATAGGGAAGCGCAACTGGTATTCTCTCTGTGCCCTGGTGATCCAGAGGAGGGCGGGGATGGTCCTGAGGAGACCAGCCTCCTGCGCAGATCCCGCCCACGGTTCAGGCTGCCGCAGATGAGATCGGGGACTCGCATAACGAGTTTTGTCAGCTTGGAAAAAATAACTGCAGATTATGTAGTACTTTAAATATTAACCTGTATCTTTGAGACTGTTTTCATTATTATTACATAATCAGACTTCCCCCATGTTTTGAATGGCTAGATTTAATACCAATAACATAAATCAGACTAAACGTTTCCAATATGAGGTCAGTTGGAATTATGTTTGTTTGTTTGAGGGACAAGACACCTGTCTGAAGGCCGTCTAGCCAAAGACTAGTTTGCGGATCTAGATCTTTAGATTATGACCCGGAATCATAAGGGGTTAAAACTAATAATACAAATACAAATTTAAAATGATCAGCAAAGTAAAACTACCAGTACAATCAAGAGGTTGACCTGTACAGCTGCTACTGTGAGAAACCATTTGCTTAATCCCCCCCTTAAAGTCAAAGAGTTACATTAACCAAGACAACTATACCTTTAAACAATTCAGAAAGGTGGCAAAAATTATGATCAAAGGGCTTTGTAATCTTCAGATATATTAGGCTAATTCACAATATATGAGTGGGCATATTTAAAGATAACACCTCAAACACACCGCTTACTTAATTTGAGTGACATCATGAGAAAAGAAAAAAAAATCAGCCAAGATATCAAAGAAAGTTGTTGACCTCCACAAGTCTGATTTATTTTTCAGAGCAATTTCCATATGCCTGAAGGTGTGACTTTGTTCATAGTATTCAAGTTTAAACACTTAGAATCATCTCACAGGGAATATAGAGATCCTTGGTGCCAGAGATTAATATGTTTTGTTGCTAAATGTGCGTATCAACCCCAGAACGAAAGCTTAAGACAATATGAAGAAGGTTATATTAACTGGTCTCTAAAGTTACTAAACATTGATAAAGCAGCTACTCCAAAGGTAATTTAAAAGATAGATTAGGCTACTGTTGCTAATACACTCAGGGACAAAGTCCACCATTTTTTGCACACATGTTCAGGGGCTGATCTGATAAAATCGAAGTTGAAGTATTTGACCATAATGACTATTGTTGCATTTGGAGGAAAAGAGGCACATCTGCAAGAGGAAGGGATGAACGCTGATCTCAGCATCATTTTGCTGCAGGACGGATTTACACCTGAAAAGTACATTAGAAGAAAGGAAAAGTTTGTGGAAATACTGAAGAAGCGTCTCAAGATAACATCCAGGAAATAGAACAAATAGGATTTTGGAAAGAACAATGACTCAACAAAATAATTACAAAGTCAAAGGTTTAGAGGGGCCATCACAAAGCTCTGATCCCAATCTTATAATAATAAAGTAATCTATCTATCTATCTATCTATCTATCTATCTATCTATATATATATATATATATATATATCTATATATATATATATATATATATATATATATATATATATATATATATATCTATATATATATAATATTTATATATATATATATAAAACTCCCCTCTCACCCACCGTGGGCGGTGTACTCTACCAGAGCCTTGGGAGCTTGAGGGTCCTCCTCAGTATCTTTGCTGTTCCAAGTACTGCATATTTCTGGACTGAGATTCTTCCAGGGACCTGCTGGAGCCATTTCTCCAGTTTGGGGGTCACTGCCCAGAGTGCTCCGATTACCACGGGTACTACTGTTGCTTTCACCTTCCAAACCTTCTCTAGCTCCTCTCTGAGCCCTTCGTATTTATCAAGTTTCTCATGTTCCTCCTTCTTGATGTTACCATCACTTGGTATTGCCACATCCACCACAATATATACATATATATATATATATATATATATATATATATATATATATATATATATATATATATATATATAATGTTATCAGTTTTCTGATTATAAAAGTGAAGAAGTGCAACTTCTTTTGGTGGCATTGGTTTTTTTGTAGTCTTCTTTAATTATTCCTATGATAAAGCCCGGGCCTCCCTGACATTTGGTCTTGGAACGCATTGTATATCTTATCCATGCATGTCTCTTTAAACAAAACAAGTGCAGTTTCCCATCGATGTTATATTCCAAGTTAACTCATATAGTTTAGGTTCAGTTTAAGGTAATTTAAGGGATTTAACTCCTAACCTCAGAGTGAGCTTTCCGGAAACGAATTGAGTTTGACGACCATTTTGAACAGGTATTTACTGTAAATTAATACGTCACTTTCAGACAGCAAGTGATCACGTTAACTTTGGGGGGGAATAAACACCAATTCCATTTAAATGACCAGCATTTAGTTGTTTTTTTTATGTGTCTATGTGTGTTTGGGAAGGAGTGGCAGTTCACTGCAGTCTTTGAAAAAATGTAAACATGCTTCCTATCTGTCATCCTATCAGGGAACAGGCGTCCATGTTGGTATCAGCAAAGAAAAACACACTTTCAGAATGTCTCCCTGCGGTAAACCGGGACAATTTGTCTGTGTAACAGTCATGCCCAGAATAGCTGTAGAAAAGGCTGTCTTTATGCTGCAAGATGCTGACTTTCTCTGCAAAGCAAAAACAGTCACGTCTCCTGTTAGGCGCTACCTTAGTAACTTTTGCTCGCTCTGAGTATGAACAAATATTGTAAAACCCACCATGAGCATCAGAACGACGTGCTGTAAATCACCTTTTATCCGTTTTCCTCGTTCCTCTTACAGAGACCTATAAAGATAGTTTAGTCTCCAAGTATTTTAAATCTATGAAGACAATCTTTCCTTGACTGTCTCTCGCTCGTATATCAGTATATAAAAAAAAAAACATTACGTGAGCTCTCCACTCTCTTTGTGAAAATAATGAATACTTTTTTTCCATGAACAGAGGTACCCTCATGCTACAGCTCTTTTAAGACACACACACACAAGTAAACAATATCGAGGTGCATTTTGTTTCCAGGGAACCTAAAAATCTTGCTTTGGCGGGCACGGGAGGAGACGTAGAGACAGATTCCTTCAGGGATCTTAGCATCCGATTATTGTCTGTCGCATGAAACTTCCTCAGACCTCATTGTGTCCAACCCCTCTAAAAGAGACACCTCGAGAGATTTTCATGGGAACTGACGCACGCACGGTCGTTTCTGGAAAACATGTATTGTTTCGGTATGGACTGGATAAGCATTAAGCTAAGGTCTGTGCTCATAAACGTGATCCAAATGTGCGAGGAGAGCACACGAGGCTTACCCAACAGCCTGCTGCTGTTGTTTATCGGGAGATTCACTTCTCTTCCTTTCTCGAAATGTACACGAAACCTTTGTTGTGAAAGAATACTTACAGTCCGATTTATCTTTAAGAGAAAATAATCTTTATGTACTGCATTTGCTTTGGACTGTTAGAGAGGATTTGTTAACAAGGAGGCACTCAAATGCATACATACACAGCATCTTAAATAAAAGCTCCTGTGAGTAATCTGCTTTTAGGCCGACTACTGGTGGCTCTGCATCAGAGATGGCCTAGGAAATCACCCCCTCCCTTTTCAGTTCTACTTAGTCGCAGTAATGTTACATAATACGGCCATCTGCTCTTGACATTGATTTAAAAAATCTCACTATTCCCGCCGTGTGATTGTCAGCAAACATTTAGAGACAAGCGACTTCATTGATGCCCTCAATTGCTCGGTTTTACCGTCCAGAGCAACAATATTGAAGAATTTAATTTAAGTTTTTACACATTCACAACATTTTTATTTTTGTGGTTGCAGGATGGAATGTAATTTTCCAAACACATCAAACAGTCAGAGTTAATTTATTCAGGTCCGCCGTTCACCTCAATATATGCTCATGTATATTAATTGAATTTATTCAAATTTGGTCACATTCTCTATTTGAGCCTCTACATAAATTAACCAGGGTCCGTCTCAGCTGTGAATATGACCACGTAGGGACATCTAGTGGTTGTTTGCTCAACTGATTTATTTAGAAATGGCGCAAAACACAGATGAAACCAGAGGTGTAGACGCACTGCCTGAAAAGTCAACTATTTATCTCACTGCCAGCTTGGACAGTATTGTGATAAGTATGCGGACACTGAGAAGGAACCTAAAATGCATGGGGCTGTACAGGAGGAAGAATGAGTCTGATCCGATGGAAGTGGCTACATTTCTCGCTGATCAGCTGGAGGGACATGAAAGGCTCCATGGATATAAACTACAATACAGTTTTCACGTAATAACGTGATATTATATTGTACAAACGTGAAAAGTATATTGTTCAAACAATAAAGTTATCATGAAATAACGTGATACAGCTCTGTTTTTTCTTTTGCCGAGGTGGCAGCTCTACGCTTCTGTACAATGTGCCCATGGGCAAGGCACTTAACCCCACAAATTCTACATTGTCCTACCGAGCAATGTTGGCCATTGGTGTATGAATGTGAGTGTGAATGGGTGAATGTGGCTTCAATGTAAAGCGCTTTTAGTGGTCAGTAGTGGTCTAGATAAGTTCAGTCCATTTACCATTTGGCCTAAGACCCCAGTTTACAAAGCAATTTTACCAGATAGTAATAGGAAATGTGTGCCGTTTCCAACACCAAAGCTCTCAAAATTAAATAAATAAATAAAAACGTGTAAAGTAAATGTCTACATGAAAAAATAATAGATAAACATGTAATGTGACAATGAGATTGGGAAAAAATGAATTCAAATAAAATGATTAACTTTTTAGTATGAAATCTTTTAATTTTTATTGATTGATAAAATTTTAAATTAACCTTTTTTTTTTCCATTTCAGCTTTTATTCAGTTTTCATTTCAAAACCTCTAAAAACGTATTGTACGTTAGAGTTGGAATTGTAGCGTTATAACTGAGCAGTTTCTACACATGATCCAACCTGTGATGGTACATATTTTATATAGTGAACATAATCACAACACTCGGTCTTTGTCCTTTGAGATCGAGGTAATCCTTTTAAAGCACAAAATGCTGTGCTGTCCATTATAGTTCGCGTTGGTCCATTCCATAAACTACTTCCTTTAATGGAAAATACTTTGGGGAATAGGAAGTCTTTCTGAAACGGTTCCCTTTACCTATAGAACTTTTTCTATTACTTGTATTTTTTTCTGACCTGTATTTATTGTTTTGCAGTTATTTAGATTGTTGATGCTAGGTGTTCAAGTCAGGTTGATATAACGTTTTGTCCTCTTGACATTTTCAAGAGCTGTTCAAAGAAGACAAGAAAACACTTGATGCCTCTTCAGGAGTATACTTCCTCAATTTAAGTGATTGGCTTAACCAGTTTTTTGTGCCTGTTGTAAATTGAAATGTACGAATTGAGAAGAGGACATGTCCAGCACCCTTTAGGTGCTGCTGTTGCTGAGTGGGAGAAGTGACAAATTGGGCTGGCTTTGTTGGCCCACCAGTCAGCTGATTGGACTTAAACTGAAGCAGGAAGACCTCGCCGATGAAACACAGACATATTTCATAGTATGTTTATATGTACTTTGCCCTATTATGAACACTCAGAACTGAGCATGTTTTTTTTTTGCATGAATAGACTTTACATTATGTTTATAACCAGATAAACAGGCTTAGAATGGCAAAAGCAACTGTAGGACAGTAAAATGGCAAATGACTCCCCCTTACTCTCAGTGACTGAACGTATTTCAGAAGCAAGAGTATTGCAATACTTTGTGAAACATTTTCTGCAGTTTGAAATTACCTCCAGCAGCTTTCTTTAACTCATGTGTCATTCGTTCATTGTCTTTAATTTATCCTCACAGTAAGTCTATATATCCGCTTGGCCTCAGTCTAGCATGGGATCAATGTTCTTTTAAAAACTCGCTTACTGTTTAATGTGACGCCTAAAAGCCCTGGTATTGTACGCCAGTTGACGTTTGTTTCACAGAGTAATTGTTAAAGCAGGTGAAACAGCGATGGGCTTTCCATATAAGGAAATTAGGGAACCGTGACGAATCTGTCCTCCACCACCTTGACCAAACATATGGTGACAGTGGAGAGAAAAAAACCATAAGAGCAAGAAACCTCAAGCAAAACCAGTGTCAGGATGAGCCGCCATCTGCATCACCTTGACTACCAGTGTTGTTAGGTTGATGACATCAATTTTACTTATTCAGAAAAAAACTTCAGTTGTCTCTTTAGAAGATGGTAAAATTAGCCTTATTCCTTTTGATTAATCTCTCAAATATAGGAGACAAAAGTTCGACATGAAAAAAACCAACAGTTTTGCACCAGCATTGATGATTCTCAGAACCCAATCAGACACCCACAAATACAACTCAATCAGCTGTATTAAAACACATGAGGTTCTAATAAATTGCCAAAGTATGCTCTGAAGCGTGACCTTAGTTTGTCAAGGCGCACAACGAGGGCCCAGGTAGGATTCGATCCCACGGCTCCCAGGTTGACACCTAGGAAACAAACTGAATAAGCTGCGTTGTACAGCAGTAAAGCTAATTAGAAGTACAGCTAAATCTTCTGATGGTGTAGGAGGACTGCTATGAAGAAAGCAGACTTAAGAAAGGGTGCGTATTCACTAGTGTGGAATATTATCATTTGTGCAACATATTTAAATCTCTCTGTGAAGCTTGTATTAACCACTAATTTAGGATTTAATTGCTGTTTCATTTATTATAATCATTGGACAAACAAGGATTTTTGCAGGTTGCAATGTTGAAGATTTCCATTTGACTTAGCATTAAATAATGTAGTTATATTTGTATTGTGTTTGTAAACACAAAATCGTGACCAGTGACCAACTTTAAAATTCTAGTGACCAACTTTGCCACCCTTATCTTTAACAATAGTCACAAGCCTTATGTTCATGGAGTCTATCGCTTTTTTAAAGAGGTGAATATTTTTTTTGTTTGGTAACAATCCAGGGCTCCCAGACACTGTTCAGGGTGATGGCCATTGTCCTTCACCATTTATTAAACACTCTAAGATTTAAGCAGTGGTCACAATTTCTCAACATAATTTAACTTGGGTAAGGAGTAGAGCCAAGTCCTTTTTTGGCATTTTAAGGGGTTCTTTTTCTGGCCTTTTCTGGCTTTCATAATTCCACAGTTTCTGATAAAAGTGGGGGAAAGGGTAAATACTGGACTTTCGGTGTACACAGGGGAAATGATAACGTTACTGTTAGCTGCTCGGTGGGTGGAGGAAAATAAATCACAATATCTGCTCAGATTATAGTTCATCTTTAGTAAGCTTGGATAACAGTCAGTCAGAAGGCAGATATAATATTGAAGTTTAGATTTCACAGAATATTTTTTTGAATAAATATGATTGCGTTAATAATTAATTTTGTTTGGATGTCTGCACATTAAGGCTGCAATTAAAATTGCAAAGGAGGATGCAAACAGAGATGAAACTGGTGAAACAGCAAAATCAGCACAGCCGAAATAAGAAAGAAAGATAAAACAGAAAATGAAGAAAATATTTCGAAAGCGGTGGGAGGAGGAAAGGACAGGGAAATGGTTTTATTTTAATCAAAAGAAAACAGGAGAAGAACAGGGAAGACCAGGAGAGGAGATAATATATTGACTGACTCATAAATTGGGGAAAACCGGAGATGAAGGTGCTACTGCAAAGAAATTCAGGATGTGAACGTTTCTAAAATGAACTTGTATAAACAGGACATAAATAGGACAATAGTGTCAGAGTCACGCGGGTTAAGACTCCAAGCCAGTTGGTGGCAGTAACGCACCAAATTGTAGTTAGTCAACTTCCGTAAAATTACTAAGACGGTCTTGTAAAAGCATGGCTGCGTCCAAAAGAAAACGTGGAGGAGACGGAACAGCTTACAAAAAGGGAAAAAAGGGTAAATTTGTTGAAGACAAAGGTGAAACTCCGTTTGAAACAGAACAGGAGACAAAAAATGAAGTTACAGTTCCAGCACCGGTTTCCATGGTAAGTTATTAGCGTTGTTATTAGCCCGTTAGCTAGCATTAGCTTTCAGAGATAAATCAATGAGGTTTTATTTGTGGAAAAAGATTAATGATAATACAATAATAGTGGTTTTATGAACTAATATAAACGTATAACTACAAATGCAAAGGTGGGCAGAACGTATTTTGTTTAACAAGGCCGTGAAAATAAAAGAATATACAAACAACTAGCGTTTTAAAAAGGTAGTTTTTTTTAGATGTCTTTCATCATATGGCTTGATTTCTAGCACGGAATAAAGACTGGCATTTATTATCAGTGAAATGTTTTACATCGGCAATATGATTACGTCGGGAAGGCTTTATAGCTGAGCTACATTTTCGAATGATGCTTGGTAACTGCATCATGTAAAGATGCTGTTCAGACCAACTAATCACGACCAGATCGTTCATGGAAAGGCCCTTACTGATTTCCTTAATAAGATGTCTGTAAGAGAGTGAATGCATGGCGTTTGATGCAGTTAAAATTTATTGCGGTGCATGAAGACCTCTGACTATAATTGCCGCTGGTTTTAGGGAAATTTGCGATTTTTTTTTTGCACCATAACCTTAAAATAACAAAATGTAATGGTGGAATTTACAGTACACTAATAATTTCAAGAAACTTATTTAATATAATCTACTTTCTTATGGAAAAGTAACAGATAGTGACTTTAACATGTTATTTATCAATTTATTACGTTTTGGGTTCTTTTATAGTTTACTGTACAGAATATGCTTATTTGTGGCTTTGAAAATTACAGTTACACAAGGCAAACAAGCTGACATTAGCTGAACAATTAATTGCTCTAACATGTGAAAGGTTCCCCTTGTCAGCTAACAAACAGATTTGCTGCATGTAGTTTTAAATCAGTTGCTGGTGGCCCTCCTTTACTACTAGGGCTGCAGCATGCAGTTTTTTTTAACGTTTTTAATAACCAAAACAAATCATGCATAACGAAAAATGTTATGGCTGTAAAATGATCAAGAGTTTTCCTTTTTATGTCTCTAAAAAAAAAAAGAAAAGAAAAAAAAGAACTCCAACATTTGTCTCCAAAACTAAGCCCATTTACAGTATTTATTTATTTGACAAAATAACAGTGAACAGCAATAATAAACTAAATAGTCCATCCACTTTTTGTGAAAAAGCTTTTGTGAATAGTTGCAATGTTTTGTGATTTTCTTCTTCGCCAATCACTTAGGCCGTTTTCACATGTGTGGCCGTACCAGAAAACGGCCAGAGAAAATGCTAATTTTTTCTGTTCACATGGCACGGATCTCTGCCCGTATTGGGATTCAGTCTTTTACTACAAATAAACAGCAGGTGGCGGTATACAAATAAGTCTTAATTCTCCAACAAACAAGGGAGTGAGAAGTACCGACGTCATAAAACGAGCGACAGCCTAGAATGTAAACAAAGTGGTCTACTGGTCAGCTGCTACCTGAAGCCATCTACAGGGTGAGTGTTGTAGTAAACCCGCCATTTTGTAACCTGCTGTGTTGCTGTGGGATGCTTGAATCGCGTTGTTTTGGTATTTGTATGGTCGCGAGGTGATTCTGTAATTTCGGGCCGGCGGTGTCGTCATTTCCGCATGGAGCGCGTCTATTGTCTTGAGTACGGCCAGAGTACGGGTTGTGTTCACATGATACGTGGCCGCTCGTACCTGGACTCGGATACTACTTCCAAGGCAGGTCTCTCTGGCCGTATTCTGGCACGGTACAGTCTGTGTTCACATGATACGAAATAAGTGGATTTTGACCAAATACCGTACCCGAGTACGGACTCCCGTACCATGTGAAAGCGCCCTTAAATTGTTTGAAAAGCAAGCAGTGTTTTAAACAACATTGTTACATAAACCAAAATAAAAAGCCTTGAAATGTCTTTTTAACAGTTTAAAAATCTAAAATGTGACCAGCTCAGATTGGTCTCCACTAGAAGAACATACCTGCTTTTGTTTTGGTGTTACAGTCCCAGACCCACCCTGGGCCCCTTTTGGCCCCTCTTTATTCACCTCCTGGATACGCCCCTGCTCAGCAGTACTGAAGGTTTAGGAAAAATCATTTATTAATCATTCTAAACACTCACAGGATTCTCTGTGTCAAGAGAGAGTGAGAAAGTATTATTTTTTCTTACTTTGGTCGCAGCATTAAGTCAGTTGATTTTAAATTGAGGAGAATTTTTTTGTCAATGATAGTGACGTTCCGGCACTTTAAACTCCGTTTTCATCCGTCCACACGCAGATACCGAAAACACAGATCTCCACCTTGGCCAGAATTTTAAGATTCGTTTTTTGTGCCGAAAATGCGTTTACGTGTGGATGACAGGCCAAACCTTAGAAAAATATTTCCGTTTTGTGAGATACCCAAAACTAAAACTAAAACTGCAACTAAATTCAAAATGTATCACGCGTTGCTTCACACAGGTGCGTCCAAAACAACTGTCCGTGTGGAACAATCAGATCCCTGCTCGTATGTGCGCGTCATAAGAATTTAACGAGGCTTCAAGGCAGAGTCTCAAGCAATTTTTGGAATCGAGTAAATCGACGAATCGCTGCAGCCCTATTTACTACCATGTCTACCTGCTTTTCTTGAACCTGAAAGTAGTTTGATACCGTGGGAGTATCTCTTCTGAACAGGGCAAGTGGACCAACAAGGAAAGAGTTCTCATCTTCTCTTCAAGAGGAATCAACTTCCGAACCAGACACATGATGCAAGACCTGAGGACCATGATGCCTCATTCAAAAGCAGGTCCGTTTTGAGGCGCTCACAGTTCTGCAATGATTCAAGTCTGGCTGTATGTTGAGCTGAGATTAACTTCTATGTTTTATATCAGACACAAAAATGGACAGGAAGGACAAGCTGTTTGTAGTCAATGAGGTAAGTCTACAAAGAATGGAACTCCTTTCATGTCACGGCAGAGCCTGACGCCTGCGTTCTCTTTCTTCAGGTGTGCGAAATCAAAAATTGCAACAAGTGCCTCTTTTTCGAGGCGAAGAAGAAGCAGGACCTCTATATGTGGTGAGGAATTCATCCGTGGTACTTCTTCCAGACTCTAAGCTTGTTACTGGAAACTGAATCTGTGTGGCATTGAAACACCTCCGTTTCCTTTTTGTAGGATCTCCAACTGCCCGCATGGACCTTCTGCAAAGTTTCTGGTTCAGAACAGTAAGCCGTTTGTCTCCTTCAGCCCCCTTGGTGCACAGCATATTTGAGATGTTAAAGACGATTGCTTGATGATGTTGTCGCCCTCACAGTTCACACGCTGGCTGAGCTCAAAATGACAGGGAACTGTCTGAAAGGATCCAGGCCCCTGCTCTCGTTTGATCCAGTGAGTGGCACACGGGGGAGATACGCTGATTAATCCCATGTAAAATAAACGCAGACTCTCGGTTGCTAAATTCTAAAATCATCTTTGTTTCCTTTAACAGAAATTCGACAGAGAGCCCCATTACGCTTTATTAAAGGAGCTCTTCATCCAGGTGTGTTTACTGTTGTTAACGCCTCATAGCGCTGTGACAACCTCCAATAAAGTGTGGCAATTAGTGAAGTTGGATTTAAAATCAAGAAAAGGGAACTGGACGACAGGAAAATGTGTAGTTCTAGACCTGATTCTATTCATATGCGTATTTCTTAATGTATTAATCTCACTTTTTTTTCTTTTCTTCCATTAACCCATTCTTCTGTTCACCCATCCATCTATTCATCTGTCCATTCGTTATTTCCATATGTTCTTGGATTGCTTGAATAGATCGTTCTTCAGTTCATTACATATTAATTTCACTCTTTAGTTCCATCCATCTCTTCCTTAATTCAGTCCATCCTGTTTTTGCAGGTTTAAAGCTGTACTGACAATTCAAAAATCTTGAAAATATATTTTATTATATTTATGAATATATTTTACTGAAACTTATTTTAATGTGCTTGAAGACTACTTGTGCGTTTCAAATTCTGATGAAGCTTTCTTGTTGTAGACATTTTCCACTCCTCGCTACCATCCTAAGAGCCAGCCTTTTGTGGACCACGTCTACACGTTTTCCATCGCAGACAACAGAATATGGTTCAGAAACTACCAGGTGATCTTTAATCTTTAACATACCCTGAAGTCTTGCATTGCATAAGTACATTTTTAGTAGACATTTTCACACAATGGATTTGGCGTCTGATAACAATAATCCCCCCCCCCCCCCCCTCTCAAATCCAGATAATTGAGGAGGATGCGTCTCTGGTGGAGATCGGCCCACGATTTGTCCTAAACCTCATAAAGATCTTCCAGGGAAGCTTTGGAGGACCTACACTTTATGAAAGTCCAACCTTTCAATCACCAAATTTGGTAAAAATGATCTTTAAGATGGTTTCTTTGCTTGGTTTTAGTCATAGTTCAGATGTTCTTTTTGCTCAAGCACCAATAATAAAGACTTTAAAACTGACTTCTGCTGATACTGCAACTTATTACTGTCAGGAGTTTGAAAATTTGCTGGAAGGTATAATGAAACACAAAGGTGTAACACCTTTCTCTGGATGCATGTCGGATATCAATGCTGCTACTTTTAAACAGGAAGTCCGTCTTTTTCACACTGTATACCTTTCAAAGTCCCCAAAAATTATAGCAGTCATTATAAAAATTTTTTTTTCATAAACCAACAGCACAGACGAGAGATCCGACTGGCAGCGGCTGCCAAAGTGCGAGAGAAACAGATGGTGAAGGAGATCCAGAAAATAAAGAGGAAAGAAGCGAAGGAGGACCTTGAACAGGACGTGACGGCGGACGTCTTTGCTACACCAGGCGAGGAGAAGCCCGTCCACATCCAGACGGAGCCACCCGCGCCAAAACCGGTTAAGAAGAACAAACACAAAGCTTTCAAGAGGCAGAGGATGCAGAGGGGACGCAGATGATTTCCTGCTGGCACGGTCTACTTTTTTTTCTTTTTTTGATGTGTTCAAAAGAATCTGCAGAAACTAATTGGACATAAACCTTTATTTTACAAAACACCTTCAATATTTACAATCGTTTTTATTAAATATATGCTGTAAAATAAAACCTGATACAAAAAAGTACATGTTTTTCTTCAGTAAACTTGTTTCACCTGGGGTCTTTTGTGTGTTGTATAATTCAAATATTTATTATCCAAAGAATCAGAAATAGAGAAAGGATGGTCAGAGATTGGAATGGGCAAACTTTTTCTTTATGGGTGTGTTAATAAATAAAATAATTCTTTAAATGAACTACAATTTAAAAGGAATATTGAACGACGTGTACTTTTAAAGTAACGATCCAAAAGGTTAAGGGCTGATCCCTCATTTTCTGCTAGATTCAAAATGGCTACAATGTCACTGTTAATCCAGCATCAATGTACACAGTATGCCTATTGGAAACAACTGCAGAAAATGTCACCCTTTCATTATGAAAAGTACATGTCAGGCTTTCGATTCCTGAAATTCATTGAATTTTGATTGCCAAGATGGCAGATACTGACGAGCAAATTTTCAACTAAATCTTAGAGAAGCAAACTGAATTTGGGATTTTTTTTAAAAATTAAATCACAGAATGGACTAGTTCTCTGGTATGATGAGTAGAGTTTTGATATGCCTCTGGAGCAGGAGATTAACAATGTTTAACTATTACAAATTATGTTGAATCATGTTTTCCTCAATATCATTCGTGCGACTAAGTCAAAACTACAACCCCCATCTACACACCTGGAGCGCATTCATTTTGTTGTATAAAGTCAAACTTTTTGGGGGACAAAAGAAATGTCAAAACTAAAAGAAGACCCGAACTTTATGTAAAGCAAGAAACACCCGACTGATGCATCTCCCAATAATTAAAACCAGAATTAACAGGCTGAGTGAGACATTCTGGTACCTCTGCTAAATGTCTCCTTTTAATACTAACAAGAACTTTACAGACAGATACATCAGGATTTTTTGGAGACGAAATATTAATACAAACTTGGCGTTTTCAGACTTTGAGGCACATTACAAACCTTTTTTTGGTTAATTTTTTTCCTCAATGGTGCGAACAAATCAGGTCATTAGTTGCAAACGGATCGGCTGTTAGTCCTCTTCAACCTCCTCATTGGGACAACAGAAATACTCCACGAAGCAGATCTGTCCGTCGTCGTTCCTGACCAGGTACTGCAGAGAAAGGAGCCCCCTGTTGTCTGTCCTCACAGAGACTTTACAGGATATAGCCAAGGCTTTGGTGGACGGCTTGAGTAACGACATCTTGTATCTGTCGCGGGTGTCACAGGAGGAAAAATAAATCAGAAGCAGCAATAAGACTAATAAGCACAGATCCTGAAAAGATGGGTGAAAATAAACTATAAATGACTTCATTTATTCGTGTAATCATCAACACAAAATTTTAAAAACTAGAAAGAAGAAGAACTTATGTTATCTACCCCTTTTAACAAAAATAACATTCAAATAAAATAACAGAATAATTGTGAACTAACAATGAAAATGTTGGGCTTGTTGGCTAACAAAAACGAACAAAAATCTTTTATCATTTATATAAAATAGACCTATACAAATTCAGCATTTCATATCTACTAAGCTATTTAAAAGTAAATATTGTTGCATTCTTGATTTCTTTACTCAATTTATTAAATTTTTTTACCCCATATATTGAGACATATCTCTTATTATTACTATGACTTCGAGTCAAATATTTCAAATCCTTTTAATTCGTATTTACTCTGCCTTTTTATAAATATTTTTATTAAACTAGCAGGAAGGCATTTTGTGTACAGAGCAGGATTCAGGAGGACTAATCAGACATGCGTGAATTAAGCCAAAAACCACTGGTGGGGTTTTTTTAATAAGAAAATTGCACTACCAGGTGGTTGAAAACTCCAAGAAATTGTTTTTGCAAAATATAGGCCTTTTAAATTATACATAAATGTCAAGATATTATAATCCACTAGATCATAAAATTTTAAGGTAAAATCATTGAGTTTCAAACGTTCTAAGCACCTTAATGGGATAGAATTGTCTGAAGGTTGAATTTATGGAATGCAGTGTCATCTCGAGGTAAAAATAATAAACTACCTCTTGTGGAATTTAAATGCTAATATTAAATGATAACAAAAAACTACTTTGTAATTACTGTACTTGCGTAAACGAGTTGACAAGTTGCAAAAAATGATTAAAATCTCTCTTCAAAAATATTCTTAAATAATCCTTGGCACTCGTTTAAGGATTAATGAGACAAATATCCAGAATTTTAGAAAACAAAGGCGACTAAATCTGGTATTTTATCTCACCTGACCTCTTGGAAGAACAACGGTTTGCTTTTCTGAGGTGAATGAACTCTTCCACTGATGACTGCACTCACCTGTTGGTTTGTGTCCTGCTGCACTGAAAAAGCTCCATCATATCTGAATCTTTGGAGTAGTCATAATGGGCATTTCCAGAGTTTCCAAATGTAGACAACCTGAAGAGGTGAAAAAAAAACACATTTGTAAGGTAGAAAGGAGTACAAAATCAAACAAAAGTGAACTTTATTGCGTGGATTACACACAATACAGGGAAAGGAATTTCACCACAGTAAAATTCCTGATAAAAAGATTTAAACTTTAGCAGTGGCTTTTACAGCGCAATACTTAGCTTGCCTCAACAGTAAAGCAATGAGAAGATGAAATGTTAATATAGGAAAGAAACGTGTTTTGTCATTTCTGCTGCATCATCATAAACAGTAGAAGCTAGCCCACCTGAAGTAGGGCTGGTTGGGGGACATGGTGATCTGCAGCACCTCGCTGGTCAGGTCCAGCTCAGAGAAGGCTTCCTTTAGACTCTCCGACTGTAGAATGACCTTTGAGACGGAAACACAGGATGGTGAACGTGTAAAGAAGTTTCTGGTTTAACTAATCTGTAGCCCTGAGATGTCCAAACCTTTTGATACAAGGGCCATGGCACACAAAAATAATATATTTTGACATAAAGAATTAGTGTGTTTTTTTTACCTGCTTAATATTTTAATGAAAAACAAAGTATGAATTCTTGTAGAAAAGGGATTTTTAAAGGATTGTAGATTCAGGACACAGGGTTTTCTATGGTTTGCTTTTTAAAATAAATAATTTTCAAATAGTTTTTGAATATTTTAGAGGGGCCCAAAAAAATCTCAATCTTTAGACAATGAAATGAAATTAAAGCAGAAAATGATTATGAATGAGAATACGATTATTAAAAGATGAATAATTTGTTTTGTGCCATGGATCATTTTCTAATCCTTTAACTTTTCAACAAAAATTATGCCATTAAAAAATAAAGTCTCCATCTGCATCAATCGTTTTGTGTTGTGGTGCCAATTTTAGAAAGTACCCATCTTAAATGTTGGTCAAGGGCCATACAAAATCAGTCTAAGGGCAGTAAATGGCCCCCGGGCCGCACTTTGGACATTCTTGCTGTAGCCTTTCCAACGAGTGCTTCATATACGAGATTTATAAAAACCAGTTTTATAGACGAAAAACGGCGAGTTGAACCTTGTTTGTAACATTGGAGCTGGAGAACTCAAAGTCAATAGGCTCGTCGGGTTCGAGTGTGTTAATTCTGCAGTCAGTCACTACGCCTCCCTCCTCCAGGAACAACGTCAGAGGATGACCATAACCCCTGTAGCACATCCGCAGAGCTGTTGATGCTCCTGGAACATCAGTAAAGGTGTAAGAGGAAGAAAAAAAACCATGAAGCACTGAGGTCTGGGGCTTAGTTTTTTCCAGTTACGTGTCTTAGTTTTTACCTGCTGCTGTGTTTCCTCCAAAGATATTCAGGCAGTCGAGCAGAACCGTGAGGTTGATTTGAAAGACAACCAGATCTTCTTTTAACGTGTATTCTTGAAAGATATCTGCCTAAATTAAATAATTTTTTTTTGAAAATTAATGGATTGTTGAAGTGGATCCTTCAAGCATAAAGAAAGAAAAAAAAATTTGTTTGTCCGCTTGCAAAAAAAAAAAAAAAAAAGATAAGACAAATACCTGAATGAAGGCATTGGCTTGCATGCATTTGCAGTCCTCCACTGTGACCTTCAGGCCATTTGCTGTTGCTGTGAAGATAGCATGGTCCTTGCAGGCGATGGCTTTCAGTAGGTTGGAGAGATTGCGAGCGTTATCCAAATTGGCCGCCAGAACGTATTGTTCATCTTCACTTTGAGACTGCGTGGACAGAGGCATTGTGGGCCTAAAAAAAAAACAACCCACAAACATAACTGAATGTTGTTGCAACAGGAATATGCATAATTGACCACATGAACTCATGAAATGTTTTTAACACCCCCACCACTTTTTTCTTAAAAACTGTAACACAAAAATACATATCGGCTGCCGGTTCTTAGATAGAAGTCATATTTTGAAATCCAACTAAAAATTAGGTACTTTCTCCATTTTGCCCATTACTTATATATCAAAGCATATAGCTCAAAGGTTAATCAGCTTTTTTAAAAACTGAAAAATAAAATAAAAACTAAAGTGCTTCAAACTACCTGCTGTTTGTTGAGGCATCTATAAAGTAAGATGCTGGGAGTTCCTAGTTTTGATGCATTTAATGAATAGGGAGAAAAAAAATCCATCCATCCATCTTCTTAACCGCTTATCCAATTCAGGGTCACGGGGCAGCTGGAGCCTATCCCAGCAATTATCAGGCGTTAGGCAGGGTACACCCTGAACAGGACGCCAGTCTGTTGCAGGGCCAACACAGAGAGACAGACAACCATTCACACTCACATTCATTCCTACGGACAATTTAGAATGATCAATTCACCTATCATGCATGTTTTTGGACTGTGGGAGGAAGCCAGGAGTACCCGGAGAGAACCCACGCATGCACGGGGAGAACATGCAAACTCCATGCAGAAAGACCCTGGACCGGGATACGAACCCACGACCTTCTTGCTGCAAGGCAACAGCGCTAACCACTGCGCCACCGTGCAGCCCAGAAAAAAAAAATCTATTTGCTCTATTTTTTTGTTCACTGACTTTAGTCATTTAGTTAAACTCTGCACTGAACATTAATCTTTTGGACACCATTTTGTTCAGGATCCTTTCCTGCCTCGATATGATTTATTTTTTTATGATCTATCTTTGGTTTTATCTATAACATTGCTAAATATGCATGTCTTTGTCTTTACAGGCCACAATACAACAGGATTTTTTATTATAAGATCTACTGTATGTGTAGTCAGTTAGCCTTTTTAGCTGATTTCTACCTTTTTAAGTGTATTTGAGGGGACATTATGTCTTGCTTTCCTTAAATAAACACATTAAAACAAGTAATTACCCATATTAAATCAAAAACTATCAATATGACCCCAAAAAAGTAGAAGTAATTACAGCTGGGCAAAAAAGTATTTAGTTGTCCTAAATAAAAAGATGAGAGGTCTCTAATTTTCATTATAGAAACATTTTAACTTGAGAGACAGGATGTAAAAAAATATATATCCAGGAAATCACATTGTATGATTTTTAAGAATTTATTTTTATAATGGTGCAGAAAATAAGTATTTAGCACCTACAAACAAGCAACAGTTCTGGCCCTCACAGGCCCTTTCAAACAGTCAGACTTCAACCTCCACAATGGCCATGACCGGAGAGCTGTATATGGACACCAGGGACAAGATTGGACACCTGCACAAGGCTGGGATGAGCCGATCTATGATAGGCAAGCAGCTTGGTGACATTGAGAACTGTGAAGAAAGAGTCCACAACTACATGGTAAACTGCTGAATCACCTGAAGAGAGCTGGAACCACAGTAGAAAGAGTTACAATTAGTAATGCATTACGTCGCCATGGATTAAATTTCTTTTGCACTTGAAAGGTCCCTCTGATTAAGCCAGCATATTGCCAGGCTGGTCTAAAGTTAGCCAGAGACCACCTGGATGATCTAGAGGACGATTGGGAGAATGTCATGTAGTCAAATGAGACCAAAAAAAGAACTCTTTGGTATAAATGTCACTCACTCTGTCTGGAGGGGAGAGAATGCTGAGTTGCATCCCAAGAACACCAAATCTACGGAGAAGCATGAGGGTGGAAACATTATGATTTTGGGCTGCTTTTCGACAAAGGGGACAGGACAACTGATCTCTATTAAAGAAAGGAATGAAATGGGACATTTATTGTGCGACTATGGCCAAAACCTCCGTAGGAGCATTGAAACGGTGTTTTACCAAACACACAAAGGAGGAGTTACGTAAAAAGCATTTCAAAGTTCTGAAGTGGCGTATCCCGTCTATTGACCTCAATCCAATAGAGAATCTGTGGAGGGAGTTAAAGTCTGTGTTTTGCAGCAACAGACCCAAAACATTACAGCTCTAGAGGAGATCTGTATGGAAGAATGGGCCAAAAATAGCAGCTAGTGTGTGCAAACCTGCAGAAGATCTACAGGAAATGATTGATCTCTGTCATTGCCAACGAAGCTTACATTACAAAGTACTTAGATGAACTTTTGTAATAAACTAAATCATTATTTTCTGCACTATTATACATATAACTTGTTTTTAAAAAATCTTTACATTTTAAAGTCATATTTTTTCTTTTTCAGTGGTTGCCAAGTACTTGTTTATTTTACCCGCTGTATAAATATATCATAAGAAACATGCACCTCAAAAAAGGTAAACAGATGCTGTATTTTAGTATGACGAGGCTGTACATGAAGATTTGAGATCTGTGCAAAAACAGTAGCAAAAATGGTTTAAGAAATTTTTAACTTGTACGACAGATGAATGAAAGGGAAAATGGCACATATTACTGCGAAAACAATGTATTATAATGGTTATTCATGTTCATGGTCTACTGCAGGATAAGCATTGTGGGTCTTTATTTTCATCGCCCCATGTTAAACGATGTTTTCCTGTTAGCAACCAAATCAGTAAAAAAAAACAATTGTAAATGTTTAACAATACATTTTCAACAACTGCTGCAACTTTATCTGTCTGTTGTTGGCACCATGTTGTCCATGTTATACTGTACGTAATGTAAGAAAACACGTACCTGCAACTTCAGTCACAGCATGAAGACCAATAGCAGAATCCCAGCATGCAGCGGGCTGTCTGAACAGTTTCCGCTTTCGTCATCAGCCTTTAACGGAAGTGGGATTTGTGTTCGAACATCACGTTCCAGAGAGTTCCCTCATTCAAAACTAAACTATTAAAAGGCGGCTAAGCTCACGGGCACTAAGTGACAGCACCCGTTTTGTTCTTCGCTTTATCCAGGTAAGAGGAATAACATTTTAGGGTTTTTTTTATATAAAAAGCACGCTTTGTACACCTTTAGCCTTTCTCTCTTTAATTAATAACGGTGGAAGCTAACGTTTGCTAGCCGCCCGGGGGTTCAATCAATGCTAGGGTTAAATTACGTAAAAAATGGATAACTGTATAAAATGAAAGTTAGACTGCGACTAGTTACGAACGTGAGCCAACCACTATCAATACAAGTCCGAATTGAACCACTATCATAAAGCTTATATACACATATGGTAGTTACGTAAGTTTCATTCGAAGTTTCCCGTTGCGCTATAATTTGTACAAGCTAGCTGTGACACCCTCACCTCTTTGTAACAGAGCAGATATTTTTAAGAGAACCGTTTCATCCTAACTTAATTGTCATAACGAGGCTGAAGTTGGTTTCCGTTTCTAGCTTTCGATAGGGGAAATTGCTAAAGGGCAATTACACCAAATTTTACGTTTAAAAAACGACGATATTGCACGGTTATCACACTAATAGTTGAACCATTTAAACCAACTCTTATTTTCTACATCTGGACCATACTACTTTAGCTGTAGCTCAAAAACTACAAGTCAAACTTTTCCCAGATTCAACTATTATGGATTTTTCTTTTTACTTGAATAGAAATCTGTGACATACGCGTTACATGCCTATAGCTAGATACACACTGATCAGGCTACAGGCACAAACAGTAATAGGTGATTTAAACAGATTATTTCATCACGTCTGTAGTTAGGTTGTAGGCAAACAGAAAGTGAACATTCTGCCCTGAAATTTGACTTGTTAGAAGCAATAAAAGGCTCAGCTGGTCAGACAGCAGTCAAATAGTTTTGACAAGACAACTAAGGCAAAACTGCAGCTCTTGTGGGGTGGTTTTTATTTAGCAAAAGCAGTCCGAACAGTGGTGAACTGTAAATGGGGTCATTGATGAACGTGGGTAAAGAAGGCTGGCCATTGTGGTCCGATCCAAGGGACAAGCCACTGTAGCTGAAATGGCCACATTAAGGACGTTGGTTGGTTTTGTATGGAGCTGCGTATCCCCAGGGCAGTGGGGGTGGTAACTGTCTGGTGGTTGTAGCCTCTCAGCAGAATAATGCTGTCAGTGACGATTACAATATAGTTCCAAAATGGTTTAAGGAGCACAGCTCAGTTGCGTTGATTTGGACCTCCAATGATTTAATTCTTTTCGATTTCTTTGGAATCTAGCATTTATGGTGTGTGTTAGACGACCAAGTCCCACTGATGGAGGCCATATCTCCCTATTTTTGTAAGACTTAAAGTAATGGTGCCAAAGAGAGCCTTAATCCTGCAACTCTAAGATGCATCCCTTCTCTGATACTCCTGTGTCATCATCAGCATGTCAGTCCGTGCTGCAGAGGCCTGCTGTCAAACCATTCATTCGATGACCCACAACTTTAACTTAACTAACTTCGTTGCCTCGGCACACCTTCCGGGTGACGTCCATGACTTGACATAAGTCATAATGTTAGGCCCGATCAGTTCTATAAACAGCACTTGGCTTTTCTTTTTAAAGAATATAGCACTGATGCTTTTTCTTCGAGCACATACCATTTTACTGTGAGTGCTGTTGAGACCCATCATATCTGCAGGCTCCTTCATTAAATAACTGACCAGCTTCCTATCAAAGCTGTCATGTCGGGTTAATTAGGCAAAAATACCCATGTCACATATATTAAGCCTAACTTGGTTCACATCATTCCATTGAATCAGATTTATTTTGGTACAATTAAGTTAGAACTTGTTCACTTCTTTTCATCAGGAGCTGTCTTTTTTTCCCTTTTTTTGTCTGTTTCTTTTTTTAGTTCAACTATATGGCCATACGTTAAATAACTATTTTATACTTTTGTACCTTAAAAATGATTTTATATGGCTTGGATATCATCTCATCTGCCTAACCACAGTCTAATCAGAAGCTGAGTTCCTGACCACTCTAAGCAAACAGATTTGACAGTGTAATCTGTGAGTACATGTTGACCAGTGTAGATTACATCATAGATTATATCGTTACGTGTTGGCATGTCATCCAACTGGCTAGAAATGTGGCATATGTCTATATCAGAAGCAAGATATGCTGATTAAAGATAACTTGGATGAAGCTGCAGGATATTTGTTGGTAGGCCACTCTTTACTGATGAGACGATGAGAAATTGGCTTTTGATCAAACTATGTATTTTAATTGCAGCTTCCCCCCGACGCTGGGAAACTGGTCAGCGTCGGGGGGAAGCTGGGTGGTTCTAAATGCAGTGACATTCTTGTGCAAAACCTGTACCACTCTGTGTGAGCTGCAGATGGAGGTCCATCTTCCAGCAGCACAATGACTCCAAACAAAAGGCGGTATGCTTTTATTATTTAAGTTGGTTGCTGATGGCTGATATCTGCAGCTGATTATCAAGGCCAATATATATACTTTTTAACAGCACATTGATTGTGAAAGACAATGTAACACTCACTGGGTGCAATATAAATAAAAAATGCGATACATTTCTTTAAATATTTATTGAACTTCAAATATTAGACCATTTAAAAACAGTAACCTGAGTTTAAATGGTTTCAAAACAATAGGGGAAAAAAACGGAGTTTCTATTGTTATACAAAATAAAATAAATTCAAACAGTAACCAGAATAATTGTGTAAATACCCGGTTTAGGTAGATTCTTGACTTCAAGTATCAAAGAAAACTCACCACAAAGTAAAGTGCTGTCTACATTTAACTCAATATTGCTTGGTGATGTTTTTTTACATTGTATATTGTTTTCATAGCTTATAATTTTCTTGTCCTTTTCTCCTCTTTGGTTTTTTGTCTAGATAGCCTGTGTGAGCCACAGTCATGGTGTGCATTCCTTGCATTGTGATTCCTGTCCTGTTGTGGGTCTATAAGAGGTTCCTTGAACCCATCATCTATCCTGTCATTTCCCCCTTTATTAACGCTTTCTGGAACAAAAAAGCTGTAACGGACACAAGCACCGATCTGAAAAACAGTGAAAAGAGTAATGGGACTTCCAAGGTAAGGCAATGGCCGATAATCCACTGTTTTAAGGCATGTGTAAAGTTCACCACATGTTATTAAAGTTATTAACTGCAACATTTAATTTCTGTTTCAGGTCGAAAGCAATGGTGAGGTGACTGCAAATGGAGCCACTCTAGTAGCTGATAAGAAGACCGACTGAGTGCTGTCTGTTTATAAATCAACAGATTGTGTAAATATTCCTATTGTATCATTTAGAGAAAACATACATTGTCAATCAAATAATGTAACTATAAAGTTGTTCGAAGTTTGTTTGTTTTTATTTTAGTCTGAATGGAAGAGATTAAAGCACTTTAATAAAAGAAAGCCTTTTAACAAATGCTTATTTATTACAAACCTGACCTGCCACTTTAAAGTCATTAACTTTTTGGAAAGACATCACGGCATCAAAGCTTGGTATATTTTATCTCTCTCTTTATGCATATAAAATGATTGTTGTAGTGATGCTACCTGTAACACTGGTTGATTATTTTCTACTGTTATTTGTTAAAGAGATGATTGTAATTCACAGACTGTTTTGAAAGTTTGTGCACCTCCTAAGATAATAAAGTAGTGATTTATATGGAAGATGGATATCCCATTAAACATGCTTGGAGAATTTGGTTGTTTTAAAAATAAAATATGAATCCAATTTGGGTGTAAAATAAAAGCTGATTATTTATTAAGATATCTGATGCAACATCCTCAAAAGCTTATCAGGATTTTTTAGTGAGGTGTATTTTCTGAAAAAAGTGGTTTAAAGCATAGAAGAACCAGATTCTAAATGTTTTGGTGTTCGAATAAACCCCAAACACTGGTTAATATTTGTGCTAATGTTTTTTTAAAACATACATGCACGCTTGTAGTTTTTATAGTTGATTTAAACTAAACAGTCAATCATTTTGCTTTTAAAATAAATCACTGAAAGCAACTTGTTTTACTCCAGAACGGTGTCTTTTTCAATATTACATATTACTTTTATTGCATCTCCAGATTTTTGAAATTGACATTTCAGTCCACTAAAAGGCATATGCATGATTGCCTCATTGATGCCCGAGAAGGATAAAGAAGTGTTCATAGGTGTATTATTTCTATCATTGATTATTTGAAAATATCTGGGAAGTTCTTTCTTGACATTACAACCAAAGACTTAAAAGTATTTCATTGGAATCTATTTAATAGATCAGTTGACAGTGATACCTAATAGGGAAGGGATTTATGGGTCTGATTGATTTGTAAAACACACAAAAAAAGGAAAAAATTGCATTTGTATTCTATGACGGAGTATAAGGGCCATTGTAAACAAAACAAAAATATTTTTGAGTACATTTCCACCCAAAAAAAGGCAGAAATTTTGAGATTATTTGCACATTCTTTCCAGAAAAAAAGTCTGGAATTCTCTGTCATAAAATGACGAGTTAAAAGACAGAAATTTTGGATTAATTTTAGATATTTTCTAGGAAAACAAGTAATTGAGTAATCTGATGTAGAAAATTGGGGAGAATTTTTTTTGACTACATCAGAAATATCTTAGTTTAGATATCGAAAATGTATGCCTTTTATCATAGAAATTTATTTTTTTTCCTCAAATTTTCTTCTTTACTACAGAGAATTAAGCTTTTTTCCTTGAAAATATCTTAAATTAATCAAAAAATTTCTGTCTTGTTTTGAGACACTACAGTAATGCATGTCTTTTTTTTCCTTTAAACTTTTTCTTTTTTCATTATACAAAGTACATACAGTGTTCAAGAAAGAACACTAAACTTTAAATCAATCGTTCTAAACGAAAGGACGACAGGGGGATACAAAAAACAAACAACAAAACATTACTAATAAGTTAAATAAAACAATAACACTTTGCAAGACTACAAGTTTTAATTGCTTTGTTGTTTGTGCTATTTAGGATAGAATTTATATAAAACCGAATATAAGCAATTAAATCAACATTTTGAATTTTCTTTCAAAACTTAAGTTTTATGAATGAAATATTTACTTATTAGAATCATGAGGTTTATCAAATAAAATTGGGTGGATAACTATCATAATAGACAAAACCAAACAGATGACTTTCCATTGTATAAAAAAATAATGAAATGGGGATAAATGTTAACTTTTATAAAGTTTGATAACTTATTCCAAATTAAGTCAGTGTGCTTACATGTCCAAAATATGTACAGTAATGCATGTCTGTCGGAGAAGCATAAAGTAGGCTTTACGAACAGACGACGTAGCTGACGTAGAGGTGTCCACTCGCATGTCGTCATTACGCAATGGGTGGCGACGTGGAAAACATGGAGGAAATGGGTACGTAGAGTTAGGCTAGCAGTGTAAATGACTCTGTAATTTCAAGTATTTTTCCCCTTTCGAATTAAGCCCAGCAAACAGCCGGTTTTAAACGTTGTTTTTTTGCGGGGAAACACTTGGCTATTACCGCTGCTGGAAGCCGACCGGAGCCAGCGAAACCGCGAGAAGCTTTTATGACAGGTAAGGCGAGCTGTCAGCTGAGTGCAAACAAGCAATGAACGTTAGCCTTTTCCTTCTCAGTAATAAGTAACTAGCTATGAGATGCTCAAGTCAATCATATGCGAAAGTGGCTTTCATGCCTGTTTGACCCATTGTTCCTTCGTTTCGTGTTCCCGTCATTTTGTTGACTTGCTGAAGACACTCAACGCACTATCAAATTTCTCAAGTTAAAGTCAGAAACTTGCTAACGTTAACCAGAATTCCTCAGCTATGTGAATAGAAATAATCGAGTTTAAATTAATTTCAAACAGCTTTTTTCCAGCAATGGAAGAAACATAATAAATGCAGCATGCTAGTATATATTTTTAGACGGATACTGAAGAAACTGCTGTTACAAAAAGTACACTTTATGGTTAAACCCTGCTGTGTACTGTACATCTGATGTGCTGCACCTGTTTGTAAAAGGCGTGTCATTAAAATACGACTAAAAACGTCCTGCTTGATAAGGCTCTATCCTGTTGCGTCTTATATGAATGAAATGCTCAGCTGTGCCCCGAAGTGCACTTATTGCAATGCGAGAAGAAAGAAACACTGGGAATTTGCAGTCAGTGTCTTAACATTAAAAATGCACCCAATGCAAAATATTTCTTTCGGGCTGTAACGTTTCATATCTGTAAAGTTTTAATTTAGCAGTCCAGGTAAGTGTGTTCTAATTTCTTTCTTCTTGTTCTGTGGATTGTGTTCACCACACAATATATCTAGTCGCAGATGTCAGTGTGCACAATTGAATTCATAAAGGAATCCTTTGAGCCAACTTAAGAGAGATTGTTATAATTCTGGGGCGATTAATTCATGTTCTCCATGCTAGTATTATATTTAGACAGCTTGATGGACTTTCACTGCTTCTGATGCCAGGATGTTACTGAAGCTCACATACAGCAGTTTAGACATCCTAATGGCAAAAAAGAAGGGGTTGTCAGGAAAATGTAGGTTAATAGCAACCAAAATCAATACTTGAATAACAATCAATAATATTGCAATTGTATGTTTTCCTTTTCATAGATAAATATTCCTATTACAACACTTTCAAATATTCTCCAAAACAAGATAAGGTTTCAAACTAGGATGCATTAAGTTGAGGCTTGGAGGCACTGTAAGAAATCGGCTACTATATGCTGCATCCTAACAGTGGTAGAGTCCCATTCAGCTACATATGTTCCAATTTGACTATAATAAGATACTATACGGTATAGGGGTGTAACAACACACCAAAAATCTCGGTTTTGTACGTGCCGTGATCCAATTACACGATTCGGTTCATTTTCAGTACAGTCAAGTAACAAAGTGAAAAAAAAACTATTTTAACTAATGTAATTTAAAGTGAACCCCACATTTAACCACTGTTTAGATAAATATATTAGTTTGTTTTTTTTAAGATATTGAAAGATGACCCCAGAGAGCAGGGAGAGACCACTATGTGAAGCTATAGTTATTAGCATGGGTGCTGCAGGCTAGCTTTAGTGTTTCTTTAACAACACACATATCTTGCTGCTACTAATCTTTGATATCATTCTCACAACAAAGTTGGTAATTAGCAGATGATAAACTACAAGACTTAAAATGTACAAATCCCGTCTGGGTAGAACTGAGCCTCTGAGCAATCCATGATCGATACAGGTCCAGCAACAGCCACTGACAGTGGTTCAATGAGGCTGTTTACATCTGATTTTTCCTGCGGTATGCCACGTTATGCTCCATCCCATCGTTGGGATAGTAACCCTCAGGTCTGAAGAGCGCGCCACTAACGCCCTCAGATGTGAAGTCTATTCAGCTGCACAAAACACATTTAGGCACGGAACATGATTGCTTTTCTTTTTATCTTTTTGGAAAAAGGCTGGTTATTGTACCGCCTCCACAAACATAAGCATTTTACCGTCTTTAAGAAAAGTCAACGTAATCCAAAAGTAGTGAATAGACTGACTCTCGATGACACGAACCAAGAGGAACCACCAAGGCTACCGGGAGCGGATAACCGGTTACCATGGCAACATTTTGTTCTGTACCACTGGGAAGCTGACGTGTTCCCAAAAGGGAAGAAGCAGGCATTCCAGCTCCTGCGCTCAATTAAAAGAGTCGCTGGCTATAACATCTGCAAGCAGAAGGCTGGACTGCGCTATTTGTTTACAGAGGCACGTGTGTTTGTTGCTGGCTAAAGTGCAGCGCAGTTCTTCTTCCGCGTGCGTACGGGGCCGAGGAAGAGAAGATGGAGAGAAATTTAAATACAAAGAGGTGTAACCCCCCCAAAACTGTTTCAGTTGATCATTTAGGATTTATTCATGACTATATTTATTTCTGTGTAGAATGCAAGTTTAAAAAGTAAAGGATCTGTTTCAGCTTAACGAATGAATCATCAAAATAAGGAGTATATCAAAATTAGCTAACGGAATTTATTTTCATAAATTGTATATCAATTTCCCTTAAGAATCGCTGGACTTTATGGACTTATGACACTTTTTCAACAAATCTAAAGTACAGATATGTCTGAGTACGACCAGAAAGTTTACACTTCTGTTTGCAGTATCTTCTTCATCATGTAAAAATGCTTAAATAATGGTCTTATTTAGTTTTGAGGCTAGTTTTTATCACCCAGTGTCCCTAAGTACAGTCCTGGGCATTGCTCTCCCTCCGCCAACCCCAGGAGGGCCCAACACTGGGCCTCCTTCATGCTTTGAGGAGTGATGAACCCTTCTTTTCTGAGAGGGGGTGGGGTTTCTCCAGCTGGACATAGCGCATGGAAGGATCACGTTATTCCACCCCAATCCCTGGTCAGCCAGGAGGGGGCAGTGTACAGCCCATGTTTTTGTGGGAGTAGCTCACATTAGCTACTCAAGGGAACACGGGGAGAACATTCAAACTCCACACAGAAACGCCAACCCCACCCAGGGTGTGGTTGCTGATGACAACAAACACACCCTCAGCACCCACAGCGTCCCTGGCGGGAATTGAACTCTGGATCTTCTAGCTGTGAGGTGAGCTGCGCTACCAGCTGCGCCACCATGCTCCCCGAGGTTTGACTTTATCAATGTTTTTGACATTGTCTGCTTTTAGCTAATCAACATTGTTTTATTTTATTGACCGGGACGAAATGGTATCATCAGCCTCTTTCTGATCCTCCACCCATTCTGCGAGCTAGTTCCTCCTGATGTCTCACCATCAAATGAAGGGTCCAAACAGCAAACGGGAGGCTGAGTCAACCCACTAATAGCACTACCCTGGTCTTCACAAACCTGGAACCGCTGTGAAATATAATGTCTATCACGGGATTGCTTAATAGTTATATGGCACAGAGGAAAAGACAAGCAGCAGAATGAGTCTAAAGTTGATCATAAAGGGAAGAAACCGGCTGTAATGCACGTCTGATGTGAGAAATACGTTGATCAGCAGGATATGACCATGTGTGAAAGCACACCATGATCTAAGTGGATGGACTTGGGCGATGGGAAAAGATCAAGTGATTGTTAATAAGGCGTTTATGGCTGCATTTATAATCAGAATTGGGCTATTGATTTAGTAAGCACTGGGCAACCATGGAAAGGAACGGCTTCTGAAACTCTGGCCGTGTTGTTAAAGGAGAGGTGGCATGCAGAGCAATTCTGTGGTACAGTAAAACTATAATATTACCCTAAATCGATCTATTCAGTTCAATAAATTATATATGGACATTCCCCCCCTTCGACACGCTATTTTGAACGTCATCACAACATTCTCGGAGCGACATCTCAAGCCCAGCATGTGAAGCCTGGCCTCATGCAGAGCCGGGACCGCTACAGCGGGGAATCGGGGGGGGGGAACTGGAAAAACCGGCCCCTCGCTGCATCATCAAGCACCTTTTTTGGAGCTGCCAGTGTCCCGCGTCAGTCCAAGCGTCGCCCGCCGAGTCACCAACTACAGAGTGGCTGTCCATCTGTCTGCGTTTAGTAAAAGTTTATAATATAGTATGTGAGCAGCGCGGGCCGTATTGTGGTGAAGCCACTGCCAGGCCAGGATCGTTTTTACTCTTCCAGAGAAGCTGTCTGGGTGACGAAGCTGTTCATGACTTCGCGGCGGAGGGAGTGGTGCATTTGCAGCCACAACGGCTCTTTTAAGAGCCACCCACAAAACCTCTTAAGAGCTTTCCTTTCTACATGGTTTGACCTTTTTTTATATTTTTTATTTTTTAGAAAACAGCTGGTGTCATGTACCTCGGGGTGATTAGCAACAGTATTTATCAGTATTTCCTGTGTAAAGCTGATGCTGTGATTCATCAGTCACTGACATTACAGTAGGCTTACTGTAGCATCTTCGGTGCAACAGACTTTTTTTTTTCCAAGAAGGCATTGCGCAATTGGGAAAAATAACTAGGTATATACTAGTTTCCACCGGTGATGGCTGATTGCTGTTGAAGACGTTCTGCTTTTGTGCTCGGGACGGTGGTGATCTGTGGAGAGAATCAAAAATGGTAATCAAAATGTAGGGGCATTGCTGGGAGGTGAGGGCGTTCAAAGCTCAACATGGCGACATAAGACTGTGATGAAAAAGGGAGCACGGTGGCACAGCTGGTATTGCAGCTCTCCTCACAGCTAGAAGGTCCTGGGTTCGATTCCTGTTGGGGACGCTGTGGGTGCTGAAGGTGTGTTTGTTCCTCCATATTATCGGTACCCAAAGGGCCACATTATCTAAACTCTGTGATCACTTCCTGGTCAGAGCTCTTGCCATTGGAAGCTTTTCTGTGTGGAGTTTGCATGTTCCCCTGAGTAGCTAATGTGAGCTACCAGGCTGTATACGGCCTCCTGGCTGACTGGTGTGCCTGAGGGGTCGGGGAGGATCTGGCTGGAATAACGTGATCCGGAAACCCTGCCCCCTCAGGTGACAAGAAGGGCCTGCTCACTCTTCAAGCAGGAAGGAGGCTTGAGCTTCAGTGCTAGGCCCAGTTGGCAGAGGGAGAGCAATGCCAATAACTGGAATTAGGTAGGAATACTGGTTGAAAACCGTGGGATAAAAAAAAAATAACATTCAAGAAAGTGATGAAAAGCTGTAAAAAGTGGATTTTACATGCCAACTTTTAAATTATTTATCATATTATAGCCTATATTCATGTATAGGCTGATACTTGTAACTAACATGTGCTTGTATTTGTCCATAAGTGTCAGAAAATAAGCGGGTGTTGTATCACCAGTTTTAAATGGGACCAGCCATCAAAAGGAAAACCTTTTTCCTTTATATTACTAAACTGATAAAAGAATGGCAGACCATAAAGAAAAAAACAATTTCCTTCCGTATATTTTTCTTTTCTATATATTTTAACGTTAAGTGGATTACGATTAAATACTGGTCCAATAGAAATATAATCTACATATAGGCTGAAACTGATGAACAAGGCATAGAACAAATGGCCTGAATTGATTTGTTTATAAATTACTTTGAAGACATCAAAAACAATTGCGTCTCATTTTTTCTAGGATTCGGCACATGCCCAGTAAATAAGGACTGAAGATTGGCAGATCGGGCTGAAAGGAGCCACGACATGGGAGCAAACACCAGCCAGGTCACTGACCTGTCAGATAACACCAGCCTCAAGGCCCTGGTGGGCACAGAGTCCATATCGGAAAACGACCCCTTCTGGAATCAGCTCATCTCCTTCACCTTCATCAGTCCTACAAACAGGTAAATATCCTGTATATATATTTTTAAAAACATACAAAGAAACATTCTGAATATTTAAAAAATTGTGCTGAAACGGTCCGTCTTTCTGTCACCAACTCTTTGTGATTTTTTTTTTTATTACTGCTGAAAAGTAATAGAGCAGTGTTACAAATTTTCAGTGTATGTGGCTTTTTATTGTTCTTTCATCTTATTAGTAGCAACAACTGTTGTTGCAAGTAAGGGCCCTTTAAAGTTTTTTTTGTCAAGGGATAGTTGGCATTTTTAGACATGAAGTTCTATCCCATCCTTACCAGCAGTATAGTGCGTACACATTATCTAAACTCTGTGATCACTTCCTGGTCAGAGCTCTTGCCATTGGTAGCTTTTCAAGAAAGTACTCCCAGCTGGGATTATTATTATTATTTGTTATATACACACATTCATATATATACACAATTATGCATACATATACTTACATATAGCTACATATACAGAAATACGTATACATGCATATACAGATAAACAAAAAACAATAAAATAATTACATGAAAAAGTGCTGCTCTTAGTGTTGCTTATGTTTTTACATCTCACTTTTTATCTGTTTTATTCATTTTTATATAGGGTTCGTTTTAGGGATGTCCTTCCTTTAGATATTTGTCCGATTTCTCCCACATTGTTTGGCCCATTGTTTCCTGTTCTCTAACTTTGAAAGTTATTTGTTCCATTTCCTTAATTTTTTTCAATCAGTTTCCTCCATTTACCTATAGTTGGGCTTGTTTTTTGTCGCCAATTGGTAGTGATTAACTTGAGAGTATTCTGAGAAGATGGAGATTTTCTTTATTAAACTCTCCCACTGTTGTTAAGCCCAGTATGATCATGTTTTTTGTCAAATTTATCAATTTTCAACACGCTTTGTATTTCATCCAATATATTTTCCCAGTATGTTTTTAATAATAGACATGACCAGAAGATATGGAACTAATTTGCGGTTTTCTCTCCAACATTTTGATGTTATGAATTTCTGATATTTAGACTGTTGGATTGGTGTTATAAAATATCTAATTTGGAATTTCCATGCAAATTCTCTCCATATTTGAGAGGCAGTTTTTTTATGTATCAATTTATGAGTATTCTCCCATTCGTCTTTTGAAAGCTCAATTTCCATACTCCCGGCTAGTTTTTGGAACCAACAACCTTTTGGTGTTGTCCTAAAAAAAGGTTTCTTCATCAGATGTTTCGTAATCAGACATGTTTTCGGCTGATCATTTATTCAACAATGAAATAACGGATCAGTTTGGAACAGTTGACACCGGTCGCATCGTGGATTCATTGGAATGGAACGAAAATAGTCCAGAGTGATAGTGAGGTGTGAATTTTGTCTGGTGTTTTATTTATGATACAAATGAATAAGGCTTTCAAAAACCAATAAGTTTCTGAAGCAAAACGGCACAGTTTCTAGCCTCAGAAACTAGCCAAGACTACTTTCTTGAAAAGCTTTGAACAACAAGAGTTTTGACCTGGAGGTGATCAGAGTTGGGTCAAAGTTGACAATGCTTGACTTTATGATACTCCAACTGGGTGTGTGTTAAGTTTGAGATTTTAGTTAACTGTTAACATAATGGTTCCTTGTAAAAAAAAAAAGTTAATGAAATTGAGAACACAGCATTCCTGCTTAACTGACTGTGTCTTAATATATATAAAGTTGTATGTTGGTCCATTTAAAGAGTTCTTGTTATCCGGTGGAGTGGCTCTCTTTTAGTTATATAGAAAAATTCACAGAATGTACATTTTTGGTCAAAAGTTTTGAGAATGACACAAATATTAGTTTTCACAAAGTTTGCAGATAAAATGCTTTTAGATCTTTGTTTCAGTTGTTTCTGTGATGCACTGACATATAATTACAAGCACTTAATACGTTTCAAAGGCTTTTATTGACAATTACATGACATTTATGCATAGAGTCAGTATTTGCAGTGTTGGCCCTTCTTTTTCAGGACCCCTGCAATTTGACTGGGCATGCTCTCAATAAACTTCTGGGCCAAATCTTGACTGATAGCAACCCATTCTTTCATAATCACTTCTTGGAGTATGTCAGAATTAGTGGGTTTTTGTTTGTCCACCCGCCTCTTAAGGACTGACCACAAGTTCTCAATGGCATTAAGATCTGGGGAGTTTCCAGGCCATGGACCCAAAATTTTAACGTTTTGGTCCCAAAGCCACTTGGTTATCACTTTTGCCTTATGGCACGATTCTCCATCGTCCCAGTCCTCAGCAGTCCATTCACCATACTTTCTATAGAAGATCAATCTGTCCCTGATGTTTTTTTGGAGAGAAGTGGCTTCTTTGCTGCCCTTGTTGACACCAGACCATCTTCCAAAAGTCTTCGCCTCACTGTGCGTGCAGATGCACTCACACCTGCCTGCTGCCATTCCTGAGCAAGCTCTGCACTGGTGACACCCCGATCCTGCAGCTGAATCCTCTTTAGGGGACGATCCTGGCGCTTGCTGGACTTTCTTGGACGCCCTGAAGCCTTCTTAACAAGAATTAAACCTCTTTCCTTGAAGTTCTTGATAATCCTATAAATTAAGGTGCAATCTTAGTAGCCAAAATATATTTGCCTTTGAAGCCATTTTTATGCAACGCAATGATGGCTGCACGCGTTTCTTTGCAGGTCACCATGGTTAACAATGGAAGAACAATGATTTCAAGCATCACCCTTATTTTAACATGTCAAGTCTGCTATTCTAACCCAATCAGCCTGACATAATGAACTCCAGCCTTGTGCTCCTCAACATTCTTACCTGAGTTAACAAGACAATTACTGAAATGATCTCAGCAGGTCCTTTATTGACAGCAATGAAATGCAGTGGAATTTACATGACAAAGAAGGACTATGCAATTGGCTGTTATAAAAACTTAAGCAGCAACTTTTCCAATTTCCAATATTTATTCAATTCTCACAACTTTTGGCCATGACTGTACTTGACGCAGGATGAGATTAAATCAACTGATGTGTTGTAGGAGATTCTTTAAATCTTTTAAGATAATCCTCCATGCTTCAGCCTTGATCCATTAAGTTAATTTAGGTTGCTTAGTGTCCTAAGTATTATGTCATGGTGAAATGAGTCATGGTGAAATGATGTCTGAAGGATTATTTAGAAAATGAAATGCTTCCTGTATTTGTTAAATCTTGGACTTTGGACTTTTATTATCCCAAGGAGACTGTCTTCTTCACGACACTGTACTCATAGAAGAGAACATAGACAAGTGTAACTACCCAACAACAATGAAACATTATCAAACATACAGAGCTGTTCAAAGGTGTATAATTACAGATTTTATTGTTTTTCAAATTTTAGTAAAACCTAAATGTTTCTAATCATTGAACAAATGTTAGTTTATTAACAGACAACTAAACTACTAAGTAAAAGAAAAATGAGTAATTGAGTTACAGTTTATTTATTAACAACAGGGGCAATACATATTTATGAACATGTACATGTAAACATGCAAGATAATAGCCTATGGCTAATTCCCCTCTTTAGTCCCTTCGGGAGGTTGCTTTTAACAACATGAATAAAAAAAATAAAATAAAAAGATCTACCAAAAGTAAAACTGTGAAATTGACAAATATGTAAAGAAGTAGAAACTGACCAAAAAATTGATCTTGATGTCACAGTTCAGGATGAATACGTATTCTGAAAGACCGAGACTTTTATTGAAAAGGTTCAGGAGTGAATCTAAGTTAGTTTTTAATTGATTGGGATTAGTTTGGTAACTTTTGTTTTTTGTTCTAACAACCAATTCAGAATGCAAAGCAGAAATGAAGACAAAACATTATTTGGAAGAAGTAATATTTTATTTAATAATTAGCTGAAATAGAAATCAATAACCTTTTGGAAAATTGATTTTAATTTATGGATCGGTCACCACAATGATGGATCTAATTTTAGTATTCTGACAAACTAAGAAGGCAGTTTAAAAAATGACTTATGCAATTAGTTTTTGGTGTTTTAACTATTTTATAAAAATCTCTATTTTGAAAACTGCTGGTAGCAATCTTTATTGTTCATGCGGTCTGCAAAGCAGCATGCTGCACTAATCAGAACAAGCATGCAGAGTTCATATATGTAGCCCAATCTGGTTTGGTTTACGTAGCACCAAAGAACAAAGGAAAACTCCGGTGGAATGGAGTAACTCATGTTGCATAATTTGAAGGGACTCTTACCAGTCAGAAACATTTGAAAACACTGTTTATGAGAAGGAAATCACACAAACGCAGCAAAAACACTCTGATATAGATAATAATCCTTAAAATGTTAAGCTAATTTATCTCTGCCTAGACACAACCTTACTTGAACGATTCTTAGATCTCCATAGCGGCGGGAACCCGTTGTCTGAGGGGTCAGTGTTAAAGCAGGGAACCAGATGTTAGGAGCAGCTGCATGGAGCAGCTAGTGATCAGTCCTCGTGGCAGAGTGACTAGCATGCCACCGTTAGCTCGGACCAAGCTGTGCTCTAAAAGGCCCTCGGCTAGCTCACAGCAGGTTGTTGGCGACGGCGAGACTCTGTCTCTGTTTCGTGGAATCAGATTAACGATCAGCAGGTTGTAAAAGTATTTTTCTATCCAAAATACCCCCACGCAACCCACCCTGCCATCGAAGGATGGAAGGTGCGTGCTTTAACCCCTTAACGTTCCGACGGCCCGCGGGCGTGCCCATCCTCCATTTTAACTTTTTGTTCATCTCGTTTGCAGCTGCTTGCCCATGGACAAAGAGAACGAACTCGGGGAATTATTTGGGCAAAACTGTTTTTCCTGTTGAATCAAATAGTACATTGTGTGATTATTAGTCTTTACGGCTGGAGGTTTGTCTTTGGTCCTGTCATCACAGCTGTGGTGCAGCAGGACAATTTCTTTTTAAGTGATTGCTTGATTCCTGGTTGTGGATCTGGTTGGGGAAATAGAGGTTCTATGAAAGTGGCCCCACCTGCATCTGCACCCTGAGGGCATTTGGCTAGGTTTTTATGAATACTTTTTATATTTGTACATTGATATGTAGCTTGATCGAGTGAGTTGTACACTTTATTACACTCAGAAACTGTCGCACACACAAAGGACAAAAAAGGCCTGCTATCTTACGTGTAAATACAACCAATCAGCTACTTCCTTCCTTGAAAAAAAATATTCGGAAAATAACCGAGGTAAAATATTATGCTGTAGCAAGGGGTTTCTTTATAAAAGTAGTTTAAAAAAAAAATTCAAAATTCTTTCATTAATTACACAGTTCATTGAGCTGGAATTCACACACACCTGTCACTATGTGGTATTTACCAGAACTCTTCTTCTGGATTTCTTTTAATCCAGAAGAAGAATTATGGTAAATACATATTTTCAGAATGGATCAAATTTATCCACATGCAAGCCCTTCAAGAGTAGTTCAAGAATGCTACCAGTTTGACCTGCTGATGGAAACTTTTCTCCTTTTTTCAGGGTCAGATTTAACTAACAAATCAAAAACTTTCTAAAACATTATTTTCAAACTACAGCAGAATATATTTGTATTAAATAACTATGTGTATTGCTTTTATTTTGATTTCATTTGGACACACCAATTCATAAAACTTAAGTTTGTACTAAACAGTTAATCTTGACCAAAGGAAAAACCACATTTGTCAAAAACATTTGACCCGCCAAAATGTTAGTTGATATGCCTTTTTTTTTAAATTGGAGAAATATGAGACTAAAATCATTTAAAGACCTCCTTTTCTACAAAATTTACAACTATTTGTTACGACAAATAAAAATGTATGAACCCAAGAATTCTTTCAATTTGATGATTTTGACCAATGTGGCAAAAGTGAATTGTTTAGTAAATCATTTATGAAATTGAAAGGATTCGTCCCTGCATGACTATAGCTGAAACATGAATTGAATTCTTCAATGCATGCAACGTAGCTGGATAAAAAAAGTATGACCTATAGATCTGTTAATCTGCATATCTTGGATAACTTCAAAAAGTCAATTATTTTATAGTCATTATTACTGGTGTGTTTGTCAGTCTGACTAAGCAGCAAATTGCAGACACAGCTGGCTCATTGTACCCATACTACTGTGTTCATATTTTCATTTCATTAAACCAGCATCTCTTCTTTATCATCTCACAGTGGAGACTCCAAGTTGCTTGAAGAGGCTGCCATTCCCCTGGCTAAGACTCTGAGTATGTTGGCTGTTAACCTCAAAGCTGTGTTTCGAATTTAAACTCAAAATAATTGCTAGGAAAATTAGCAATTTATAGTAAGTTTGTTCGTTTTTTTACCCCCAGTTCAAAACAATCCCAGGACGGGGAACTTTGGTGCTCTTGTGAGAATTTTCCTGGGGAGAACCAAGGAGCTGAAAATTTCTACAGAATGCCAGGAGTGAGTATATGAGCATGTCTAGGGCGAAATATAACTTGTCTCAAGGCATTAGAGATGACAAAGGAGACAAACACTGCTGTTATTGTTTATTTCTTTGTTTTGTTTTCCTATGAGAAAAATGCTAAGGTTGTGTAAGAAAAGTCCGCAGTTGTATAAATGTTTTTTTATTTTTTTTTCAAAAGAAAATCATTTAAATAACATACAGAAATACTGCTTCTGGGTCATACAATTTAAAGTTTTCTTTTGAGCATTATCAACACCTCCCACCCTTAGAATGATAACCCAACAAAACACACAAGTACAATTTTTTTTGGAAATAAAAATGAAAGAAAAAGAAGAGAAAATAAATATTTGGGCAAGCAATAATGTCAGCATATCAATGTGGTAGCCTAAATAACAATAAAACGATGGCATGTACACAGCACTTGATGTATCAGTTCATGCGTTTATACCCAATAGTATAGGGCACCAAAATTCTTGAAAAAGATGTCCATGATTGTATTCCTCCAAAGTCAATTTTTTTAAAAGAAAGAATGAAGACAGTTGCTCGAGAAAAATCTTGAAAGAACGGGTGGCATCATTCTTCCAGAGTAAAAGTATACAAATCTTTGCAAAGTAAGTGATCAAAGTATCCTGCATTTTTTTAATCTAACTAAATTACTTGTGTCATTTAATAAGAATAAACTGCTGCTCAAATATAGTTGTATCTCCATGACAGACTGTGAAAACGAGTGGATTGAGCTTTTTAAGAGACTGCAGTCCCAAAACATATGCATGAATGTCCCTTCCACCCTATTACATCGTTGACAATCTGCTGATATATCATTTGATATTTTATGCATTTTTAATGGAGTTAGGTAGGTTTTGTGGATGAACTTGAAATTGCATTCCTTAAGTTTATTACTTGTAAATGGGAAATGAATTCTTTTACAAATATTCAACCATACGTTATCTTCAAAAGTTCTCCCCAAGTCCTTCTCCCATATTTTCTTTAACAATTGGAAAGAGGATTGACCTTCTCTTGTCAAAACATTATAAAATACACTGATCTTTCCTTTTATTTTGTCTGAGGATAACCGTGTCCTCCATTTCAGATAGCTCAAGCCGAATTTTTTTTCCCTTAATAAGAGTGATTGTAAAAATTTGGATCTGTAGCTATTTAAAAAAGTGTTTATTGGAGATGCAATATTGAACATAAATCAATGAAGGAATTTAACTGCAAATTCTTATTTAATAAATTTTTAAAATGTATTATACCAGAATTTATACATTGACCTGTATGGAGAAATTATTAAGTAATTTGAGCATTAAAGTCTGGATTTTGGAAAATCAGAGAATGTATGGAGGTACACAAGATGATGCCCCTTTTCCTTCTACAGTCTTTCCAGGTTAGTAAAGTATTGGATATGGGTAAAAAAAAATTTTAAACTGGTTTGTAAATAGGAGGGAGATGAGAGGCAGTGGTTCGAATGGTTTTGATTCCATCTGAACCTATGTGGATTAAGGTCTCTCCATTGATTATGAAATGTGGTTCCTTATTTGAGCTGCCCAAAAAATAATATTGGAGGTTGGGTGAACCCAGATCTCCTAAAGTTTCGGGCTTCATTAGAGTCAATAAACTAATCCAAGGTTTTTTTTTTCTTCCAAATGATTCTCGAGAGACAGCTTTTCATTGAATTGAAAAACTCTATTGATAAAAATCATGGAAGCATCTGGAACATTCATTTTAGTTAGATTTATTCTGCCTAAGAGTGATGATGGCAGAGAGGCCCACTTTGATAACTCTAACTTCACCTTAAGTGAAAGGGGAGTGTAGTTTTCTTTAATTAAATTATCCAAATCTGGAGTATTATACCCAAGTACTTGGAGCTTGTTGGTGTTATGTTAAACCCACTAAAAGATAGCAATTCTTCAGTTGGTATTGTGTAGGAAAAGGGCATTGGACTTGTTAGAATGTATTTTGTATCCTGAATAGTTACCAAATTCTTTAATTGTAATTAGCAGGTAGGGAATAGAATTATCCAGGTCAGTAATATTTAAAAGAATATCATCAGCATATAAAGACATTTTAAGTTCATTAGCATCAAACTTGAAACCTTGGATATTGGTGTTGTCTCTAACAAATGCAGCCAATGGTTCATTTACCATTGCAAAGAATAAAGGTGACAAAGGGCACCCCTGCCTGGTCCCTCTCGTTAAATCAAAGAAATTCGAGCAGTAGACATTTGTTATGAATGCAGCTTTACGGCTAGTATAAATACTCCTAATCCAATAAATAAAGTTACCACCCGTTTTAAATTTCTCCAGCATGGAAAAAAGAAAGCTCAGCTCAACTCTGTCAAAAGCCTTCTCTGCGTCTAACGATAACAAAAGAGAGGGCTTTTGCTGGTTGTTAATACAGTTTATTATATTCAAGGTTCTCCTAATGTCAGCTGCATATGTCCCCTTTATAAAACCTGAATGATCTGGGTTGATCATCTTAGGTAGGATTGACTCCAGCCTTCTAGCTAAAAGTTTTGTAATAATTTTATTGTCATGGTCCAGGAGGCTTATAGGCCTGTATGGTGAGCATTGCAGGAGATCTATACCGTCTTTAAGTTAAACACCAATATAAGCTAAGTTCATTGTGTGAGGGAGTATTTTTTTCTATAAAGATGGGATGAATCTCAGGCCAAAACTCTTAAATAAACTCTTAAATAAAAATCTACTGAGAAACCATCTATTCCTGGGCTTTTATTCAATGACACTGACTTAATTGTAACCAGTATTTCAGCTTCTGTAAATGGTGAGTTTAAAGAGTGTTTGTCTGAAGCTGAGACTTCGGGTAGCTTGATTTTGCTGAGGTAATTCTCAAAATTTTCCTAAGAGTAACCGCTTTGTGATTTGTAAAGATTGTTATAAAAGAAAAGGTTTGATTGATCTCTCCAGGATAAGTTGTTTTATTATCACTAAGGTATATAGCGTTTATGGTCTTTTGGGGCTGCTCCTTCTTTATGAAGGGTTAGCTTTTGTTTATTGTCATAACAAATTCTACATTTTATGTCACCTACCTAGCAGAAAAAGTTTAAAATGTGTAATTGTTTTAGATTTATTACGCTGTAAGGGTTATCTCCTTCCACTTGATCTCAGTGGATTTTGGCTGTCATTACTGCTACTAGTTTTTTCTCATCCCTATACAATATTTTACTGTCAGCTGAAGTGTTAAATACCAATAGGAATAAATGTCAAAAAGGCACACTTTCATACATGTTTTTTGTTTTACCTTTCTGCCACAGTCAGTTATTCATCTGGCAGGCGCATAATGCACTGTTCATGATTCGCTGCCTGATGAAGGTTTTCATCAGAGAGATGAGCGAGGAAGAGCTGCACCAACAGTTCTCCTACCAGGAGAGGGCGCCAGGTACCTGTGGAGGTGAGCTCCATCAGGCTGATCCATAAAGAAAAATCTGTATATAGGGAGCAAAAATGTAATAATTAAGTAGATAAAAATATGTATACTACATCTATAGATTATAAGTTATTCATTTATTGACCTTTGTCATCTTATGGTGATTTTAAACAGTTTTGTAATGAGAAAATATTGGTTTAAACTGATTTCATGGATACATTTTTTATTATTTTACAGTTACGAATTTAAAGCATGCATTAAAATACTTCAGTGTTGTTTAGCTGCCTAATTAAACCTGTTAGTTGACTATATCTTGTGTTGCACTTCTTTAAAGTTAAAATTAGTGGAAAAAAGAACTAAAATCACATGTCCCTTTACCACTAATGTAGAAACCGGGAATGAGGACCTCCTGGAGGAGCTGTTGTTGAACCTCGTTCACCTGAGTGTTGAAGTACCCTTGCTGTAAGTATGTCTGAGTGTTTAAGGATGTAAGTGTCATAGAAACATTCAATTAAAACACCCTTCTGTAATGCATACTTTATAACTAGAAACACAGCATACTATAGTTCTCTGATTTGTTAGAGATTAGGAATTATTTGTAATGAGTTTGAGGTGACACTGTTGAAGTGCTTTAAAAATCTCCTTTTAAATCACTGTGAATTCTTTGTTTGTATGCCATTAATGTGTCTTATGTTTTTAGTCACATATTTTATTATTCTCATCTTATTCCCAAGGACAAATTTAAACTATTGTTATACGTACACCATCAGCAGGCTAGAAGTATGACATGGAAACACAATCAGTTGTAAAATATAAGATGTAAGAGAAACTTCTGAAGCCAAAGACAAAGTGATGTAGAGGTGAAGAGAAGAGGCTTGAAATGAAAGTGTGTGACCGTTTCCAGTGAGTGGGAGAGAAGAGAACATAATGTTTGAAAAATAAAATCGGCCTTTACTCCCACTGGGCTGTGCACACACTAACTCTCTGAATTAATAAGGGAATATTTCAGTGAGTGGGTGGTTCATCAATGGGTGAATTATTTGACTGACAGTCTACAAGACATACGGGAAGACTGCAGCTCTGCTCACTTCTCCTTTGCGCTCCACAGAGGCTTGTTAGGCATGTCAAACCCGTTCTCTCAAACTGGCTGACATTTGGTATTTCCTCAATACTCCAATGTCCACTTTTTTTTTTCTCTCGTGTCTGTGCTGGGTCAACTTTGACATTGTCTTCTGTCGATTTCATTTCTCTCCAATCCTCCTTATTCACTTCTTTTTTCGTTGTTTTTGGACATCAAAACCTGGCTCTTGTATAAATGCATTCAGCATTCCAACATTATTCATTGTTTCAAGCTTAAAGGCTCCCTGTTTTTCTTCCCTTCGTCACTTTGTGGCTGTCGGCCCATTTCCTCCGTACGTGCTCCTGCTTCAGGAGCTGGGCCATTCTTTTGGTATAGCCTCTCCAAATCTCCGGTAGACTTCTGTGCCTTTTGTGTCATCGTTTCACATGAGAAATAAATAAAAATTTTTGTCCCAATCAAAAAAGTAGAGCAGAAACGAAAGATTAAATAACGGATTTTTGACATGAAAAAACAACCTGATACTTGTCATTTCAAAGCATCAGACTGGATTACCTGTAAATGATTTGCTTTACATTTTAGGAAAACAAGCAGTGGTAAACATCTAGGCTTAAATTTGATCTTTTAAAAATATATTTTGTTTCGGCATATTACTTAGATGTTTATCGGTTTGAGTTAAAGTAATTATTTAATTTTAGAAACTGACAAAATGATTTTCTTATGTAGTAATGAAGTATTTCTCTGATTTCATAAATCCTTTAATTGTTTTTTGGATGCAAGCGTCGTGTTATTATTCATAAACACTAATTAGGAGTTCATATGACAGCCATATTGATAGATAGATAGTTGATGGTTATTTTGGTACTGTACCATAAAGTATTATTAGGTGTTTGAAGTATTTCAAAAACAATATCTGCTTTTAAAATTCTCCCATTCCCAGTAAAATAACTTTATACTATTAGGTGTGTTTCTAATATCAACTTGTTTCCCGTGATATTATTCTTTTTAATAAACAGGAAACATTATTGTTAAAATAATAAAGTGAACAACATTTTAAACTGTATATTATCTGCTAATTAAACTGAATTCCTGCAAACATAAATTTATGTAAATATTAGAAATGCTCCAATAAGATCTGTGGACAATTTCTTATCTTTCATTTTAGCACTGATCCGCCAATGTTGGTTTTAGTCAATTCGAATTTCTCTTTCAGAGCTGTAATTAACATTAATCTTATTTTTTTATTCCTTCCTGCTGTTAGCTGCCATTAATAATTTATGTTAGGATCAGAGCCAGCATCCCACTGTTTGCAGAGCATTTGTTGTGAAACAGGATTACACTACAGATAAAATAACTTGGTTTAAACTGGATTTTGCATTTTATATTTATGATTAGCAGGATTAGCATAACTAAATGCAAACATTAACCACTTTGTCTTAGTCTCTTCTGAGTTTAGAGCCTCCTCTTAACTCTGAGATTTCTAGTCCAGCATTTTAAGTGACAGCGAGTGGTCGACAGCTCAAAAGAATGAAAAAACAATTTCTTTGTTTCCTGTGCAGTCTGCTTGCATCTTCTGAAGTTTGCTCGCTGGCCAGTTGGGTGAAACATTCCTAAAACAGACACACATTGACATTTCAACTTTGTTTTTGTTAAAATGTATGGTTCTGAAAACAGCTAACTTTTACTCATCTTTCTTTAGTAACAACTATGTTAACGCAATCAGGTGGAGTTTACTTATGATTGGAAGAAAATATTTTCAGTCTCCTATCAGCCATTCAAAAGTCACGGCTGACTAATGTCCGGCAAGCTAAATATCAGCTGTTTCAGAGCATTTCTTATGCATATTAATTCCTCCTGAAACTATCTACTCCTAATCGTGCAGGGACATCACCTACAGCATCCTGTTTGAAGCAGTTACAACGTTACTGATACTCTTCTCCTATCAACTCTTCCACAAAGATATCCTGCGGGATGGATTAATATACCAGCACATCATGAAGGGACGATGGTGAGAAATGCCTTTCTTATTGTACTCTAACTAAAATACTACAGAAATCTGAATAGTTTGACTTGCATGTGTATTCAGTAATCATTCAATAACGCACCTTCTCCCAGAAGGCAAAAAGCTGAGGGGAGGTATGAATACTTTCACAAGTCACAGTAATTAAAGTTCTGTTTCCTTCTGTAATCCTGGACCTGTTGAAAGAAAAACAGTTGAATTTAAGATCTGCATTTGCAAATTTTCTGTTGCAGCAATTCTCCTCGCTGTTTCTGAGGTTTGTGTTATTTCTGATAATGGTGCCTTCAACGATATACAGATCATTGTTCAGACCCGTTTACTTCTCCTTCCCCCAGTTTGGAGCTGACTAGTCGACTGGTGAAGACCCTGCTCTATAACTTCATTAGGCAGGAGAAGTGTCCTCCTCCTGCAGCCCACATTTTTGAGCCGAAAGCTGAAGGCGGCCTTCTTTATGGGCTGGCGTCTGGAGTGGCAAGTATGTGCACAGATATGAACAAAACACTCACAGCTTAGATTATATCCAGATATACAGAAGGAATAAGGTTTTAGTTTATTTCAAATTGTTTTTTTTAATGCAAGGTTCTGCTTCAACTTGCATATTTTTATTACTTTTTTCTTTTGCAATTTTCACTTTAGTAATAGTTTTTGTTTTTTTCTTTCCCTTTCTGAATCTGTGATCTTGACCTAAAAATATGTGAAAGAAAATAATAATTAGTCAATTTAATTATTAATTTGAATATTTCCTTTTCAAGCTGTTTCTTGCAAATGAGTTTTTGGCTCCTGCAGGCCTAAACCATTTTCCAAGAAGACATTGGGGTCACATGCTGAGTGCTTTTATAAGCAGGATCATATATCCTAGCCATTATTGTTAATTTTCTAAAACAAAGCTGTAGTGTAAATTGGACTGAGAGCCAGTTATTTTCTAATTTCTCCTTATAGGCAGTGAGAGACATCTGACTTATGTGGAGGGGAATGATGCGTTGAGAATAAGCAGAGTTTGAGTATTTCAGACTGCTTGAAAAGGTCTGTGTGTGTATTGAATGTTTTTGTTTGAATGTGAGAATAGGGCAGGGTTTCCCCCACGGATATATGCTCTTTGTTGCTTGTTGGTTGCAGATTCCTATCAGTGAGCAATCACCATTCAGCCCAGCCTGTCTGTCTGTGGCCAGTTGATCGGCCTGATGAGTTATGGTCCCCTGTCCTGTTCTGTAATCCCCTAGAGCCCGTCTGTCTGCGGACGCCTCCCTTATACACACACAACAGGGGTAGAGAAAGACACAAACTCTTTTATGCCTAAAGCTCAGAAACAACACTTGTTTTCTTTCTCTGTGTCAAATGATTACAACCATCAGGAAACGGGGAATATCTACAGCAAATGGATGTTTTTCCATGTGACTATAATGAATCACTGTTGTATGCTCAGTCTGTGTAAAAAATAAAAAGTAAACTAGTTCACTTGAAATTACATTAGTTGTTTATGCAGCCACCACAAAATCCTAAATCTTCATTGGTATTTTGTGGTTTGTTTTTTTATTTCTTTTATTAATTGAATGCAGAAGGGTGATTGATTAGTATTTTGTTTCTCTATCAATAACTGTCTGAGACATTTGGCACGTTTTTGTGTTTTTCCTGCAATCTTTTTGGCCATTTCAGATGCAAGGCTGTGGTAATACTTCTCCACGAGCTTTGCAGATCTAGAAACGGAAATTTTCCATCATTCTTTCTTTAAATAAGGAAGCACGTTGCGACTTGTATTTTGAATATCTATCTTTGACGAAGAGCTGTAATTCTTTGAGACTGAAAGGCCTTTTAGCATTTACAAAGAGATTTTTGAATTCTGAGCATTTAGAATTTTTAAAATATAATTTCACCTATCTCTTAATCTGTAAAGCCAATATATAGGCAATATTAAATTAAGAATAATGGTGAATTATTAGTAAATTTCCCCATTGCCTGCTGATCAGTGCTATCAGGGAATAAACCCAAAAATATAACCAAGTTACGTGGTTCTTTAAGCATTTGTTTCAAAATATAGTTTTAAGATGATTTAAAAAGTTCTTGCAATTCATGTTTTTGTGGGTTTTTTAAAGTCTGAACTTAATTCTGAAGGAATCCAGCAATAGCGTTGATGGAGTCTGTTTGCCGCTTCTTGCTGAAAGGCACAAATGTCAGTGTCTTGGAAACAGATATTTCAGTCTAGACACACAAAAAAATGAGTCAAATGTCCCACATGACAGTCTAAAGTGAAATGCCAGTAAAAGTGGGTGAGAAGTTTTCCACAGAATTACAAAAAAACACTAACACACACATCAGGGTCATTTCTGCTGTTTATAAAGCCTCTTCAGTAGCCGTTTTCTCGCTCAATAAAGAGTTCTTCAGAGATCCCGGTATCACACATCTTGTGTTAATTGTGTTGATTTGCATCATTCTAAAATATTCTGATCATATTTCAAAATATTATCTAGATACTCTTTATTGTTTCCTGTTATGCTGGTGTAAAGCTTTTAATCGTTTGGCAGTAATTATGAGACATTGGATTGGATGTTGTTTTTCTCTTTAAAGAAGTGGTTTTTGAATATTTAAATATTTGCCATCCAAAGGAGTGTATAGCCTGTTGAGAGCATGCTGTTTTGGGTAATCATTGCAACTCTGGAATATGTGTGCGTTTGTGTTTCTTTTCCTCATGCTTGGCCAAGGCTTTGGCCTAAAGCTCTGATGTTCTGTTTCTTTAACTGTTATGCAAGTAAAGAATTGGTCCATTGCGTCTGTTCACCAAAAATTCATTCCTCTGCCTGCATTGCAGCATAGTTAATGTCCTGCCAGTCTATTCCGACGTTACAAAATACGTTTTTTAGTTCTAGTTCAGAATCAGAATCAGAATCAGATTATTGGCCAAGTATGTCACATACAAGGAATTTGACTCCGGCAAACTTTTTCCTCCAGTACAGAACTTGAATAAGTGAAATAAAAAAAGAAAAAAAGAAAAATAAGAACAAAAATAAGTAAAAATACAAATAAATATCAGATCGTAAATAATAAAGGATAATATATACACCAAGCCGGGGTTATTTTACAGTGAGTATGTACAGAAGTGCAGAGTTATAGTTTATTGTTATGTGAGTGCACTCACACACTGTGACTAGACAGAGTTCGTCAGAGCGACAGCCTGGGGGAAAAAACTGTTTTTGTGTCGGGTGGTTTTGGCGTACAACGCTCTGTAACGCCGACCTGAGGGGAGGAGCCTAAACAGATTGTGGCCAGGGTGTGAGGGGTCAGAGGTGATTTTCCTGGCCCGCTTCCTGACCCTGGCCCGGAATAGGTCCTGAATGGAGGGAAGATCGGTTCCTATGATCCTCTCTGCAGTCCTGACTGTTCTCTGCAGTCTGTCCTTGTCTTGCCTGGTGACGGATCCGAACCAGACAGAGATGGATGAGGTCAGGACAGACTGGACTATTGCTGTGTAGAAGATGATCAGCAGCTCCTGGGGCAGGTTGAACTTCCTGAGCTGACGCAGAAAGTACAGCCTTTGCTGGGCCTTTTTCCTTATTATGTTGATGTGTGAGGTCCACTTCAGGTCCCGTGTGATGGTGGATCCTAGGAACCTGAAAGACTCCACTGTGGGGACTGGCTTGTTGAGGATCATGAGAGGAGATGTTGATGGTGGTCTCTTCCTGAAGTCCACTGTCATCTCCACAGTTTTGAGCGGGTTTAGCTCCAGGTGGTTCTGACTGCACCAGAGAACCAGCTGTTCCACTTCCTTTCTGTACACAGACTCGTCGCCGTCGCGGATGAGTCCAATGACGGTGGTGTCATCTGCAAACTTCAGGAGTTTCACAGAAGGGTCCCTCGACGTGCAGTCAGTGGTGTAAAGGGAGAAGAGCAGTGGGGAGAGAACACATCCCTGGGGGGCGCCGATGCTGAGGGAACGGGAGCTGGATGTGAACTTACCCAGTTTCACCTGCTGCCTCCTGTCAGTCAGGAAACTGGTAATCCACTGACAGGTGGATGGAGGCACGGTGAGCTGGGACAGTTTTTGGTGGAGGAGCTCTGGGACAATGGTGTTAAACGCAGAGCTGAAGTCCACAAACAGGACCCGAGCGTAGGTACCTGCAGAGTCTAGATGGTGCAGGATGTAGTGTAGAGCCATGTTGACGGCATCATCCACTGACCTGTTTGATCTGTAGGCGAACTGCAGGGGGTCTAGCAGGGGATCTGTGATGTCCTTCAGGTGGGTCAGTACCAGACGCTCAAAGGATTTCATGACCACAGATGTTAGGGCAACTGGTCTGTAGTCATTTAATCCAGTGACTGGGGACTAGTTTATTAGTGTTTAGTTTATTAGTTTATTAGTGTTTTCATTTTATGCCAAATGTTGTTGTGGATTTATTGTCATTTAAATAACAGCAACAAATGTTACATAGTAAAAAATCTTTTTACTGCATGTTTCTAATGTAACTCTTAGGAAACTTTATTCATGGCTGGTTTTGTTGTTTAATTAGGATAAAAGTTTTTAGAGTCACAAGGACATTACATAAGACTTCAATTTGGACACCATGACCTAAAACTGAATAATTAAGCACCAGTTGTCTCTGTCTGTCTGTCTGTTACACATACACACATACTTAGGGATATTTTCTGTGTGTCTGAATCCTGAAGATATTTGGGTTATGAAGAGTTGGTGGAAATGTTACTTTTTGTAAAAGCATATGTAAAGTAGAAGTTTTGTCTTCATTCTCCTGCATTCTAGTCGATGGTCACACAACATTTAGTACTCACATGTATATGTGTTATAGCCTTGAGTAAGAATACCATGGGTTCATAGTATCGTGCATAATCTTTTTCTCTTTAAAATGGAAAAAATAGCAATTATTTGCTCTGCTGTGAAATAGTTCAAATCATCCATACCCCTGACAGATTTGGATTTAAAATAATTTTCCATCAACCAACAAGTTTGAATCGGATAGCAAATGAGACGAGCATCTCTCTAAAGATAACAGGACAATGTAAATGAAGCAGCGTTTTTAAAAAACAAAATTGTATTTACATTTTGTCTTCATATAACTGCAGACCAGATTTTTGCATGTTTCCACAGTTTTTTGTAAATGTTTTTTTGATGATTTTTCTTTGAAATCCAGGTGTTTGAGGTTCAAAAGTCTCCTGGCCATCGCTCTTATGTCTAGCTCCGTTCAGATTCTCTAATACCCCTTTTCTTTTAGGGCCAATACAGTACGGAACGGGTCGCTGTGGAACGGTTCTGTATTCTTTCCATTACCTGTGCCCGTTCCGAGCCGACATTTTTTTATTTATTTTTTTGGACTACCACTGCCCTGGTCCAAAGCATTCTGAAGTGACCCAACAAGCCCCACCTATGGACTGATTGGTCCAGTAATGTCATATTCCTCTCATTCCTACCTAGCAGTGGTAGCCTCTGATTGGCCTGGATTTGTGTGTTTGAAGTAGAGGGCGACACGGAAATCAATTGTCGCCCCCGTCCCGTCCCGATCCCAAAAAAATACTCCCGTCAGGTCCCGCTCACGTGACAGCCCCCCCAAAAAAATTTGTCCCGAAAAAATCCCGAGAGAAAGACTCCCGACCCGAATCCCGTAGATTAGTAATTTACCTCCTATGCCGCACGCCCCCCTTTAAACCATAGCCTAGCACAGTATTAAAGATCATCTATTTAGCTTTATCAGCCATCTTTAACCATATTCTGCATTCTCGTTGTTTGGCAACCTTACCACGTCGTGAATGGACTCGATTCGTCTGACTACCAAACTATTAAGATACACGCATTTTCAGTCGGATATCATATGCTTCCCAGTTTATCCAGGAGGTGTAGCAACAACGTAGCAGTTTCAGTTTTGGTGCGTGCAGTGTATTAGACCCGATGGAATTCAACTAAAGACAGCATCATTTTTAAACGCTAATTCCCTGATATCTGACAAGATAAATGTAAAAAAAGAAAAAAGTAAAATTTCTAATTTCCGGTTTCCCGCCCGATGCCGTGGATTATTTCCTGTCCCGTCCCGATCACATTACCAACAGTGAAATTGACTCCCGTCCCGCGGGAATCCTGCAAGAATCTCGTGACCCTTGGGAATCCCGAAAAATTGTCACCCTCTAGTTTGAAGTGATGTCTCAGAATGTAATAACAGTAACAGCACCAAGATCAGAAATGTTCTTCATAAAATTGGAAATATTAAAAGTTTCAGAGGTTTTATTTTTCTTTGCTTTAAGTATCACCATTAAAAAAAAAATAAAAAAAAATGGAGTACTTTTTAAACTGTTTTATAGCGTTTAGAGAGGGGTGTGGTTTTGATAAAGCTGAAGCCTAGCTGAGGATCTACATTGATACGGGCTACAGCTTGTAGCAGGGGAGAAAATGGCTTGATATGGAGTGCAGCTTCGGCAATGTGGGATATCGGGAAACTGTGACCGACGGCAAATTTTTATCAGGTCGCCAAGAGGAAGGGAGCTGTGATAAGGGCTGTTATCGCCTTCCACACGCAGGTTGGAGCAGCGAAGTCGGTTTGTGAAGAACGGAGAAACCACTGTCAGCCTGCAGTGAGGGGAGAAACAAGGCTGGTAGCCAGTGGTAGCAGCAGAGAAGGAGGATGTCTCTGCAGTCATCAGAGAACTGGATTGGTTGCAAGTTGGCAGATTCAGAGTCTCCACAGACTGGATGATTGCTGGTTGGATCAGTACTGGCATGAAGAACACAGATCAGGAGCTGGAGCATGAACAGATCGATGTCTGAGAGACGTGGGGTCAGTCAAAAGTCTTAACTTTTGAGAAGACCTGTGTTATCATAATGACTTTGTCACTGCTCTTTGCTAGAGCTTTTGTTAAGCTAAGCCTGCCCATGTCCCTACCCACTACCGTTCTTCTGAGATGGTAATGGAAACACAACCTACCCGTTCTAAACCGTACCATTCCGTACCGTTCGGGTCTAAAGCGACCTTAGTGGAAAAGGGGCTTAATAGATCCAAGTATATCAAGCTGATACTAACTAGATTTTAGTCAGATGATGAGCTCCAGCAGTCAACCTGCAGCCGGCTGATTAACTGCTTGTAAAGAGTGAATGGACAGAACTAATGTGACTCTTTTCTAATCAAATAAAGCCCTAAAAGAGCTGTATAACTATGACACTTATTCGACCAAGTGCACTGATAAACCAAGCTGAGACGATTTAGGGTTCAGTGCCTTGCAAAAAGAAACTTTGTTGTACGTTAGACGCTGAAGTGGAAGTTCAACAGAAGCTTCCTTTTTCCACTCATCCACAGCCACTTTTCTGCTTGCCAACTCTGATATAGTCTAACCTTACTACAAATGGATGGTGGTGGGTCTTTTTTGTTCCCAGGCAATGAAGCATGTAGTTACCTTCTTTCAGGCAGCTGAGAGGTAGTGCACAGGAGAGGTGAAGCGCTGTTTCCCTGCATGACCAATTAAGCCAGAGGAACTGGTGACTCTTGGACTTCTTGTGACATATCTAAAAGGGATTTTAGTCTGTAGGAAACAAAGTTTTGAAGCCTTTATCTTCTTAAAACCTCATTTAACTTTGGTACAAGGCCAGCACAAGAAAAAGAAAAACATGTAAAGGTTAACAATATTGATTTAGATTGATTTGATTGCTTTAGGATCTTGATCACTGAGCTCTGTATCAGGTGTGAGAATAAAGGACAGTGAACGTTCATTCGTCTGGCCAAATATATTACTGGTACGCTGACTTTGAATGTATTGTAGCAAAGACGTTATAGCCTACCAAATATTGCAGTCTGTCATTTGCAATAATGACATTTCACATGTTAAAATGGTAATCAGAATCATGATTTGATGCATTGCATCCTGTCCTGTTGGATTATTTTGATTTTGCGTGTTTCATATCGTAAGGTGCTATCAGTGCTCCCAAGCCCTGACATTCATGGTAGCAGAGTGCGACTTTGTCTCTTCTCAATTCTCTGCCATTCTGCAGCCTGAGCTTTGTAACCTTACTTAGTTTATGTGCTGGGCAGGCCGACAGGGAGAGGGCACCAAGCCAGATGGATAACAAACGGCAATAACAAAAGGTGAAACAAAGTGTATATGAGTGAGTGTGCAGGAAATGTGGCTGCCATACTGGGCTCCCTGACACCAAATGCCCAGTCACTCTGGTGCCATAGATCTAATGAACAGGACTTCATCCGGGCTCTTGTCGGAACACCTTTTTCCCTTTCTTTCCCTCCTGTTTCTGATCAGAACAGAGATCAGACCACCTTGTAGCCCAGATATGATACAAAGTTCTTACCCTCATCACTCGGACTGCAGTCAGATAAAATCACTTTAAATGCTGCTGCATCACTTAAGCAACTAACTTAGGTTCAATTTCTCATCTGACTGTGGTCATTTATATGGAGATGTGTTCTGCTTTTCCACCCTTCAACTCTAGATGGCACCAAGTCCACCTGGCTTCTCCACAGATTCAGTAGCTTGATCTGTAACGCTCTATCGCCCTTCCTCTGCTGTTTGGTCATGCAGCCAGTTTGGTTAGACATGCCGGAGCCAGAGACAGTCATCTGTGTTCGTCGGTGTTCATGTTTCTCTTGATGCCTGAAAGCGCCAGCTCCTCGGTGGCTCTGCAACAAATTCTGACGTCCGTGCCTCTGATCCCTGAGCAGAACAAATATCCTCCTCACCCACAGTGTCCTGCAGTTCCAGTTTCTCTTTGAGACTCTGTCGGTGTTTCAAATTTCAGGTGCTGTGAAATGATCTGTGTGACTTCATTGTGCGTCCTTTTGCTATGATTACATCAGTCCGAGTTTGCGTAGTCCTTTGCAAAGTTAAAATATTAACATTATCAAAATATTACACGCATTTACTTCTAGCAAACTTCACTCCTATTTACATTATTCCCAGGCTGAGCTTTTAGCTCATTATCTAAATTCCTTTCAGCATTTTTAGTCCTTCACACCTGATGCTCTCACAGCATCATATCTGACTCCGACCGGGAACGGTTTTTATTAAAATATCTGTAAACAGCGAGGGCCCTGCTCTGCCAAAGAACTGTCACAATTTACAACTTAGCATTAAACAAAATAGGTCGTTTAGCAACTCAAGTGACAGATTTCCCTCAGGCAAAACCAAACAAAAGTAAATATTGAACTAGATTTTGTCATAGGAAAAGAAGTATGACTCCATACGAATAATAATGTTTTGGCCTAAACTGTTAAATAGGGAGTAATGGAAAGTATGATAATAGAGTTGCAGCAAATATTTTTGATTAATGGAATATTTATCTATAATATAATACTGTCTTATTACCCTTCCATAGTTCCATGGGAACTCATTCTCTTAGTTCTTAAACTTTTAACTTCATGTTTCACAGTATAGCTTCAATCCAGACCTGAGACATCTTCTTGGTATCATAGTGTAACTCATGTACAGGACTGAGCCGCCAGGAGAATGTAGCAGAGAGCCGACTGGCTGTGTAGGTGTAAGTAGCTACAACAAGCAATGGTGTTGTCACTTAGTGGGTCTGTAATGCCACTGTCATTTATGTCAGCCGGCATTATTGTAGGGAATGACCTTGCTCAAAGGCTGATTTATGAAAAGCAGAGGCAACGAGGAGGTTTGTATTTGTAGCTGTAATGCAGAAGCATTTGTGACATGTTTGAAAGTACCCAGCACTGAACAGCTGCTGGTCAGTGTGTGTGATCTATAAAAAAAATAGATTGTGTTCTACTGAATCACACCACTGCACTGTTACTTGGTGATCCTGGTAGAAGTAATCGAAGAGCTAAGTTGGATCCAGTTTTTGTTTTCAGTATTCAGCGAGAAAAGTTAATCTGACTAAAGACGAATCTAAATATTTGGCAAAAGCCACCTAGCGAGCTAATTGAAAATAAGAATATTTTCAGGTTGAAACCAGTTGTGAGCTTAGTTGCATGTCAGATTCATACCCAGTTGGTTGACAACCATTTTTAGCAATTATCAGTCTGATTTCTGCCCCATCATAGCACAAAAACATCAATAATTGGGATCTCGAACAGCCTCCTTATGCTAGGTGATACTAGACTATTTTCTGTCTTTATTCTTTTTGATTTGACTTTTTCCACCATCTCCCATAAACTTACTAGACAAAGTAGCTTCTATTAATATTTCAAGGACTTGCCTCAAATCGTTGAAGTCATATCTTTCTTTCTTGGCTCGGCACATTTAGGTAAAAACCTTTCGATTAACATCATTCCATTTTTGGTGTTGCTCGGTGCTCTGTTGTAGGTCCCATCCTCTACATTCTATATCTCCTTACTTCATGGTCATATCTTCTGTAAATTCTAAATTTATTTCCATTGCTATTTGGAAGACACCTTTCCTTGAATCCCACACACTTTCCTCTCTGAGGGATAAATCTGTTTTACAAAACATTTCCTCATGTTTAACAGTGATAAATCTGAGGTTTTCCTTATGTTACAAAGTCAGCCTTTTTGAAAACCATCAGAATCTCCACTCCGTGCTGTTCTCTGTGTCATGACTTTTTTTCCATCAGGTCAAATACAGAAGGCTCCTTATTTTGTGTATTAGAATGCAAAGATGGTTTTAGGACTTCAAGTTTACCTGTTTATATTTGTATTACTCATGATCAGTGCAAGTATTTGATGGGTAGGTTACCAGGTGGATTTGCACTGAGGTTCTGCACTCAATAATGAATTTTAATAAATAGTGAGTGGTCTAGGATTATTTGTATTGAGGACAACATACTGTCTGTATTTTGCCCTTTCTCTGACATTGTGTTTAAACACCATACTATTACTGAAAATGTAACCAGCTTTGAGTGTTCATCTTGCAGCAACAAATTCTACACCAAATAGTGTTTCGATCAGAACAGCTTCTTAGCAGTTCAGTGTAGAATCTTTTGCTGATCAGGTTCAGATCAGATTTGGGGGTTTCCCACTAGCTGGTTGAGTCTAATTCAGATGAAAATCAGTCAAATTCGGTCACCAGCTGATTTCTTTGTGCGTCTCCGTTACTGTTCAACTTCTTATTTTATTTAGCTATAACACAAAGCATCTTTTGACTCTTAAGTTTGGTCGTTGTCAGTTTATTTTTGAACATCTTTGTCTGTCAAACAAAGTGATTATAATTTTAAGGAATACTTTAAATTAAGGCAGTATGGTATAACTCTTAGCGAATATTTCTGATGTGTATATAGTTCAAACAAAAAAAAACTTTGTGTAAATGTTTATATATATATATATATATATATATATATATATATTATATATATATATATATATATATATATATATATATATATATATATATATATATTATTATTATTATTATTTATTTTTTTTTTTTTTTCCTGTGCTCTTTCTCTTTAGGTGGTCTTTGGAGTGTCTTCACCCTGGGTGGAGCTGGTAGTAGAGCTGGGATAGACCAGGAGAACAATCCTTTACCTTTATCCAATCAGAGCCTTTTGTTACTGCTTGTATTAGCCAATCTGACAGATGGGCCTGACTGGCCCAACCCCTTCCGCCAGGCCATCACTTGTTTCAGAAACACACAAGGTAATAACTGTAAAAGACAAGACGTTTGTTCTGTCCTGCTGTGTAGCTTTATAACACTTATATCCAGTACATGTTTGACTCGTGCCAGATTGCAATAAAACACTGTTGGTAGTAATCCTCATAATATTTACCCTTCCTCCTGTAGACACATCGTCGTTGCCTGTGGAGCCACCTCACACTTTCCAGATCAATTTCAATAGTCTGTACACGGCTCTGTGTGAGCAGCAGCGCTCCGACCAAGCCACTCTGCTGCTTTACACCCTGCTCCACCAGAACGCCAACATGAGGACTTACATCCTGTCAAGAACAGACATGGACAATCTGGTGGGTGGGGGGAAGCTATAAAGTGACTCTTATTTTATCATTATTCTCACAGTGTGATATTTTCAGAAAGGTGGAAGGAACAAAAAAAAAAAAATTTGGTGTCATTTGTTCCCTTTTATGGTTTTTTCCATACAGACTGGTGAGGAAGTGAAATTGTTTGATTTATGACCAACACTACGGTTCAGTAAACGGGCAAAGGTGTGCGCCATGACAGATGGTGCTCTTTCTGTCAGTGGGAACCAGTGCAATTTATTTCATGTAGCATTATTGATGCACTGAAGCATTGGATGAATAAAAAAAATCAGACTTTAAAAGACAATATATGACCCTACATTGAGGCTTTTAGTTTATTCCAGTTTTTGTGCATAAAACATAGAAAGTGGAACTCAAGTTAAAGCTGCAGTCTAGAGGATTTATTTGTATATATCGTTTTTAAAATGTTTGAAATGATTGTTGGGTTCATTACTATGTTTTATGGGTGGTGCTCCTCAACATTTGTTTTTCTTCTCAAGTCCCACCATCCTCCCAGGGACCCCTATGCAATTCACACTTACCAACAAATTTTTTTTAGCCAGTGGAACTCGAGTTTCCGCCTTGTCGGCTGTCGATCAATGTGCATGCATATCATGCAAATCTTGGAAGATGGTACGGTGTCTCCCTGTATAAAGTTGCTGTAACGGTTATGAAGTATTCGGAGCAAACTTCTGGTAAAAAGTTAGCTATTCCCTGGCTACCGAGGGCTACATCAACTTCAGAAAGAAAAACAAAAAAAAAAAGTGACTAAAGTCTGCAAAAAAAATGCCTTAGAGACCAGACAAGTATTTATATCAGAGATGCGACACAGTTTTGGCGTCATTGTTTATAAAGTACGCAATGACAGGTGGTGTGCCTGTGCCCAGTTATAGAGGTGGGGCAAGAGGGAGCGGTAGGGGGGCGAAGGGATGTTTTGGGCGGGGCCTTGGTATGCTGGATTCAAAAAAATCTCTCTCTAGACTGCAGTTTTAAAATATCTGTAAGCTCATTAACTTTTTCAACTTCTTTGAGTCTCTTATCCTTTCTTTATTTGCAGTCTTATCCTTATTAATAGTTTCTTTAAAATATCTCTATTAACACATTCTGATTAGTTTACTAAGCTGAAGGTAGCTGGTGAGGCTAGCCGCTGACTATGAGAGGAAGGTTACTACTATACGCCTTTATTAGGATCAACTAAATAAAAAAAATAAGATCAGTTACATTTCCTTCTCCAATGACATTTCCAAATTAATGTCAGTGTGGTATGCTGTTGCAATGCCAGATTTGTTTATTTTAAGGTTTTTAACTCAGTTTTCCTGAAGGTGACACTACATTTGTGCACATGTGGATGTCCCCAGGTCTAGTCTGAGCTGAAAATGTTTTGTTTTTTTTGGAGACTGCTGTTTTAAGCCGATCTACCTCAAGAAGTAATTCTGTAAATAGAGCACTTAAGCCTTAAGATACACCTTTTAATCTTAAAAATTATTTTGTGTACATATTGAGCTCTTTCCCTACCTTTCTCAGGTTCTGCCCATCCTTGAGATCCTTTACCACGTAGAGGACAGAAATTCTCACCATGTCTACATGGCCCTAATTATTCTCCTCATTCTTACGGAGGATGATGCCTTCAATCGCTCCATCCATGAGGTGGTAGGTAGACACAGTTTTCTTTATTCATGTCACAGCTTGACTGCTGTCCAAGTCATTACTTCCTGTAGCTGGCACTAAAGTCAATCATTCATGGAGTTTTCAGCAGCCACATGTCATTACTGTCCCCCTTTCTCCTCTAAGGTGTTGAAAAACGTTCCATGGTACACAGAGAGGTCACTGACAGAGATCTCACTCGGAAGTCTGCTAATCCTGGTCGTCATTCGCACCATCCAATTTAACATGACGCGGACGAGGGTAAAACAGACACAATGTAAACACATTTCCAGAGGAGACTTTATACAAATTAAGTCCGTCAATTGTAAACTGGTTCGTTGTTGTGTTGTGTGCCTCCTCCTCAGGATAAGTACCTACACACCAACTGTCTCGCTGCACTCGCCAACATGTCCGCCCAGTTTCGAAGTCTCCATCAGTACGCTGCTCAGCGCATCATCAGGTAAGTGCATACTGAGCGTTAAAAATGACAAAGAAATGTAACCTCTCAATCTCTATTTCAAACAGGCTCGTAACGGTACAGGTATTTGTGCTAGAAGTATTTGTTTTTTTCTTGTGATTTATACCTCAACAAATGCAGAAACGATATGTGTTAAATGTGTTAAACAACGTTCTGTAACGCAACTTTAACAAAACAACAAATAAAATAGGGGTGTAACCTTTAAACAAAATCCTGTTTCGGTACGTTTTTAGTTTACTTCAATCATGAAAAATAAATTAGGATATATGAGTTTTTGTTTTTACTTCAGTAAGCAATTAACAGATGATTATTTTCAATTTCAAAAATGAATTGGATTTTATATTTTAAAATGGTAAAGTATAAAATTGACCTAAGAGTTTGTTGATTTTTTTTTCTTTCAATGAAGTAGTATAAGCAGCCAGTGACTGGATAGATATATTATAGAATAACCAATTGAAAAGGTCAATGTTTATATTTACCATACTTTACAAGTTTCTGATTTATTTATTTAAAACTAAAACTTTTTCAATCACTTGGAAATTGTTTTGATATAGTTTACCAGCTTTACCTGAATCCAGCATGACAGCTGTTGGGAAAATCCCCTCTCATAAAGCAGGATTCCGGTGCTGACTTTGGGATGATTGGATGCTACTAATACGATTGGAAGCCATTTAGACCTCAGACGATTTTTCTCATCTAACTGGGATTTTTTTACACTTAGCTTGCAGTCATTTCAGGTTAGTAAGTCAAGAGCAGAGTGAGCTAAGCACATCTTTGCTGTTGAAAACAAACATGGAAATAAAGCTTTGTCCTGGCCTGCTTTTCTTTTTCTGTAGCTACATGAGAAAACTTAGTATTCCCATATAGCAGAGTCTATTGTTAGCTGGGAGTCCTATCTGTTTTATGCAGGTGTCACTTTTCAAAGCTGCACACAGAACTTCTAACTCTGCACTCATTTCTGCACATAAACATGTTGCAAATGTTCAGATTAAAAGAAATTATGTATCGTTCAGTACACATCCTTACCCCAAAACTCTTTGCTGCACCAGACCTCTTTATTGGTGTGAATATAACCTAATGGTTTCTGGAGAAAGGGTTTTATGGTCAGACACTGCAAAGATTGAGATATTTCTTATTTTCAACAATTATTTTTGGAGGATTCAGGGAGGCTTTTCGAACCCAAAAACCTCAATATGAACTGTCAAGCATGGTGGTGGCAGCATAATGTTGAGGGACCACCTTTTTTTTCTGGAACAAAAGAAAAAATATGCTTAAATGCCTAACAAAAAAGATGAACTCCAACACATAAGGTTTGAAAAGGAGTAGGATGAAGTGTAGACTTAAGTTCCTACCCCTATATCATCTTTTCAAATAAGCTATATCTTCTTGTGTAACCGTACATAACAAAAAGCCAATGTACTCCTTACCATTTCTGCCCAGAACAAATAAAGCCAGATATTTGTCAGAATGTGCTATTTTAAGTGTGTATGTTTACCATCTTAAAATATCATTTGTTACCTAGCAAAGGCTATAGAGTCTTTGTGCAGAGAACAATGTTATGTAACATGAGGCAAACTGAGGCAAAGGACCTCAGTAGAAGACTAAAGAGGAAAACGAAGCCCAAACCAAAACACTCGCGCGCACACACCCGGTGACATCAGGTCATTCATGGCTGTTTGTTCATTCAAGGCACATGGGAAAGAACGTTTCCTTCCTTGAAGACGTTCGCACATTCACGCACATCCAAGGATCCTCTTATCTCGCTGCCTGTGTCTCTCTCCAAATCTGCAACCCTGGTGGTTGTAGACTGAGAGGAAAACTGTCTCTGAGTTTGTACACTTCTGTCCAGCACTAATGTAGAGCGACTGACTACATCCAATGATGAGCAGTGTGATGGCTGCTTGGCCTGCTGCAAGATGAAGGGAATTTCCTCCCAGGAATTTCCAAATGTCTGCCAGAGTGTGCTGAACTCTGCCCCAAATCTGACCCCCAGAGAGAATCTTAGTTGTTGACGTTACCTTCCTTATTATTTTATGTCCATTGTTGTTGTTCTTCTGCAATACTATTATATAAGCTTATTTGTATTTAAACTCAAATGATAGACTAGATAGATAGTCATTCTGGGTTAGAGGTAGAAGATGGACTGCGTTATTTTTGTACTGGTTCACTGTTCGTTCATTGTGGGATAAAAGTATCTGAAAAAAATCTAGACTGGCATCTGGCCACATGCAAGTATGTGACATTGTGATGTAGATTAGTAACAGGTCTTCATTGTATAAAAACACAGAATCAGTTCAGATATGATGAGATACATCAGAGGTTTGTCATCTTTTAAGCATTGTAAAGACGAATATAGATGAATTAGAATGTTATTGGAAACACATTATGTAGATTTATAGACCGATGTTTTCAAGCCTTCATTTCTGTGAATCATGATTTTAAACAAAATGAAAACACATTATTTAAGATTAGAATATTTAATCAGTCCTTCTAAAAAAACTATATGAAAATGTGAACTTAATAAAAGGAATGTTTGATACCTGATTAAATGTTATTTTCAAAATATAATTTTAATTTGACAAAGGAGCCTCATTATGAGGATGTCCTTATATCTTCTAAAAGAGCTTAGATGTATTCTTGTTTTCCTGGTTTTCCTTCATCTTCTACATTGCATGCTTGAATGACAGGAAGAATAGAAGACTAACCTACTTCACTAACACTCTTAAAGTCCTTTTCTTCCATCAGTGCCTCAGTTAATGTTGAAGTTGGGACAGGCCAGCTAGTCATACTGCACTATTGTTTAACATACCAGGTGGAGCTTTGTTGGTGGTCTCTCATTGGAAGTAGAAAAAAACTGAAGCTTTGGAACAACAGTTCTTTTTATGGTTCCAGTAGTGCCTTGGGAGGTAGATCTGAAGATGAGAAGGTGATCGCCACATAGCTGATCCAGCTCCTTCATTAAGCCAATTTTCTTGGATCAAGACAACTATGGTAGTTTGTATGTGTATATTATAAATCCTGTGCTGAAAGATGAACATGTGGGCTCTTTAGTGGGATTTATCAGAGCTCTCTTTGTGTTTCTTCAGCCCTTTACATTTTTTGGCATTGATTAAATGATTATTTTCCAACTCAAATTTCCTCACATGGGGCTAAAAATATTAAAGCCAAGAAGGTAAGACATAAGTAAAAAGAAAAGAAGTTAAATATTTAACTTTTTCTAAGCATATATTAGTCCACAGTGCCTTAATGGTGACGTGAGCATTGACCTTCTATGTTGCTCTATGCCAAGATCAATTTGTCACACTGGCTGTACCCATGTAGTCATACATGTAGTCATACATGTAGACATACATGTAGACATACAGTATAATATACAGTCATACTTGTAATTTTACTGCAAAAATTATTGTCATCATGACTGTCATTCAAATTTGGAAGAATTAAAAGATCGATGCATTTCTTTTCAATGTCAGAGCAATGCTGTGACACAAAATGTCTCGATATATCAGCTTATTGATATTTTCTTCCCTAACAGCAAAACCAGTCAGACTAAAAGTGAGACATTCATTTAAAAATAAAATTCTTTAGAAATAATTTTAGAGTACTCAATAAGGAGAAGACTTTTGATTATGATAATTTGTAGATTTGACTCCTGTAATTTCAAAATTATCCCATAGAAAGTCTAGGTTATTTTGTTTAAAAGCTTCATTAAAAGTCATTATTTCTGAAAAGCTTAATTTAGAAATGAAAACAGTTATTTCTCAGTAATCAGTGTCTTCAAGAGAGGCTTCTGGCTTTCAAAGGAGAGCGGAGACCACTATTCGAGCATTAATCACCTGTTTGTTTCAAAAGCGGGAAACCTATCAACTGGTTACGTCTTTGTGCTTAAATGTACCACTCAACGCTCTCAATCTTATGTGTCTCTCTCCCTCTCTGTTTTCTCATCAGTTTATTTGCTTTGCTTTCCAAAAAGCACAACAAGGTTTTGGAGCAGGCAACACAGTCTCTAAGAGCCAGACAAGGAGACAACACTGCCTTGCCAGATTATGTGAGTAAAGCACACGTACACACTCATGCTTTCTCTAAGTGGGAATAAAGCTTATTAATAGCTGCTGAATTATTTCTACATGGATAAGGAACGGGAATTTGACACAGACCTGTGTGACCCTTTTGTGCGAGGTGCTGGAATTTTTATTAGACATCAGTGGAACAAGGAAGGCTCTGTGAAAAACAATAAAACAGCTAGAAATGTGTTCTGCTTTGAACCAGTTGTTCTTGCACATTCCTGCTCCAGTTTATATACTGAGGCATTTAATGGGAAAACATTTCAGGGTGACTTGAATAAACAACAGGAAATGGAGAGTTGTACTTCAAGGAAAACAAGACGATAAAGAAAAGAACATGGAGAGTTTTCTTCAGTGAAATGTAGTTAAGTGGCATCAAACTTCAAGTCAGAATTCCCAAATTCCAAGTTGGGAATGAAATGGATGCATCAGAAAAAGGAATTCTGACTTTGAAAGCTGGTGGTCCCTGGGTCCCAATTTTATTGAGCAACTTAGACACTTACACTTGCAACATTTACATGACACACGCACATGTAGGGACCTGGCGGTGGGTGCGCCTCGGCACTGGAGGCGGGGCCCCTTATAAGGGCCCGCTCTGGCATAGCCGGTTTCCGGCGGAGCCCGTGGGCTTGTCCCTGCGATCTCTCGGGCCCCAGCATTGCGGCTGCTTGGTGTTCCCCTGGGGCTTCCATCTGTTCCTCTCTTGGTGGGTGATCAGCCCTGCGCTGGTTCTCCTGCGGCTCCTGTGCTCTGTGGGACTCTGGATGCATGCCTCTCCTGCCTCCTTCATGTCTGTGTCGATTCTTGTAGGACGGATTGACGGTTCCTTACACCAGCTATCAATCACTTGCATGGGGAAACCTTATTCAGACCTGCATGCTCGCACACACACATAGGTGTGGGGACATTGGTGTGGATGGACATATCTTGAGCTGAGGTTATCGTCATTAGTTAGCTTTTACCAGGAGCTTACCAGAAACGTTAGTATTGTGTTCATTAATCCATGCTTGTGTGTAGTGAATGTGTAATTCTTAGTTTTTATTACTGGATCTGAACTATTGGTGTGGTTCTGTTCAGTTCGTTGTTTTTGTTTGTTTTGTTTTACCGCTTCTCTGCCATCTGTCAGAGGTGGAGGACTGGGATGTTTTCTTGTTTTCTTTGTTTGCCTCCCTGTCTTGTGTCGTCAATTCGCGCCTCTGCTGGTGCGGTTTCTTTTCTTCACCTTCTTCCTTTCTTCCTTCTTGTCTCGGTTTCGTGTCCATGACTTCAGGAAATTGAACCCTCAGTAATCACTAATAAAGATTTTTTTAATACATATACATCAAGTGGAGTATTACAGCGAAGCTGTAATACTCTGCTTGGGAAAGTAAATCTGTTGGGCTTGTACTTGGACCTCGGACACCAATTCTGAGTGGCAAACTGCTACACAGAAAAAGTAAAAAAAAAAAAAAAAAGGAAGGCTTGTGGTCCCCATTCAACCTTGGGGTCAGATTAAATATGGCTCCTACAAAAGTCAGAGGACTAAACTGTTTATTTCCGAGTTTGATATTTTCTCCACTTTATTTCAGTTTAACTATTTAGTTTTGTTTAAATACATAGAAATGAGGGAAACAGTATTATTGGCTTTTAGGGCTAATAGTACTACAGAAATGAGCAAAGCCACATATTTTAAATCTTCTAACCAGAGAGGTCTAAAGTCATTCTCACGTCAGACAACTTCCAAGGCTAATTTAATGCTACGTACATTAGTAGTCATGTCTTATGAATTTACTATGGTACAGTTCAGAATAGATGTACACTGCATAAAAAGGCACAGTCTGTTTTCCTCACTCTGACATTAAATCACGCTAAACCTGTATCAATAGTTCAGTGAGGATTACAGCAGTTATTTCTATTTGCCATATGCCAGAAAGAGCGAGATCCTACAAATATTTTGTTTAATTACTTTTTCAAACAAATATTGAATGTAATGTTTATGTATTGTAATGACTGATTTTTTAAACCGTCTTCCGATGACACTTGTTATGAATCAGCGCTACATAAAAAAAAAAATGGAATGTAATCATTTCATTTAACTTCCAGACATAAAATTGAGAAAAAAAATCTCTTTTCCAGTGTCATGCATCTTAATATTTGTGCAGCACACCTCAAAACCATGCTAAATAAAATGAAAACGTTGCCTACAATATCGTATTTAGCATAAATATTTTTCTTTAATTAAATTAAACTTTTTTTAAAGTTTTTTATTTTAGCTTGAGTTTAAAATGTTTTGAATTATTTTGTTGACCTTTTTGAGAACCCAGCATTGGTCATCAGAGCAGCCTGCAATATGACATATCGACATTTTGCATAAGGATCAAGCTGCTGTCATTGTATTTCATTCCAGCCTTTAGTCAGCCAATTAGATAAGTATTTACTAAACTACAAATGAGTGCATGATCTGTTTATGGCAAAGTTGGACACAACAGATGGGGAAGTTTTGATGGCTATTGACAGATGTGATTACATTTATTCTCAGAGAATCCTGCCTTCAGCTTAATCTGTCGTCTTCTCTGTCTGGCTGTCCCATTCAATTTTCATGACTTTGCTGTGTGTGCATGGACATATTATTTTATGTCGGCTATGTTCCTCTTAGATGCCTGCAGGTTTTGGGGGAACATGAGTTTGTGTGATTGCTCTTCCAACCATGTAGTGTCTGTCTGAGGCTCTCTACAAAAACACTTCAGCACACAGCCGCACTCATTGAAACACGCAAGCTCTTTTAATGCAATTACCAGCCTTGCTGGGACGTCTCGATCCTTAAAGGCTTGTTTTTAATGCTGCTTTGATTGCATACACACAATATTCAGCACTGTCTATGGCTGGTATGGAAACTCTACACATTTCAGGTTATCAGTTTAACCTTGTCTTCTCACAGGCGAGAGTTGAGGCAACTCTGCAAACATGGAGCAAGAAGCGAGGGGGTCACCGGCACAACAGCGCCGCAGCGTTTGTTAGAGATTCAGTGTGTTGCTCAAGGGCTTGTTGCAAATCTTCAGCATATTTCATGGGAATTTTGCAAGGGTTGTCTTTTCCTTGAAAGGCGTCTGACATCCAGTCTGGGTCACAGACTCTGAGAAGAGTCAATCAAGTTTTCTGATACAGCCGTTATCCTTCAGCTTAGTCTACGGCAACTATACGTGACATTGGTTCCCATGTGTGCTCTCCACCTCTAGTAGCATATTGACATCTTCTGATGAAAAGCAACATGCGCTTGCAACAGAGAGTGTGCACACGCTCGCACAAAACATAAACATGCAGCGTCTATCAAAGGGTATATACACCCTGGAACTCACAACCATAAACCTTAATGTTTTTTATTGGGCATTTATGCAAAATATCAACACGAATTAGTGTATAAATTGAAAGTGAAAATGAAGTACTGCGCAGCCTTCAAAGTTATTTACAGACCATGTACTAATAATGTTTCATAACCTTTCATGGTTATTGCATTTTAGGAAGACACTTCAGAATACAGCCCCAGAGGAGTTCCTCTTGGTAGGCTTCAGGCTCTCTGTTTCTGGTAAAAACCTCAAATTTCAAATCAATCAGTCAGTTGCGATGACCGCTACGGGGAGTTTTTAGGTGTGTCAGCCGACGAAAAAAGTTCCTGAATAATGCCTGGCTCCTTCTTTGACTCATGGTGAATGTGGATCCTAAAATGAACTAAAGTTTCAGCTTGACTCAAACACTGTGATTTATTACGGATATAAATATTTTCAAATGTCTGTTTGCTGTAAACTTGTGGTTTGGGTCTCTTTGCTTAGGCTAATGCCCCCGCGACCCGACCCCGGTTAAGCGGAAGATGATGGATGGATGGATGGATGTTGGCTGTAAAATATTTTAAGCAGTGCAGAATCCTCTGATTCAAATGTATAAATGCTACCATTCCAGTATCTGAAACCTTTTTTTAAAATCACAAAACTAATTTTTTATTAAAAACTTACTGCCTGAGAGTCCTAAAATCAAAATGACTTTTGATGCTCATCATCCCAATTGAATTTTTTTTTAGAACATTTGCAGCCCTTTCTTTCAAAAATGAGTTATTAAAAGTAACTCAGAATGATCTTCTAATTTCATCTTAAAAGAAAAATGTCGTAGGTAGCAATACCGTAATTAAACAATGTTCAAAAACTTTAATGCAGGGGCAGTGGTAATGTTAGAGGACTGATCTTGTTAGCATCTGTAAACCTACACTGTAAATGTTGGAAGAATTTACATACATTGTGGTTTGTTCCAAGTTATAAAACAACGTGGTTCTGTGTACTAGTCATGTTGGGAGCTAACTGCATCACATGCCTTTGCCCTAATGAAAGGATGATCTGAAAGAAAAGGAAATAAATATTTTTTGTTTCTTTTGTTATCAAAAATCAAAGGTCCCCTATATGTATATTTTCTTATTCTGGATCACCCTACCTGAAATTTGAAGCAATCTTTCATATCTTGTTGAACCTGTTGGGAAGTTACCCTGTATTTTTTTCTTATTTTTTAACTAATCTATCTAGACTATTTATTGTGGAGCTACATGCACATGTGCTGAAAAATAGCTGTATTTCCCAATGATAAAGAATCCTTTAAAAAAATTGCTAGATCCAGATGGTGATCCGGATCACCTCCAAATTCTAATCACTTGTTCCCAGTCCCATTGCAGAAATTTCCAGAACAATTAATCAGAATCCACAGATAACTTTTTGAGTCATATTGCTAGCAGACAGACAATCAAATTCTTGTATAAAAAATAAACCTTTTGAGACACCAAAGATGTTTTGAACAGCAGGTATACATCTTTTTTTAATAAGCTGTAAACTGTCTGTAGTGTAAAACCACCTGAAAAGACAAAGCGTTCCCAGACTTATACCAACACATTCAAAAATATTCAGATTAGATGTGCCTACCTTAGAAGAGATCTCATTTGGTAAAATCATAAAAAGCCTACAAGGTTTTATGTTTCATTGTTGAGCAATATCTGCAAAGGTCTGTTATTGACAGACTGCCTAAAGGTTTCATGTTATGCAGATTTGACACTTTTGGGAGTTGTCTCACAAACTGTTTGATTATTTCCAAGATTGGAAATTAAATCAAAGCTATGTCAGAGAAATTAGATTGTAGTTGAAAAATGTAAAAAAAAAATCTGTAATGTCTAAAAATTAATTCAAGTGACTTATCTTTAGCACTGTTCTGTGCTCATCATTTTGCTGTTGGTATAGGCTTTCTATGAAACTTCATGCATAATATTTTTTTTTATCTGAGCGGTTGTAATAAACTCATGCTCTGACTGAGGCTTATCAACGGTTTGGCAGATGTGACGCATGACGGAAGCTCCCCTTGTCTCATTATACAAGCTCCTTTGTTTCCTCCATCCCAGGACTCTTCTCATCTCCTGCTAGTGGTTTTGACGGCGTAATTGAAAACAGACGCCTCTGGAGCTGTTCACAAAGCCGCGCCTAAACTTGAGAGGTGTGGAAGTTTAAGGAACTACGGAGAGAGATAAAGGAGGTCATAATGTGAGGAGAAAAGAACAATTAAAACGGGAGAAGCTGGCAGGCGGAGCAGAGAGGAAGGGATTGGTAGGAGGGTTTGGGGTGGGTGTAAATGTGTTTTTGTGACAGGCATCTGGAAACAATGTAATTTGGCCGAGTCTGGCTCTGCAGAGAGAGCTAATGTTTGTTTAATGTGGGCTTGTCCTGGACATGTAATTGCTCTTTTTACGAGGGAGAGTCTGAGAGGAGGAGGATATGAAAAAGCATCATGAAACGCTCTAAGCTTTGGCTTAAATCTGGGAGCTTTTTGCTCGTCTCCTAACTTATTGGTCTCCGTCTCTTCCATATACGCACACTGAACACACATCCCCTCTGTCTCTGAATGTGTCGATGCCGCTGTATCTGCTTAGCTTCAGGGAAGATAGAGTGAAGGGTTTAGGGCCCCTCGAGGCCCCCGGGTAGCATCATAGAGGGTCCTAGCCTAAGAAGACGAGCTCTCACGTACAAGCAAACCTTAAAAGAAAGACGCACCCTCTGTGTTGGATCGCATTGCATTGTGTTTCTGTTTATGCTCCCAGCCAGTCATAATGGTTGTTACTTCTCTGCCTCTTAGTCTGTTTACTGCTGCACATTTCTGGGAAAGATCCTGCAAGAGCGCACACACACAAACACACACACATACACACACACACTGCCAGCAGCGCCATGGACCACCCAGCCTATGTGTTTATGTGTCCTGGTTGAGTCACAATCTGTGATCTCTTTTTAATAGCCAGAGTTGACGCATGCATTAGCTTTGTGGCACCAGTCCACTTGTTTAAGGGGAACAGCAGAGCCAGAGAATTTATCAACAGATAATAAACATTATGCCTTCTGTTTATTATCAGAGCTTTTAGAATTCTGCCACTTTTCTGCGAAGATACGCAGTTATTTTCTTTTTCCGCAAAAGCCATTTGCCTCAAGTTAAGGTTGCTGTAGTTTATAGTTGAATAGAAACTGTATTGGTGAACTTTGTTGCTCTTCAGACTCAGACACACAGGACTAGTTTTGATTGTAAACGAGGTCATGTTTGTGGGGGTTTTTTGTAGCCTTCAACTTGATTTTTCTCCAGACTTTGTGTGATTTCCCACAAAAAGGGATTTGACTGAAATACTTGAACAGTAAAAGTCACTCACTTTTATAGTCCCTTAGTCATAAGCTAGTGCAATTACACATGTAACTGTTTTTGTACAATGGTAGTTAATTATGCTCACATCTGAACAAATGTATAATAATAACATTTGTCATCTTCAGGGGTGGGGGGGAATCATCAGTTCGGTCCAGTCATATATAAATTCTAATTTATCTTAGTTGGCAAACAATTCAGTCATGTTCAGTTTATTATGCAAAATGGTGGAAGAAGTTTTCCATCTATTCTATCACTGCTCCCTGGGCGGACATTTAGCGATGGTGGACAATCGCATGCATTGTGTTGTTTACTTTACAACAATCCCTTCATACTGAGCATGCATGTAGCGAAGGTGGAGAGGAAAAAACCCATTTTATATCTAACAATGTTAATAAATCTTTATAAACATACTGCAGTCCTTGTTAAGACTTACAAGCTCTTTTTTTATATACTCCATAGAAAGATCTGCCTATAGGTGGTTTTGGGATTTCTCGCAAATAATTAGTTTTTGCGTTCCACAGAAAAACCTGTGAATAATGTTGGGGCTACAGAAGGATGTGATACTTTGGCTATGAATTTTTATGAAGGATTGCTTATGGCAAGTGAGCTCTAGATTTTCATTAAACAGCAAATTACTGCATTTGTATGTGGAATAATGGACAAACAATGACTTTCCAAGATACAAGTATTTATTTATACAAAGAAGGTATTGAATCAAATATTTAAATTAACAACGCTAGTAACACACACTAATAATAGTGTGTGTTACTCACTAAAGAGAATTAACAAACTAACAAATCAAAGAACACATTGAATGGATAAATATGCAAAGAAATAAAAACGATAAATCCTGAGGTCACAGTTCTGCAGGAATGCTTATAAACCAAGGCTTATATTGCAATGCTGGAAGTATCGCTACAAAAGTTTACTAATTGTGAATAGTTTAAACTAATTAGTACCATTGATTTATGTCTAAAACAATGCAAGGAAAAATAAAACATTCTTTGGAGGAAGCAATGTTTTGTTTAAAAGTTGTTGGGTCAGGGATCAGTAACCTTGGAAAAATGTATTCTATTTATGGATTGATCACGGCAGTAATCGATCTGATTTCAGTATTTTGATGCACTAAGAAATCATTTTCAAAAACCATTAATAAGATTAGTTTTCTGTGTTTAACAATCTATTTTAAGACCTATCTCTATTTTGAATACTGTCAATAGCAATCTTTGTTGTTTATGAAATGTAAGCCTAAAAGCAAGACACGTGGGTTCACTCGAGTATGCAACTTGCAGATAAACCACGTGGCATTGCTTAAAGCCACTCTAATTCATTTATCAAACATTAAACACAAGAAAACTGTCAGAATGACCAACTCAGAAAAAAACGACTCTGTCGGAAACCTTTTAAAACACTGGTTAAACGACCTGTCTGTATCCAAATAATAGCAACTGAAATCTTACACAAGGTATCAAATCACAGCTAAAAACAACCCTGGGTAGCACTTCAGCTGGAACGTCAGCTTTGTCCTCTGGCTAAAACAGCGATCAGCTCCAACCCACTGAAACTGTACTTTTTTTCGAGTTCCCTAGCACGGCATTCACCTAATATCGGCTCCGTTGTTGTGAGTGAATGCGGCTTCTGGCTGGTTCAGATCCTGCTGCATGTGGGGTCAGCTCACTTTTCCCGCTAGCGGCAATCAGATTCAGGAAGCTTCTGCAAAGCTCAGGGCAGAACCCTGGGGTTTGTTTCATTAGTGTTTGCGACTCACCTGACCGATCGGAAGTGTTTGTATTGTTTGGGGTGAGTTTCTCTCAGAAACTCATGTGCTTTTCCTTCACCAGCGAAGGAAGGGTCTCCCCTGTCACAGCCCAGCTATGGAAGAGATCGATGTTGGGCTAAGCATAAGCTTGTCTTGCAGCCAAAACTCCAAACTCCTCCTCTTCCTGTTGACGCTAGGTTCTCTTCTCCTCCTCTGGAGCTAGAATGTGGAAGTGTGAAGTAGACGGAGTCCTACGGTTTGTATTTTCTTCTAAGTTTGAGACTATTGAAGTTTATAGCCTTGCTCTCCAGAGTCCACGTGGATAATCATGTAATTCCCCAAGGGCCGTGGAAAACATTGCACAGGTGTGGAAGGAAGAGAGTCAAGATAAACCGTCATAAATCGCTTAGCTGGAAGGAACAGGCTATTGATTGCAATAAGAATGTTACATTGCCCTTTTCACATTTCTGCCTTTTGATGAGGAGCCCATCCCTCTCTCAGTCAGTGAATTAACACGCCGCAGAGGTCACAGTGCATACAGCGAGACGCTTCTTCTACACCCGGAATAAAAATAACAATTTTCTAAAGATAGAAAATTTAAAATGCTATTCTGTGATTATTAGAGGATGGGTTTCTGTTATGCAAAAAAAATAAAAATCATGATCATTTCACATGTTTTCTACAGTTAAGTCCAAAACTTTAACAAGAAATAACTTTTCTTGTAAAGTACCTTGAGATGATAGCTGTTGTGGATTGGTGCTATATGTATATAAACTTAATTGAATTGAAAAGTATTAACACCTCTGACAGACTTAATTATGATTTTTTTTTTTTATTCAGCCAAAAAAAAAACTTATTTTCTGATAGAAGAACACATAGGTGTATTAAGAATAAAATCTGTTAGCATGTACGTTGCATTAGAAAATAGCATGTCGAAAATGACTTACACGCTTCTCAATAATCAATTAAAAATCTTGCATTTCAGCAATCATGACCTTTTTACAATTTCCTTACACCTCCTTGCCATCACCCTAATCCTTGGGTGTCTAGCTCCTTAACGGTCAAGTTCCTACATGCTTTAGATGCATCCCTGCTCTGACAGAGGTGATTTACATGGCCCAATTAGCTCAATGGTATGACATAAAGTTCTGCATAGCCCCGGTTAATAAACCATTCATTTGATTTAGTCGTGTTGACACAGGAAAACATCTACATCACGCCAAACACCAGCCCTTGAGGAAACTAGTACATACAAACACCTTATGTGTATCATCTTTATTTATTGTCGAACATCTGAAGGTCTTTTTCCTCTCAAGAAGATTTTGAAACTTTTTGTGGTCGTTTTATGAAATAGCTGTAAATTTGATCAAAGTCTAATTTTCAAACTGTCAGGTAAAACAATGTTCCGTCCTCCTTTGTTTCTCAAAGGCCTTGTTTTTGTAGTTCTCATTAAGGCAGTGAGCAACTGAGGTAACCTACTTTGCTCATTACCTGCTTATTTTAATTAGAAATATATCTGTCTTTCTCCTGCTGTCTCTTGTCTGGTTCTCTGCATCTATTCCTGAGCAGCAGTGGGCGAGCCATGCCTATAGACGGCACCTTGGGTTCTCATGATTGTCTCCTTCCAAACGATAATTAGAGCAGCCCTGCTGTGCCATGGTTTTTTTCAGGACTGAGGCACAGCAAACTGAGCACTGCTTTTTTCTGATCAATTAGCACTGCCCGCTTTTCTCCCAGAGTTCTCCTGCAGCGTTTGGTTTCATACTTTTTATCCTTTACCCCGCAGCCGTTCTTTTTTTTCTATCACCAAAGTCTCAACCAACTAGAGGACTCCTAGAAAGTGATAATGATGTCTCTCCCTGTTAATGTGCTCAAACGTATCTCTTCATACCATGACGCAGTGCCTGTTCTTAACCGGTCCTAGAACGGGCCAGTGTCCTGCTGCTGCAGCTGATGCTGTTATTTCTTGCCACATTCTCAGTACGTCTGCAACAAAGGAAGATTTTGGCATCGTGTGTGAGACTATGGGGTAATGAGAGGCCGTAATGGCACAGTGCTTCACAAAATGGTGTGATTATGACATAGTTGTTGGGACATAATGCACGTCAGACAGTGACCCATTTAAAAAAAAAACAACACAAAACAACCTTCCAAACAACAGGGTCCCAGGCTGCAGCTCAGCCAGTCTGGCACACTCTGGCTGTCCATTTGGCAGTCAACCTCCCCCCCCTTCAAACCAGATTTTTTTTAAGATACATCCTGTTTCACAACAAACTACTTCTTCCTATTTATTTGAAAGGGTTCGCATTTTGGCTAATATCTGCGTCTTTTCTCCTGTTTGTGTCTCTCTTTGCCAGTGCTCTTTCCTAATATGTCTGCTTTATCTGCCCTGCAACAGCTTGAAATGAGTGTGGCCAACCAGGGAATCTCTAAGCTATTGGTTTAATGATGCCAGCTCCTACTTTACAGGGATTTGCATGTCTGTCTGTAAACACTCTGTCCTCATGCACAAGGATTCCCATGCAACCATATATTGCAAGCTTAGAAAACACACGCTGATGTTCACAGCATCCGTCAGCTTGTCGTTGCAATTATTGGATGTTTCGACACTGGTCCAACCCACCTGCAGACGGAAGAGGTTTGGGCCCTGCTTTTTAGGCAGACACATGCAGAAGGACTCATCCTTCTCGTTAACGTCTCTGGACTTGGTGAAACAGGTAAAACGTGGCCGGATCATTGAGATTGATGGTGAGGCATACCTGTCTGAGGGCCATTTTATTCTGACTCCTTGGCTGAGGGGATAAAGCTGAGGAATGAGAGGGAAGGACGAGATGGAAAGGGGGGCGAAGACAAGGAAACTGAGAAAGATGTCATGTGTCCTCTGGTACTTCCAGGATATGTATTTCTTGGGTGTAGAAACAAGTGCGCAGAAGCAGATTGGAAAGTTGGAAATGAGGAGAAGGAGCAGGCAACGTATTTAAATCCTGTCTGGTTTTCAAGTAGACCACGGACCTCTTAATCTTATCCTCTTGACAAACACACACGCAGGGCCAGGCAGACGTCTAGCTAGCCTATTTTCATGTGACCTGAATTCCCCAGTGTGGCATTTTTTCCCCTGCCAGACTAATCTCATTAAGCTGGGTGCTGAGCTAGAGAACAAACACACCAGGCATCCCTCACTCCTACTCTTGCCTTCCTCCCCTGCTTTTGTCTCCTCCTTGCCGCGTCCGTATCGTCTCCATCAACCCCCCCCATCCTCGGCCCCTTCATCTTGTACGTTTCCATTTTGGTCGCGGTCTTCATTTCTTCAGCCTCCTCTTCCTCCTACTCGGTTGTCTCCCATATGTGTGCCTGCTTTCTGTCTAATTATGGCCTGCCACTGCAGAACAGAGAAGAGCAGGTCTAGCTAGGCAGCGGTGTCGAGGAGGGAGAGCCACCTCTGCCTCCAGACATACAATCAGTCCTCATTATCCTGCCTTCCCCCTGCCTCCTCGTGTCTAGCATGTGAAACCCTCAAACACCTTCACAGGCTTGTGGAAATCAATGCAATACATTATTGCGTCTGTGTTGCAAGCCTAATTCATGGTCTATGCACACCAGAATGCTGCTATTTACAATTATCCTAATCCCCTGGCTACTTTTGAAAGGCTGATTGTGTGTGATGTTGGGGGGGGAACCCACACTGCAAGCTAAGTTATTTATAAGATAAGGACTAGTTTTCAAGCAGGGTGCACAAGATGGAATAAAAAATGCTACCACATGCTGCTCTGTTACAGATGGATAACCCAGATTGGAGCTGGGATCTCAGCTTCCCATCGGCTCGTTGCGGCAGTCTTGCCAGGTTCCTGTTTTGAACGTGCTATCGCCAAAGTCTCAGTCAAAACAGGTCATCAAAACAATGTTTTCTGTGCAAATCAAACCTTGACTGTAGGTCATAGGTTTCAAAGGCTGCACAGAGTACAGAGAGACCTTTTAAATCTTTTTTTCAAGTGGAAGCACACTTGAGATGAAAAAGTCATTATTCATAATGGATTTGAATGGAGTTGCAGTCCTTGTAGAGGAGGAAACTTTGTAGTTAATGTTTACCTTGAATATTTAAGAAAGCCCTGTCTAAATGTCCTGAACAAAATGTATCTCTAAAGTGAGCGAAAAGATGGCTGTGCCTTCAGTCGTAACAGAAAAGAAATGGGAAGTAATAACAAGTCAAAATAAACATGTTTATTGGTTGTTGGAGTTGATCAGTCATAATGATAAGTTATGACTTTCAAAATCCTTATGGGCTCCAAAAGAAGTCAGCTTCGAGCTGTGATTCTATGTAAAACAAGAAGACAAATTCCAGAACAGAAAGACTCTTTAAAAAGACGTCCATAGATGTCGAGTCACTGGACTGTTTGTTCTATTTTTATTATTTCTGACCTCCTACACCAATATGTCAGAAGTTAAATATAATTTTTTTCTTATTATGCAATTTTTTTGTAGAAACCAAACATATGATAAAAGCATAGAAAGTAAAAACAGCAATAGTATGAAAAATCAAAAACAGAAAACATGACAATCAATGAAAGAAGACATTTAGTATTTGATTGAAAATAGTAATTCAGGAAAAGCATGAAAACGAAATTTATATCCATCTTTTTCTGTGCAAATATGGCGGAGACAGGTGGAGAAATTCTGTATGCAGAATTTCTATTCTGTCTCATTTCTATTCTGTCTCATTTCAGTCATTTCTATGCCTGAATAACATTGGAATGTAACTCAGTATGGAAAAATATTTCTATTTCCAAATGTTCCTTCCTTCTTTCCTTCCCATTTTAAAGCCCCCACTGTTGAAATATGTCATAATTCTTATGAACTTATGAAAAGCTACGTTATATTCTCAATAATGTTGGTGTTGTGATGTCTGTGGGTTAAGTAAATTCAGGCTCTCTCACACACTAGTGGAAAATTGTTCATCTGGATCAATATCACAGTCGATACTATTGGACTAGTTAGTGAATAAATGTGGGTTTTTTAGGATCAGATGATATATTAAATGCAACATTAGATTCTGAAAATACAAGTCTATTATAGTTCATTGTCTTTCTGATCCACTTGACTCTTAATCTTGTTTACATTAGCAGCGCTCTCGTTATACTTAACCATATAACAGCTTTTAAAGGACTTAATTTCAACTCCTGCAATCTAGAGATCCAGGATCGAGACAGAAACCTGTCACATACTGTCGCTCTGTGTGTAGTCAGCCATTAGACTGATTTCATGAAAAAGACATTGCATTAGGCTAAGCTGCTTACTGTGTTCTTGACTCCTGTGATCTTTTAGTCTGTTTTCTCCTCTCAGCCTCTTCTTAGCTGTTGAGCTGCCAACCTTTTAACTATAAACGACACGAGATGCACAGTGTGCTGTTTAGCATGTTTAGGCTTGTACGATGCAGCTAGTGTTGAAGAAACGGTAAGCTTTGTGTCCTTTAAGATCAATGTCCCTGTTTTCATTCATTAAGAGAAGATTATAGGATATAATAATGGGTAACTATTTATTTTATACAAGAAGCATTCAATTCACACACAGGCCTGAACGGTCTGTGCAACTGACTTCAAAGATTTTGTCTCTAGGAACAACGGAAATACATGAGCATGTAGTGATTTTTGTCACACCCTGGTATAGGCCTGCATGATTAATCGTGTTTTCATCGTCATCACAATGTCAACATGTCCAATAAACACATCGCAAAAGCCCGGGAAACATAACCCATGGATGGTTGCACACGTTTAGACAATCAGATGACACGCATGGGGAGCCTAAGTCGAAAATACAATGAATTGAAATCAATAGATTGATAAAAGTTATTTTCTGGTCCGCTTGTCCTCAATCACACATATGATATATCTCAATTTAAATAGCTAATGATGTGCATTTATACTGTTTCTCAAGTGATTTAGAATTTATTTGATTGTAAAAATTCGCAATTAAAATGCCTACAAATCAGAAGTCAGAAGTCGCATATATGATATCATGCAGCTAACATGAGCTAGCACTAGCTATAGCACTTTCATAAATTAAAATAAGGGACACAGGGCGTTCTTTACCTCGGGCCGAGCCGTACCTCTGACTCACGGGAAGGTGTGGTTGTTTTAGTGAGGGGATCATCCAGAATGGTCATATGTTACGTTTGAAATGCTTTATTCACAATAAACACATTAATGCATAATTTCTATAAATTAGGCTAATCTTTAAAGTGATTTATGCTCTCTTTTCTGTGTTCTAATTTTAATCATGTAAAGCACCTTGAATTGCCTGGTATTGAAAGTGTGCTATACAATAAAATTACCTTGCCGTGACTTAACAAGATGCAGTGTGATCTAACACAATGATGATGCTGAGAGCAACAGGTCTGGTTGTTGAGCTTCCAACAATGTGTTTTTAATATTTTCTTTCTAAAGTGACTGTATGGGGATGTTGCAGATGAACCCTAAACACCTTTACACTACTATCTGCTCACTTAAATACAAATTTAGGAGTGGGATGACAAATAGTTAATTGAATTGGCTTGTCTGAACAACAATCAAACCACACTAAGAGATTTAATGCAACGTTCACTTAAAATTTATTGACTATTTCTCTAAAATATAAAATTTCAACAGCCAGAAACCTATCCAAACATGTTTCATTTTAATCTATTTATTAGCATAACAATGAATCAGTTACTATGATTTGTTCTTAAAGTTGTAATTTATACTGATTGATTTACAGTGGGGCAAAAAAGTATTTAGTCAGCCACCGATTGTGCAAGTTCTCCCACTTAAAATAATGACATAGGTCAGTAATTTTTATCATAGGTACACTTCAACGGTGAGAGACAGAATTTGAAAAAAAAATCCAGGAATTCACATTGTAGGATTTTTAAAGAATTTATTTGTAAATTATGGTGGAAAATAAGTATTTGGTCACTTCAAACAAAGAAGATCTCTGGCTCTCACAGACCTGTAACTTCTTCTTTAAGAAGCTCTTCTGTCCTCCACTCGTTACCTGTATTAATGGCACCTGTTTGAACTCGTTATCGGTATAAAAGACACCTGTCCACAGCCTCAAACAGTCAGACTCCAAAATCCACTATGGCCAAGACCAAAGAGCTTTCGAAGGACACCAGGAAAAGAATTGTAGACCTGCACCTGACTGGGAAGAGTGAATCTACAATAGGCTAGCAGCTTGGTGTGAAAAAATCAACTGTGGGAGCAATTATCAGAAAATGGAAGACATACAAGACCACTGATAATCTCCCTCGATCTGGGGCTCCACGCAAGATCTCATCCCGTTGGGTAAAAATGATCATGAGAACGGTGAGCAAAAATTCCAGGACCACACGGGGGGACCTGGTGAATGACCTCCAGAGAGCTGGGACCAAAGTAACAAAGGTTACCATCAGTAACACTCTACGGCTAAGGGGACATGACGACTGATCCGTGTTAAGGAAAGAATGAATGGGGCCATGTATCGTGAGATTTTGAGCCAAAACCTCCTTCCATCAATGAGAGCTTTGAAGATGAAACGTGGCTGGGTCTTCCAACATGACAATGATCCCAAACACACCGCCCGGGCAACGAAGGAGTGGCTCCGTAAGAAGCCTTTGAAAGTCCTGGAGTGGCCTAGCCAGTCTCCAGACCTCAACCCCATAGAAAATCTGTGGAGGGAGTTGAAAGTCCGTGTTGCTCGGCGACAGCCCCAAAACATCACTGCTCTCGAGAAGATCCTCATGGAGGAATGGGCCAAAATACCAGCTACTGTGTGTGCAAACCTGGTAAAGACCTATAGTAATCGTTTGACCTCTGTTATTGCCAACAAAGGTTATATTACAAAGTATTGAGTTGAATTTTTGTTTTTGACCAAATACTTATTTTCCACCATAATTTACAAATAAATTCTTTAAAAATCCTACAATGTGAATTCCTGGATTTGTTTTTCACATTCTGTCTCACAGTTGAAGTGTACCTATGATGAAAATTACTGACATCTGTCATCATTTTAAGTGGGAGAACTTGCACAATCGGTGGCTGACTAAATACTTTTTTGCCCCACTGTATATTGATTGTACAACAAAATCCTCTACAATTAATCCAACAAAAATAAAATTGCACATGGACGAGACATCTTTCAAAAAGCGCAATACATGTAATCTGTTCTGACTATTTTAGCCTAAATGTCGCATAATCCTCACAGACGTGTGTTTTCTGCGTTCTTGTGTGCGTAGTGTGCTGTGCAGCCAGTGTTCTCAGTGCGCCACTGAGAACACTGTCTGCATTGTTTACAGTTTGCCTTGTGTTCATCTATACTGATCTTTTCCAGCCAAGGATGGGCCCCTTCCCACTCACCTATATCTCTGTAAGCGTTTTTGGGACATTTTTAAAGGTGCTGCATGGAAGCGCCAGTGTTTGTGTCTACCTGATCAATTCTGAGCGTGCATCACTCGCGAGCCGAGAACAAACAATTTGCGGTCCTGTTTTATCCCGCCGTTAGAACAGTTTTGCTGAATGTAGGGTGATTTTCATGTTTGTATAGGCTACATAGTTAGAATAAAGCAGTATGAAGCCTATGACGGACACACATGATAGACTTTTATGAAAATACGGAACAAATAGCGTCCCTTATTAGTTAAAACGGGGCGGCACATTTAATAGTCAAATACGGGACGATTCCGTATTTTAAGGGACAGTGGGCAACCCTAATCGCAGTATTGAGTAGTGTGATCGCAAATAGCACATTTTGCTCGCCATGGTAGTTTACTTGCGTTGCAGATTTAAATCTTATTTTGCTAAATCAGAGAGGTAACCTAACCCACCCAAAGTCCTGAAAATGCTAGCAAGAAGGAAGTTGCTAGTAGGGCGCATGCCGAGGAGTAGATAAGACTGTTAAATGAGCAGGATCCAAACAGGGCATGAACAGGTCTGCCGATGTTTCATCTGAGACACAATCAGTCATTTCAACTGTGTTGTTAATCAGACAATAACTCGGTTGAATTTCACCTTCGTCAGATCTAAAGCGCTTTGTGGTCTTCTGGCTGAAAAAGGGCTAAACAAATGAAGGCCATCTACCATTTGAAGTTATGTCACCCAATTATGAACCCTTGATATAGCAATGCAAAAATTCTGAATAGACTTGATATATTTTTTTCCAATGAAGTCCACCCTAAATTGAGGATTGGGCTTTCATCTTTTAGCACCTGTTGAGACATATTTTCCAAAATCCAACCCAAACAGTGCTGTATGTATATATTTTTTGTAGGCTGTTTTCCTACTGGATGACATCATAGTTTTCTCTGTAGTAATATGCGGAACTGAAAACTTTTAGATTGTTTTGACAACTGTTGTCATATTTCAGGAAATCTTGCATCTTCTGCTGAACTTTATTCAACAATTTATAGCCATGTTTTTTTTTTCTTTCATGTTTTTTTTACTTTCCCACGGTGTCTGCATTTTTCTCTGTTTGTGCCACCATGATCACGCCAGACGGGACCTTATCTTGTCATGGTGGCGTCTGTCTGGCTTGTAGACGCATTGTTATGAATACAGTAACTAAAGGACATGATAAAATCTTTATTGCCCAAGCCAAAAGTTCTTCTTTCAGAGCAGATCATCCCCCGTGGGTAAACGGCTTACTAAAATTTCCATTGATGATGGAAGTATTTTCTCAGAACTTAGTTTTATAAAGCTGCCATCTGACTTACTTGGGTGAAAGGTTGCTAATGAACTGACAAACTAATAATCTTTATTAAGCTGTAAATTTAGACTTGTATGCTATTATTTAAACAGCTACTTTGTTTGAGTTGCGTTAAGCAAAAACATTTTTTTTTAGTTTTTTTCCTTTATATAAAAAACTTGTCATTGCATAATGCTTTAGAGACAGTATACTAGTCCTCATTGTTTTATGCATGTTTGTTATGTTTTCAATAAAAATTAAAATTAATTGTTCAAGAATACCACCTTCATGCCAAAATAGCATTTACACTATACTTTGCAGATGCAAATTAAACAGCTTTGTCAATATTTAAATGTGTCTGTAGTTAAAATGATTTCCTGACCAAAATTAGTTGCTGCACTAGTGTTTTGAACCAGAGGCTATGACACAATGTAACAACCGCCTGCTGAAACAGCAGGATAGATTACAGTACTGTTTTGAGAATGTAAATCAACAAAAAGTGTTGTAAGACGTGTTTGTTCCCATTCAGACGTGTCCAAAATGGGAAATGAGTTCAAACAAAACACAATGATTACATGAACGACAAATGCAGGTAGATCAAGGAAGGCGTCAGATCATCAGAGCAAAACACTGAACGTAGCATGCCATGAAAATGGGAAATGTACAACAAAAGACAAAATAAAGAACCAGATCAACTCAACAGTAAGGAAATGAATAAAAGAAGTGGGATTTACAATTAGAAAAAATCACACAGAAGATTGCATTAATAGATCAAATATTAATAGAAATATCATTGAGACTGAGACTTGAGGAGTAGCAATTATTTTGGATGATTCGATGTGTTTTGATTATTTATTAAACGCGATCGAAAAGAAAAGAATACCAAACATTAAACCGTGAAGCTGTAGTTTTCATGTCAACCAACTTTGCTAAGATCAGAAACTATTTCTTAATACACCCTCAAGTCATGACACACTTGCTCTTGAAAGCTGGACTGTCAAGCTCCAAATAAGAAGAAATAAACAGGAACAGGTTCTGAGTTCAAAAATCTTAGAAAATTGACTGATTTAGAAAATTAGAGATTTTACATGTACAGAATTTCTACAGTCTTGGAGTTGAATAATAACAAATACAGTAGGAGCACATATGAATGAGCACATAATATATGGAATTACTCTATGTAATTAAACAAAAAGGGTGAAATAACTGAATACATGTGTTATCTCTTAGATTCCTCAAAGTAGCCACACTTTGCTCTGATTACTGCTTTACATTCTCTTGAGCTCCAAGAGGTAGTCACCAGAAATGGTTTTCCAACAGTCTTGAAGGAGTTCCTAGAGATGCTTAGTACTTGTTGGCCCTTTTGCCTACACTCTGCGGTTCAGCTCACCCCAAATCATCTCGATTGGGTTTAGGTCTGGTGACTTTGGAGGCCAGGTTATTTCCCACTTTTTTGTAAAAGTACTACATAATTCCATATGTGTTTATTCATAGTTTTGATGCCTTCAGTGAGAATCTACAAATGTAATGTAATGTGTAAATAGTCATGAAAATGAAGAAAACGCACTGAATGAGAAGTCCAAACTTTTGGTCTGTACTGTATGTATGCAAATTTTTTTAGGTTTCAAGCTATACTTTAATAATTATTTAAAAGATACAGTTACTTTTTTCGCTTGTTACATCAAAATATATATTTATTAAACCCATCAAACTTTAGGTCACTGATAGAAAACACAAAATGCACACTTTTTCATAAAATTATAATTATTATTATATTTTTTTTTTGTTGGTGTTTGTGTGTCCTGCCCTGTGATGGACTGGCAACCTGTCCAGGGTGTACCCTGCCTCTCGCCCGTTGACAGCTGGAGATAGGCACCAGCACCCCCGCGACCCATTAAGGATTAAGCGGTTAAGAAAATGGATGGATGGATGTGTGTCAACCTTCTTGGAATAGTGTTTTTTTTAAGATGCACATTTGTAAGCCGAGTACCCTTTACATCCATGGTTCCTAGCCTGGGGTCCCTAGAGATCTCAGCGGGGTCCTCAGAATTTGTGTTGTGTTGAGGTTGCACAAATTATATTTGTAAATATTACATTTCTAAAATCAAAAATACAAAAAGAAAATTGTCTATGAATAAAATAGAAGAATAAGAACAAAAACATGCTATTTCTGTTTGTTTTTTTGTTTTTGTTTTTTTGCAATTTAAACGTAATTCATCACTGTGTTTGCATGTATGTGAGTAGGAGTTGTGGTCAGGGCATCCCGGCTTCTCTTAAATACAGGCAAGGGGAAAAAAGGTTTGGAACCGCAACTTTAACTGACAAAAAAATAAGCCTGAGTATTCTTTTTCTTTGCATATTTCACAATCAAAGAGTCACAATAAAGAGCACAATAAAAAGATTGTGCATTGTAGAATGTTTTAAAGAAACTTTTAATCTAGAGAAATCCAGCTAAAGTTTTTTTGATTTTGTTATAAGGCTGTCTGAACTTACACTATTGCCAGTAGAAAACTTTAGCATTAGGATGTTTCATGATGGCAACGGAAAACAAAATCTAGCCGTGGAAATATCTTTGATGTCCTTGCATAGAACGTTGTTTTTTTGTTTTTGTTTTTTTTTAAACCTGGAACTGATTTTTAGCGAATACTACGTTCATTTACTAAACCAGACAAGTTTGGAGCCACTTGGAGTTGTTCAGGAGAAATGTATTTCCAGTCACAATGAGCATATATCCATATAATGGGAGTCAATGGGGGCAGGAGTTTGCCACCTGTAATAAGGCATTATCTGCCCCAAAACTCCTTCATTTAGCCATGTTTTGTTAGCAATAGTTAGCGATATTCCTCCATGAGTTCAGAAGGTCTCGGAGGTGCTTAAGAGTAAGCTTGTGGGGTTTTACAGGCTTCTAATGCAACAGATTCCAACTTACAATAACCTGTGATTTTAATGACGTTGAAACCGTCCGCAATCACAGCTGTAGTCCACATAGGTTGGGGAAAGGGAGGCTGTAAAAGCTGAAGTTAGTCCAGTTGATCATTCAGCTAGTGCAATTTGGAAACGTGCAAATGCAGAACATGTTGATGTGTGCAGTAGTAAGTTCTGTCTAACCGACAGCCGTAGAGCACAGAGTGAAAGTGCTTCTCACACTACAACTGGGTTGGAGCACGGCATAGACGCAATTGTAATCGTGCAATAGTGTAGTTGAATTATAGCCTCTAAATTCCCCCGTAACAGAGCTAATTAGCACTTTGGAGGCGTTCTTAACTCTGAGGGGAGTCCTGCTCACGGTTAATAACAAAACAGGTTTAAATGCAGGAGTTTCGGAGCAGATAATGCCTTATTATACGAACTCCTCCTGAACGACTCCAAGTGGCTCCAAACTTGTCTGGGTGAGTAAATGAATGATACATTTGTTAAAAAAATAAGGTCCAGGTAAAAAATGGAATAAAAAATAATTTCCCCTTTAATATAACAAAAACTGCTGGTGAAGGCTATTAGTGTAGAGAAATACATGATGTGGAAATGGTGAATTTGCAGGAACTTTGAACACGTCTGATTCGTGTATAAACCAGGAAAAGTTCAGATTACAAATTTCTTTCATGCCTCTTAGTGTTTGTAAGCTTTTAAATCAGTAGCAAACACCATAGTGTATGGCTTAGGTCTACAGTCCTTTATGTCTTAGATGTTTCACAGAGCTGATTCCAGTTTCCACAACCTCTCAGCAACTTCACCAACCATATAAATTGATCAACAACAGCCTGCTATGAAACATGTAAAACATACAGACGTGGACAAAATTGTTGGTACCCTTCATTAAATCAAACAAAAACTCATAATGGTCACAGAAATAACTTTAATCTGACAAAAGTAATAATATACAAAAATTATATAAATGTTGACCAATGAAAGTCAGACATTGCTTTTCATCCATGCTTCAAAAGAATTATTTAAAAAATAAATGCATGAAACAGGCCTTGTGTGGCTTTTGTTGCTAATAGTAGCTTGATTAACACAACTGTTTGGATCTCCTATTGGTTTTTCCGAATTGCATCTGGCATATGCTTAAGACCCGATCTCTAACTAGTGAGCTAAAATAGAACGGCGTATAAAAAACACCTAAATATGACTGCTGCTATCCTGAGTTGCAGGATGTGTTGTTTCTTCTGCCTGCATCTTTTCTCGTAACCTTCTCAGTGGTCCTGATTTTTGGCTGCGAGTCTCCTTTTGCTTGAGTAACTTTGTAAATAATTCCCAGAGTCGTCCACTGAGCTCCATGCTTTTTCTTCTCTTGTTCTCACCTGCCTCTCTCCCATCACTGACACCCATCATTAGTGACACTCCTCAGTCCTTCATGAGAAAGCCTACCATGTCATGACCTGTGGCTTATAAGATCACCTCTGTCCCTTCCTAAGACTCATCTTACTTCTAAGCTGACATTCCTCCGACTTTATCTTCATCCCTCCCTCCCTCCCTCTGCCATTTTCCTCCGCCAAGAGGCAACCATTTAAAGACACAATAATAGATAAAACCACTGTATTGTGAAACCAATTAACCTTTATATCCTCCCAAATTCCCCCCCTCAAGGCCCAGGACCTGAATGTGATTGAGGAGGTGATCCGGATGATGCTGGAAATCATCAACTCTTGCCTCTGCAACTCCCTGCATCACAATCCCAACCTGGTGTACGCGCTACTTTACAAGAGGGAGCTCTTCGAGCAGTTCAGGTCCCACCCATCCTTCCAGGACATCATGCAGAACCTTGACACGGTCAGTTACTTAAAAAGGAACTTTTTTTTTTCAGATTTTGCCATGTTATAACCATAAACCTCAATCTGTTTTATTTTGGATTACAAGTATTTAACCAAGACACGGTACATAATTATCAAGTGAAAAGAAAGGTCTTTATTGTTACAAGCAAAACTCCAAGTCTGACACCATGAATAACAACTACTTATTTTAGAAGTTACCTAAAAAGCTAATAGAGTCCAGCTGAGTGCAGTTACTTCTCTTTATAAAGCAGGCCGTTCTGTGTAGACACCAGAGGCTTGTTGGAGAATATCATTGAATAGTATAAACAGTTATGTTCTAAAAAAATAAGATCCTGCAGAGCTATGTTCCGTCTTTCATCTGACCAAAAAAAAGGAAATCATATGACACAACTGAAATGCCAATAAGATACATTAAATGGCACTATGTTACTGGGACAAAACTGGAAAAAGCTCAGTGGTTACGGATACATTCATAAAGTAGTGTGGATGAAGACTGCAGATTTTTATTTTGTGTCCTAAACTTCAGAAAACCTCGGTACTGAAACATGTGCAAAACTATATTGTTTACATGGAGCCTAGGCCATGATAATCCTCATGAAACTCATTAATCAGCCCTTGTGTGTTGAGAGGCTTTGTCTCTCAAAATTATTAAGAATGTGGGTAAATCTGGGATAAAGAACATAAACCAGAGCAATGTTTTATATCTGTGGCTGCCATCTAGGCAAGGAAGGGAGGCTTTTCTCTATCTGCATGTGGTTGTTGCATGCATCACCCAGGGGTTCTCCGTTATCCATAAGTATGAGGGAGGCACGCCTGCTAGGAACCCTTGGTTGAGATCACTTCCCTCAGGCTATTCTCTCAAGCTTTCCTCGTGCTTTGCAAATTCGTGTTTGCTAGCATGAGATCCAGGATGAGGGGCTGCTTCTTTGCTATTCTAAATTAACCCCATACGAGGGGCCTTCAGAGTTAATGAAAAGATTAGTATTAGCTTGAGACACACACTACGCCCGTTCTGCGTACGTGCTGCAGTGGTGTTGAATTTTAGAAAGCAACTGTTAAGAATGAGGAAAGAAATTGTTGCCAGTGGATGCACCCCCCCATCCCCCCCCCACCCCCCGTCTGCTGTTGCTGACAAAGAAGAGGCATTAAAAAGAATTGATAATACAGAGGATTTTTGTAATTGGCCGACGTTTCCCCCAGGGGACCTCCAGCACAGCAGTAGAAACACAAAATGTGCTTTCCTCAATTTCCTGCTATTGTGTAAACCCAAAGGGCATCAAATAATTTAAGCTCAGCTGAAGGGCTTTATTTATGTGTGATAAAAAAAAATAAAAATTCATCTGAAATCGTATTCAATTTGAATCTGTTCCCATTTAACAAAAACAGCTTTCATGCTGCTTTGCAATTTACCTTTTTTACCTTTACTCTTTCTAGCTGCTGTAGCATTGCAAAGTAAGGATAATAATAGACAATAGAGAAGCGAATAGTTTTTTCACATCTAGACTTTGTTCATTAGCATTAAATATCAGGAAAAATTGTTCAGGAACACATGGTCTAGATGTTAATGTGTCATTTCTCCTGTCATTTTTATAACTAAATTGATTTTGTTATTACTTGGATTTAATTTGTTAAAGAAGCAGAATTGTCATTAACTTGCTGGTCACTGTAAGGTCATGTCTGTCACTGTCTCAGTAATACATACCTACAAGAAAACAGTAGTACACACGCACTATATTACTATTGCTACACATGCATGATTGGCCACTTCATCAAGTGAAGTATCAGATTTCGCTCTACAGCGTGACACACTGTAGAGACAATTTACAGCTTGGTGTCCAGGCGGTGTGATAAATGAGTCCTCAAGGCTTCTCAATCAGGAAAACACAATAAACAACATTTAATTTAATTTTGTTTGAGTATTTTGTGGCATGAGAAATATTGACAAGAAAAATTAGAGTAATAACTACTGCAAAGAGCTTCCTAGAATATATTTATTACATTGGTGATTTTTCATTATACACACTGTTAGACTTGCTTTTCCAAAACATTCAGATTTTATTGAATAATGACGCAATGCGGCAATTTCCTTCATGCTTTTTGTCTTTGCGGTTATATACAAACTCAACACCGGACTCAAAGTATGATGAAAATAATACAGAAATGTATAACATATTCTTGCAGCCTTTGTATTTTAAAGAAAACATACACTATTTTTCATCCACCCATCCATCCATTTTTTATTCCACTTATCCTTGGGTCGCCAGTCCATCGCACTAGTTTTCATACTCGAACTAAAGTAATACAGTAGGGATGTGTATTGGCAACAATCTAGTGATAAGATATGCATCGGTTACGATTTATTGCAATACTATGTGGAAGTCTATAAACTGTAATTTTTTTAAAGTGATTTTAACGGTAGGAAACTGTCCTAGCATTATAAACACTCCAACCTGTTTCAAACATAAAACATGCAGTTTTATTATATGATCTAGTTGATCCAGTAGAATGAATTACTTGAAAACAGCCACCAACTAGTGGTCATACTTTTTATTTTACAAAAAAAGATTACCGTCATCATTGATGCTTCCATTTAAATTCTAAAAAATAAAAAATAAATTGATGCAATGCTTTTGAAGGTCAAGACAATGTTGTGACATAAAATTTTGCGGCATATCAGCATATTAATATTTTCACATATACAGTATATTGAATTAGCTTACTTTGATAGTTAATCCTAGTTTATACCTCTCTATTAGCAAGTTTGCACCCAAACATATTGACGGAGACGTTTTCCTTTTATACTTCTCGGTTGGTGTGTCAGTCAATACGTTTACATGCAGCAAGAGAAATTTGAATTATTGCCTTAGTCCGACTGAAATCAGACTTTTAAAATGCATGTATACACCTTAGTCCAGCTGTAGTCTAACCGAACTGGAGTTTCAGAAAATAGGCTGTTGTGCCCAGATAATGCGATTGGATCAGACTTCTCTTCAACCAGCAGATATTAATTTAATTTGATTAATTAATAAAAAAGAATAGTTAAAAGTTATAGATTTAACTGCTTACCTGGCACTCTATCTTCCTGAGACGCCTACTCTAAAGCCTTCCAGCTCCATCAGCTGACTCCAGCTCTCTAGCACCGCAGAGACCCTGCTCTTTGAGCTCCGTGCGGCGGCAGGTCTTCAGCCTTCCCCGCACTTACCGCCAGCATCTTACCATCAAAAATAAATTAAACCTATGCTGATCTTCTGCGGCCGATCTCACGTCTTCTGACCGGTTCTCAGCTGCTCAGTTTGGCGGCGCGTTTCCCTTCTACTCCGCGGTTGCCTCTTCTCCCGTCCTCCCCGCTCTTACCGCCAGCATCTTACCATAAAAAATAAAGTCAACCCATGCGGCTCTTCTGTCCTCTTCCACTGGGACCCGATAAAGTGTTTTGAGCTCTTTTGAGCAGCCAAAAACGGAGCATTTTGCATGGAGCTGCAACATGGTGTTTCCTAATCTGAACAGGTGCTTTCCAAACTGTTGTTTACTGCTGTACCTGGTGGGTGGAGGCAGCTCTGAGGAGGTGTGGATATTCCAATATTCCAGCTTTTGACGTAGAAAGCCGGACAAATTTTGAACAGCTCAATCAGAGACTGAATGCAGGATCAATTAAGAAAAGCATATCTCACTCAAAACAGCATGGATGTTTTTTTCCCCCAAATTTATATGTATGTATATGCACCAGAGACACACATAACAACCCAAATCCCAGGAAAAGGGATTTTTCATAATATGTCTCCTTTAAGCCTGTTGTATGCCTGACGCATCCGTGTGGTCCGCACGGCTACAAGCGGCCAAATTATGTAATTTCAGCAACCACGCTTCTCCGCATGGCCACCGCGGAGCCCCAAATTTCCGCACCGCGCACCTAGGAAATTTTGTAACAATGCGGACGGTCCCACACGGAAAAACATGCCGACTGGCAAGAGCTCCTATTGCTGGACATTCGTAAAGACAGACTTCTTTATAATTCGGCCGACAGAGATCACAGTGATCAATGGACGAGTGGACCATATCCTTTTCGTCTTTTTTTTCCTACGTAAAAAGCATAAAAGTTCTGCTTCGTTTAAGCTCACGGGTGTCGCCATCTTGTAAACAATAGTGATTGCTACTTCTACTATGGTGTAATGTTGTATGCATGCTGTAGAGCCCCCTACAGTCTTCAAGAATATTGGTTCTCAGCAGGGACAAGCCACTCGCTCGCAAGTTTAAATTCTTCGTTCTGCCCAATGCTCCTTTAAACTGAAGGAGCGGTATGACAGAACATTTTAGATCTTTTCAAAAGCATAATTGGTAAAAGCCTTGATGTAGGAAACACTGCCAAATCCTTCTCTGAAGCACAATGTGGTTTCCCCTCTTATCCATCTGTAGTATAAGTAAGTTTCTGTCTGTCTCCTGTTTTGTGAACTTTAGGTGATAGGATTCTTCAGTCAGCGTCTGGAGCAGGCCGGAAGTGACCTGTCGGTGGAGAGGGTTCAAGAGGTCATCATGAAAGGAGCCCAGGCCCTGCCTAAAGACAGGCTGAAGGTAAGATAACAGATAGGACGCCACAACACAGGCGATTGTTAATGAAGGCTGTCTAAAGATAAACGTAACAGTACATGTGTAATGTAAACAGGCCGTAGACCGTGAGGCTGTGCGTGGTTGCAGGGTAATTGAATACAAGCTAATGAGTCTCTCTGCACAGATGAATTGGGGAGAACAATTAGATGTGGATGTGGAAGGGTTCGAGCAACGGATAAAAACTGCTGCTGAGGCCTGAGACAAAAGGCCGAAGCCAAGTTCTCATCAGCGTTAATGCATATCTCCCTTCAATCTCTGCTGGTCCACTACATGTGACCATGTAATGACATTTCAAGGATATGGGATGGGGGAGCTCGGGGGCCACTTTGTCATGGACACATAAGATTGTAGGGAGAGGGGTGGGAGGGGACATAAATCTGCCACCGCGCCTCGTTACCCTACACTCCTGGCGGGTTTGCTAACCCCTCCCCTCCCAAAGCTCCTCCATTAATCAGTGAGGGAATATGTAACCAGGGGTCTCCACACAGCACTCCCCACCAGCACAGAGGCTCTTAATTGCCTGTTTCATCATGTGTTTCATGTTCTATACTTGGCGGCGGGCTGCAAGGCATTTGTCTCACTAGCCGACGCTGAAGAGGGATGGTGCATCGCCATGAGTTTATGTGGGTTCCCTGCCTCACTCCCAGTCAGCACCTTGAAGCATTAATGCTGCAATCAACCATAAATCCATAGAATTATACATGTGTATAACCCTGCTATGTCCTTCAGTGCGGGCGGTGCACATGTAGCACACTCATGGACCAGCTGAAATGTACATGTATGTGATTCATGCTGTGGATTTATTAAATTTTTTTTCTGTGTCCATCGGGTGCGCTACTGCAAGTCTAAAGCGGATGAGTGCAAATGTGTCGTTGAGTTTCACATTGACTTTCCAACCATCTGAAAGCTTTCCAGCTCCACTGGGTGACGTGAAGCGAAGGAAATATCTGGGCAATGTCTCCTCTGGGAGAAGTTCATGCCGTCTGATGGTACCATCACTCAAACAAACAGCTGTCTCTCCTCTTCTGTCTTCTTTCTCCCTATGAGCTCATCCTGCCGTTGAGCCCCCGATCTAAAAGACGAAAGAAAAAAATCCATACGTTAGACGAATGTTGTGTAGAATCGTCAATGAGTCGATAATTACTCTGAAAAAGGAGAATTGGTGACTCAATCAGTCGGGCCTTCAAGCCGCTGGCTAGGAAGAAAGACATGTGAACCCTCTCTATATTCTCCAAAGAAAACAAATTGAGCCTGAGCATGTTATTCATCTCGGTTGGTCAATCACAAGTACAGCTAGTCTATTCAGTAGTAATTACTTCCGAGGAGGAGGTGCTGTGGTCGGGATGTTTGTTGTTTTTTTTTCACTAAAATGAAAACCAGAATGGAAGAAAATGTTGTGTGCAATTTCTTGTAACAAGCCATAGACTTTTGTTTAGTTTGTCCAATTTTATTTGCCTGTTCATCCGATAAGTAGTTTACACATTCCTATTGTAATAACTAGTAATAATATTACAGGTGGAATGTATTTTTTTAACGTGACACTGTCGTTTCCTGACAATAGTGGGCAGTAGATAACTAAATCATTGCAAGCAAACGGTATTTTTGTGTTTGAGTGAGGATGGATGGCCATACAGGCCAAAAATTTCAATTGTGCAATTTTCTTCTAAAAGGCAGGCTGTTCAACCTCCAGAGAAATATATGCAGCAAAAGGACAGGCACATCAGACTCTCATATCAGGCAGCAAGTGTGAAAAACATTTTTGAAAGGCAAAAGTTTTCAGCATTTTGTAGGTTAGTGATGTTCAGATATTTTTGTAAATGAATAAACAGTGATGTTAGACGGAACGACCTCAATGGTAAAAATGACACATTTCAGGGGAGTTTCACCGTGACTGGCGCTATTTTGAAAACAAAACATTGCTTTTTATGGTTATATGTTATGAAGCAGCCAATACTTTTCAATGATTGGGCATAATTTTATTCATTTTCAACATTATTTTGATGGATATTTCCAGAGATTAATTGTAAAAACGACACAGTGTCTCTCTAAGAACTGTAAGTCAGAAAAGAGGGGAAAAAAACAACCTAAAGCCTTTTTCATTGGTAGTGATTTTCGCTCAAATTAAAATGAAAGATTTGCAAAAGCTCATTACAAAATGGGTAGCAGGGTTAACAAGTCCGTGAGGAAAACTTAGACATCCCTGTCCATAACAACATTGTCTAACCCGTTGTTGGGGCTCCAAAAGTTTTCCAGGACCGGAGGGGATATATAGTCCCTCTAGAGAGCTTGGGGGCTGCTCGTTTGTCGCGTCCCACTAGAGCGTAGCCGGAGAATGTCCAAAGGGAGTTGCATAGCAGACATCGTGATCAGATGCCACATTGTAGTCATAGAAATCGTTAGTTTGAATGGTCTCCACTGTGAGTTCCAAAACAGGATCACTGATGCTGAATGGTAGCTCATCCCACTGCATCAGGTTTGAAATGTCGTCTCCTAGCCATATTGTGATAATTTTATAGCGGTTATGCTGGGAAACTATATTAAAGTCCGTTTTAAGTCGGAGGAAATTCCTAAAACGTACAAATATTTAATAAATAAAGGCTGCGAGACATTTCCCAAGGGAACTTTAGCCACACACTCAGAGCAGCAGAAGCTCTTTAGTTCTAAAAACCAACAAGCATTGTTTTTATTTGTCTATCAGAGCATAAGCTGTTCATAAACCTAAAATATTACCTTCACCTAAGGATCAGTTCCCTCCAGTTAACCACATGTTAATGATTTAAAATCTGTAACAGTGAAAATAAATGGAAGCTGTCATAGTATACACTTTTAGAATTCCCAGTTTATGGAAAATTAGCAACTCTCAACCAGACTATTTTTCTGGGGTAAAATTGTTCCTTCCTCTGTTTTTATCCTGCTTTATTCATTGGACACTCAGGGTGCCATAATCAGGGTAGCTCCGGGTTATTAAAGTATCAAAAAGGCACTGAATTCAGTAGAGTCAAATTTAAGGCCTTAAAAGCATTATGTTTCAGAAAAAATATATTTTTTAGTATACGGTAGTCGTAAATTTGATAGCTTATTTGTCAAGTAATGACAAGTTAATTTGTTGTACATAAGCGTTTAGATTTGGTATCTATAATTAAACATTACGGCGAAGTGCACATTACGACACTGCACTTGTTGCTATGGTCCCCACCCAAGATTTGCGACAACTCCTATCCAGAGCTGTACCTGCGGGAACGAACACATTGGGATGTAATTTTTTTCTCTCTTCAACTCACTGTGTTGCCAGGTTAGTGACTTTTCATCCCCCTTAACAATTTTCTTTTTTAGACTGATTTGTTATCAGCCACACAAACATTGTTCTTCAGCTTTCAAACCTCTCCTTTTAGTGGAAAAAAGGAAGTAGCATGTCTGTAACTACGCTGTAGCTGAAAACCTGTGACGCATTCAAGGAGCGTTTGAAAACTCTGGTGAATTAAAACAAGACATTTAAAACGTATAACAACAAGCCCACTGTAAATAATGTCATAAACCAAAGGCTAATGTTTGATGGTGGTTGGCAAGCAATGATTGATGCATACTACATATGCCCTTGTTATTTTTATAAAGAATTAAAAAACAAACAAAATCTATATGATCTCCATTACTTCTGTCTTCTTAAGATTTCCCAGCAATATTTTACGATCTAGAAATTGGATTTCCAGTTGTAATTTGGTATCTTGTACATTTTCTACCAGTTCCCTTGTCTTAACATAAATGCTTTAGGCAAAATAATTTAACATGTCCCAATCTAGATATTTTTGTTTCCTCCTTTCTGTGTTGTTCTTTTTCCTTATTATACCAACTTTCCTTTGCATGTTATAGAGCCATCTTCCAGTTATTTCTTCTTCCCACTGTTTCTGCGATCTTTCCTTAACCTTTGGAGACTTCTCTTTTCTGTTCTACACATTATTTTATTTTAAAATTTCTAAGCACACTGGTTTTAAATCAAACTGGGTTTATTTGTATTGGATGTTGGAGGAGAAATAAAGACTGCCACGTTATTCACATGTGGTAAAAACAAGACTTCCTACAAAACCAATCTTGGACTTGCATCATTTATTGCAAAGCTGCTAATACAGGATTTTAATTATTTTAAATTTAATTTTATTTAACCAATAAAAACATTATATATGTGTTCTGTTGTAAGTATAGACATGCATATTTTTGGCAATAACCTGGCATAAAATTTTACTGAAAATGTATTAAAAATGTATTTAAAAGGTATTGAACTTCACTACTTCAAACCTGGAGCTACCCTGATAATATTAGATTCAGAAAAGATCCCTGGTTGCTGGAAAAGATTCCTGGAGTAGAAACACGCTATAGAGAGTGGCATCTTGGGTGGTCAGCAAGTTTCCAGTAATTTTAGAGGGTGTTAAAACTTAGTGTGGACCTGGCCTTGGCCAGTATGGGATTCTCATTGCATGATAAAACGATGATAAACATGATAACGGAACGACTGTGGGTCAAGAGTTGGCTGTTCGTCTTGTAATAGGAAGGTTGTCGGTTTGAGCCTGGGCTCTGCCCGTCTCAGCCATTTTGTCCTTGAGCACCCGTTGCCTACTGGTGGTGGTCAGAGAGCCCGGTGCCGCCAGTGTCTGGCAGTCTCGCCTCTGTTAGTGCGCCCCAGGGCAGCTGTGGCTACAACGTAGCTCACCATCATCAGTGTGTGAATGTGTGTGTGAATGAGTGAATAACTGAATGTAGTGTAAAGCACTTTGGTGTCTGTAAGGACTGAGTAAAGCGCTATATAAATACAGGCCATTTAGCAAGGTTTCATGGTATATGGGATATGACCTATTCATGTTAAAACAAGAAAGCAAAACGTATTCAGATAAAGAAATTATAATGTTGATTATTTCAGTTTTGTAAGTTTATTTTGTCCAAGCAAAACAATAGAATCGGCCACATTTGATGGGGATATTTCTATTAGCCAGCTGACAGGCAGTGCACATCCACTGGTGGGGCAGTTTCAGCACTAGCTGATGTTTTAAGCTTTAGCTTAAAGCTGCTTTACAGAATTGGCAAAACAAGCTAGCTTAAAAATTTTTTTTCATACATCTTTACAATGTTTTAAGATAGCATTGCTATAAATATTTTGAGGAGGTTAAATAAAGGAAATGCCCCATTAGCCTAAAAACCCCAGTCAATAACATGGCTCAGTCCGAAACTAATGATTGGACCATATTGTTGTCTGACTCACACTTCCACTGCTTTATGCTGCTCCTCCACTCATTACAAGATGCCGCATTTTGCAACAGACCACCACTGTTGAGAGGTTGTCCACTCAATAATGTCAGGTAGGGAGAATCAGCCAGCCATGTTTTAAGATGGCTTGTTTTGCAAATTCAGTAAAGCTGCTTTAACTTTTTTCCCTTATTTTTCTCTTTTTTTAATAGCTTAACACCAGTAACCAGTCCGTGTTTAGCATAGCGACATTTTAACGGTGACCGTTTAGATTTGTCTTTCTGGAAACTATTTGTAAAGCGAAGCTGACAGCTGTCAAGAAACCCTTTTCTTGTAGGATCCACTAACACAACAGAACATTGTTGTTTTAGGCTACGAGTTGACTGTTGGCACTGCAATACAAAGGATCGGGTCCTTTGATGGACCTAAAAGTATTGAGACAAAAACGTTGACGTATAAATTAAGCCCCAGCTGAGACAATGCGTTAAAGGAGGTGTAAATCTCCCAAAGATGACCCCCGTTGTCTTGTGACTCAGATGTCTCTGACCCTTTCTGTCTGTGTGTGTTGTCAGGATATGTGGTGCTTGCAGGCAGGGCTTGAGGAATGTGTTGTTTAGCCTGTCCAGCAGAAATCTGTTTTATTGAGCACTGATAGCCTACAGACTGTCTGACTGCTGGTGGGGGAGGTGGCTGGAGGGGGGGGGGGGGGGGCGAGGCAGCCGGATTACCAGCTGTGCCTCAGCTACCTGGTTCCTCACAGACCTGACTGCTGTTCATCACCACAACTTTTAGACCACAATTAGAAAAATGCTTAAAACTCTGTAAGCTTATATCTGTGGATATCTGAGACGTTCTATAATTAATCTTTTCACTGTCTTTATGATTCGGAGTGTAATCACTAAAGATGGATGGCATTTTCCTTCATAACCAAGCAGTAATTTAGTTTTCTTTTGTCCTCCTGAAAACAATGACTAGGAGAGATTTTTAAGAAGTCAGGCAAGTCAATTTGTTATATAACCTCTGAATGGTTCCGTCTTTACCTGCATAAAAGTGCTATGGGTTCATATTTGCTCTGAAGCTGCATTCTTCTCCGTCTGGCCGAGATCTGGCTGCACAGCAGCCTGCAGAGAAGGAAAGGGAACACAGAGTCCTGAGTGGACATATGAGGCCAGCCAGCCAGTCTGTGTTCAGGGGCGAGGTCCTGACCCGCCAGGACCTAGAACTAACTGATCTGTTCTCGGGCCATATGGGTCCAGAAAACAAGCTGATGGGGAGGGGATAAAGAGTGAAGGCAACAGAGAACCACAGAAGATATTTACCAAGGAAATACCAGCAGAGGCAGAATAAGGGACGGATAATATTTTTGATCGGATAGCTTTACTTGTTCCATTCTGTCAGACGACTAAAGCCTGGAAGGGATTTTTTTGTTGTGAGATCTAAAATGTACGAGTCACAAAAACCCCAGCTATCTCTGTCCAATATAGAAGTAGGTGGAAAACAGTGGCCACTGGGACTCAGGGATTATTTGCTCTATTTTCTTGCTATGTATTTAGTGACTAGAAGAGTATCTTTGTATCTGTCAGATTTCTTTTTTCCCCCAATAAAACAACAGAGGAGCAAAATGGTATTTATTCAGCCACAAATTGTGCAAGTTGTCACACTTAAAAAGATAAGAGGCCGGTGATTTTCATCAGAGGTATACTTCAACTATGAGAGACAGAATGAGGGGAAAAAAGTCCAGAATTGCTTTACAAATTATTAGGGATGCACCGATCCGACTTTTTCAGTCCCGGTACAAATACCGATGGCTGGATTTTGTGTATCTGTCGATACCAGATACCAGATACCGATCCGATACTATTTGTGACAGTGGGGAGGTCTTGTCACTATGGCTCCGATAGATCATGCGCCCTGGCTGCTTGGCCACAGAGATATCCCTTTGGCTGACTGGTTATCGCACATGACCTTCACCGGGGAGTCGTGAGATCGAATCCCACCTGGGCCCTCGTTGTGTACTTTGCCACATATTGTTGAATTAATAAACTGTATAACTTCTGGTGCCTTTCTTGAAGAAACTAAAGGCACCAGACTTTACAAACTAAACATAACTGAGACAGAATAACAGATGTAAATATAAAATTACCACAAAAATAAAATTTCAATTGAAAAATGCTACTTTTTTGGTGAATTTGTTGCCGATTTTCCCCATTTTTAGTAACGGTTCATGGTATTGGTTAAGTGTAACCGATATCGATACCAGTACAATAAGCAGTATCGGGGCCAATACCCGATACCAGTATCGGTATTGGTGCATCCCTACAAATTATCGTGAAAAATAAGTATTTTGTGACCTACAAACAAGCAAGATTTCTGACTCTCAGCGACCTGTAACTGTTTCTGTGAGAGGCTCCTATGTCCTCCACTTATTAACTGTATTAATGACACCTGTTTAAACTTCTTATCATTATAAAATAAACATGTCCACAAACTCAAACAGTCAAACTCCACTTTGTCCTAGACCAAAGAATTGTCAATGGACACCAGAAACAAAATTGTAGACCTGCATCAAGCTGGGAAGACTCAGGGCCCATCCTCACGGAGACACGTTTCGCTGAATACGTATACATTTTTTATCGTATTGGCGTTTCATCCTCACGGATCCGGCGTTTTCGGAGACTGAAACCACTATTTTTTGAAACCGGGTCCCAAGGTGGATAAATCTGAAAACGTCGCCCTTGCGTTTTCGTGTGTACGGCCAATCCGTGCATTTTGTGTCGACGTGTCCATGTGTCGGCTGCGTCACATGTAACAGCAACAACAATAATGGCGAAATACATGATTGTGTTCGTGCTGCAGAAGCTACTAAGCTTACTAGCTTTATTACAGCAAAATCTACGCCAGGGCGGGCCCGGATCAGGAACCGGAGGCCACGGGGACCAGGGGCACCCCGCCCCCCAGCGGGGCCCCAACCAGGGACCAGCCGACAAGGGCCCCCCGCCGCCGCCGCAGGCAAGGAGGACCCGCAGCCAACCGACGGACAACACACGCCGCCGCCACCCCGGACCAATACCCACCGCCAACAACCCGGCCCGCCTCCACACATCCACACGCCAGGGAGCCACAGCAAGAGCCACAGCGGATGTACGCCCTCCCCAGGCCGCGCCCAGCCGGCACCTGGACATCCAGATCTTCCAGCTCCAGGGTCCAGATCCCGCCCCACGTGGGGCGCCAAGATCAGGGGCCCAGCCAATGCCGGACAGCCCCACCAGGTGAACAGACCAGCCAGCAGAAGTCCTGGAACCGGCAGGAGGACTGGGCGCCAGGCACGGTCCCCACCGATCCACGGGACGGCACCAACCTATTCTACAACCCCGGCACCCCCATAAGAGGTGCCCCAGTCAATCCAAGGAGGACATCGGCCCGAAGCAGCGGCCGCCCGACACACCGGACCACCCAGGACCCGCCCGACATGCACCAGGACCGAGCCGGGCCGCAACCGGGACCCCCAGCCCCATGCATCGAGAGTCATCATCAACCAGCGGGCAGGAGCAACCATCACCGACGGGGAGTGACGGGGAGGGAAGAAGATGCATCAGGCCAGAGAGCAGCCAAACACCCAACCTGACAGGTAGACATAGACAGACAGAGACACTCATACGTACCCTCCCTCTCATGCGTACACATTCTTACAAATACAGGACATACGAAAAAAGGACGCTATACACTCATTCATACCCCCCATACGTACACTATACTCCATACTCCCAGGCCCAGGGACAGACGCCCCAATAGAGAACCCTGCCCCTGCACCCAGGAGACAGACCCCTTTGCCCACCAGGACGGGGACAAGCAGACCGCCAAGGCCCCCACACCGGCAAGAGCAGCCCACCAGCCCAGGACCCCGACCAGACGGCGTGATGTTCTATCCGGGCTCCGACCCCTGATGGTCCAACGAACAGGGGTGTGGAAAGACCCCCCAGCCTCTCTCCCCCAGCTCAATGTGGTGTTGTTGCGTGTTGTTCTAATGTGCACTTAAAACAGAGGGGGGGACATGGGAATACTGCCGGGTACCCCCATCTCCCCCCCCGGGCCCTCAGTGTCTAGATGCGTTTAACCAGTGGGTGCCGGCACCACAGGCGAGGCCCCCACGATGGGGGGGCCTCGCCTGTGGCGCCACACCGCCAGGTCCCTACATGTGCGTTCCCTGTAAATGTTGCAAGTGTAGTGTCTAAGTTGCTCAATAAAATCGGGACCCAGGCCGCCACCGGGTAGCGAAGACGGAAGCTCCATCCCGCACCCCAGTGACGTGCCCACGTCCCAAGGCCTTGTGAATGGTAGAATGAAGGAGCAGGTGGACAGAGGCATGGGGATGGGGAGAAAATAACTGGGGTGACCAAACTCGAACTTTGCATTTTAATAACCATTCATTTTAAAAGGTGAAGAATAGGATGTAGTTTCATTTAATATCAGATGTGCTTCATAAGGCTGATTAGGGTATGCTATATTGTAAAGAATTTTTTTCATATTTCCCTAAGCAAATTTAATCCCTTAGTGCTTCGTGATGAAAAAGAATTAATACCACACATTTTGACAGTATGTTGACATAGCCATGCTTGCTGATAGATGGTTTTTTTTTATTAGCATATTAGAATTACTGTGTAGCATCCATATATCATGGGAATCACAACTGAATCTCCTCGACAACCTTCTGTCACCGTATGGTACTGTATGTAAATCAATAAATAAAACAAAAAAATAAAAACTTTCCTGTTTACAAAAAGTTTAGAAATGTTTTTATCTCTTCGATAAAAAGGAGCTGGGGTTGGGTAATTGTCACCATCAGTGTCATATGAACTTTTGTTGAGTTGGTAGACTGAGACGAGTCACCTACACACGAATACCAAGAGGATAGTACAGCTTCTGCATTGTGTCTGGTCATCACAATGGTGCTGGTGTGTGTGGCCTCGTCTCAGTAGCCTGGCATATGGCCTGTGACCCCGGAGCCCCTCTGTCTGTGTCATTATGATACCGATAGCGTGGCTGTGAATAGAGGCAGTCAGGACTCAATAGAGCAGACTGCGACCATCGCATAAAGGCCACAGCGTCTGTCTGTCACCGCAGCCTGATTACTGGACCGCGTGCGTGCACATACATGCATGTTTAGACAGAAGGATGTAATGAGGTGCTCTTGTATTATTGATGCTTTCTACTTCGGCTGCCTACCTGCTGTTAGGTGGGCCGGTTGATACTTGCCTTGGTCCGCTTGGTGGGCTTTTCTTTTTTTTTTCTAGCAGAGTTGGAAAAAGATCATAGAGCATTTCCTATGAGAAGATTTACATTTTTTAACAGAATATTGTATGCTATTCCTCTTAATTCTGTCCTTTAAATCTTTGATAAAAGTTTACTTTATCTCAATAAAGAAAAAACTATGAAAAATTGTTCCTACCTTTGACTTGGAAAATAATATTGCGGCAGAATTTACTTCAGCTTCATTTGATGGCACCAAAATTGCAGAACTTTATTTCAGCATAAAGCTAGCATAACCCTAGCTTGCTCCTGGTCTTTGGCACAAATGCCTACACAGTCTCTTTGAGAATTTTATTCAGAATATATTAGCAACTTGTGGAGATTATCTTAAAGTAAAAGTACAATGTGTATATCTTTCTGCATTGGAGGCAGATAATAATGAACACTGTTAGGGAATATTTATTATGTTATTAGGATTTAATTATTTTCCCCGTGTTCCAGTTTGAGCATCTAGGACAGTAGGTCATGTAGAGAAAACAAAGACCTTCTGTGTGTAATGTTCTGATAAGGAATTTATCAGACTGCCAGGCAGAAATCAGCAAGCAGCAGATATAAACACTGCGTTCGGACCTTGTCAGGTGGAGGCACGGTTCGCTATCGGGCTGACAGAGGCGGCAGGCTCCAGACTGGCAGGAAGGAGATCCTCAGGATACTGAACTGAGCTGATGCTGTGAGAAGATAAACGTTGATCACTAAATAGTATTTAAGAGTTTGGATTAGAAGTGTTGGATGAGTATAATATAACAAAAAAAACAGAAGGAGAAGATGGCTTCAAGCAAAGGCTGCATCCGTAGGGCTCTGGCATTTTCAGATCTATGTCTTTCTTCCTCCACGAGCACTGCGTAAATCTGGCTGATTATAAAAAGCAAAGGCAGAAACTACGCGTTGCTGTTATCATTCTCCATGTCGAAAATTGGAATGCCACTCTCTCCTTTTATCGGCTGTGCGATCACATCAACCAAAAACAACTATTGGCGCCACCCACCGGACTGGAGTGAAGCAGACGCTTTTGAATTGCGTCAATAATATGTAAATGGTTCCCACTACTCGGCCACAGAGTGGCACGTTTCCTACATGGCTGGTGTGACCGCAGGCCGTCTGCTCCTAGACCTTTCGAGCCTGGTTGCGTTTAACCCGGTTTCCCTGGTGTGACCGCAGCCTAAGCTATTTTTAGCCGTAACAGCACGAAACCCAAATTGCTTTTTATTTTGTATTAACACAGCTTTAAAGTCTGAAGATGTTTTCTGTTTTAATTTATTTTTTTTATATTTTTACTTTATTGTAAAAACCGGTCAGCTCCTGCTTTCCCATGTTTCTGCCTCATCACTAAATATATGCCAGAGTTTCACGTTGTGACATGCTTGTAGCATTTGAACTGTAGCCTGAAGAGCTCGCTACCTGCCTTGCTATCCAAGCAACCAGCCTTTTTGCGCTCAACAAATTTGTGGCCTATAATCTGACCCAGTCTATCCTTCCAATGTTTCAGTGTTTTTTGATTCAAAAGCTTCAAAAATATTTTGATGAGCCATCCTGTGCTTTGTTGAACTCTCATGTTTCTTCAAACCTGGAGATTTGCTCCAACTTGAGGATTTGACCAATCTGAGTTTTTAGAGTTTATAACCAGAACTGTTACGTGCATCCTTCTGTTCTTGTAGGAAACTTATAAATACACACAAGAAAATAGAACTTTTTAGTTCAAACAATTGGTGAAGGACTTGAATTTCTTTATAGTTGAACTTCTTGGCAAGAAAAATAATCTTCGCCTGTGCTGGCACGGCTCGATGATGGAAAAATAGAAAAAAGCAACATATGTTATGAAACTAATTACAGAAGCTACAGCTTAATTGTACCTCTGACATTTTTCACACATTTGCAAACAACTGAATCTGCCGTGCTGCCGATTCAGTGGAGAGTTTCATGTCAATCAAAAAGTACCCTGGTATGAATCACGCTTCACTATCTGTGGGTAAAAAAAAGAAAGATTTTTCTTACCTTGAAATAGTTTGATACACCTCAAAATTTCTCACGGCTGTGGAAATTTCAGTCATATGCTTTAAAGTTTGTAAACTCTTCCAAGCAACATTGTCCTGTTCTTTTTTCCGTTTGGGTCTTAGCCTGGTTTTCTATATAATCCTTATTGACCATACAGCTTTATGCCCGTCAATTTGTCATCCTACCATCCAAATGCCCTCCGTACATATATCCTGCAGTTATTTTTCCACCATTAATCTGTTTGTTCACAATTAATTAATTTGTCCACTCTAAATTTGATCATCCATCCATTTGTAAATCACAGTCCAAACATCCATCATCCACCCATTCATGCCATTCCTCAGTGACTCTCTTCTCCTCAGTCTAGGCTACAGATGTAAAACTCCGGTCCTCAAGGGCCAGTGTCCTGCAACTTTTAGATATGTCTCTGTTTCGACACACCTGAATCAAACAATTAGGTCATCAACACGCCCCTATATACCAAAATGCCTGTGAAGGAGGCAATTTAACCATTTGATTCAGGTGCATTGGACTAGGAAGTTAACAAACACGTCTAAAGATTGCAGGACACCGGCTCTCGAGGATTGGAGTTTGACACCCCTTGTCTACGCGTTCCTGAGATTTTCTCAGACCAGGCGGGATATGTAGTACTCCACCAATGAGGCATCCTAAGCAAATGCTTAAACTGCCTCGTCTGCTCCTTTCACAATATCTTGGGTCATAGGCTGTATTCCAAGCTTCCCCAATAGCCAGAGCCAAGCTTCTGATCTCTAAAGCCTAGTTTATACTTCTCCAACAGCAAATTTGCACTTAGATGTATTGATGGAGATGTTTCTCGTTTATGGTTCTCCGTTTCTTTTGCCACGCTCTCCATTTAGGTGCTAACTTTTTCATGTCGGCTTCTGCCTACCATTGCCGCGTAGTTTTTGTTTTTTCCTTCAGCCCGTGAACACATTTCCCCCTCAAGGGGCAATGGACGACAGAAAGTAAGTTTTTATTAAGCTGTTAAGCTTTTTACTAGAAGTGCAGCTCACAGAATACTCTAAAAACACACAAACTAAACAAAGCAGCCTTTTTTGTTGTTTTCAAACCCCTCCTCGTCTTCAAAATCGCCCAAAGACCAGATTAGATAAATTATCTATTTAATATAAAACACGTAGTGCCCAAACGCTGCGTTAACTACTAATTATAGCAACTATAGAGCACCGTTCTGGTGAAACTTTCCCTGGCAGTTGCTGAGCTGACCAATCACAGGCATACGCTCTGCATTGACAGAGACGGATGGTTAAAAAATGGGGCTTGACTCCTTCCGTCGTGGGGGAGACTGATAATGGAATGCGTCAGTCCGTCTCCGTCAAAACGGAGAAGCATAAACTGGCCTTCAGCCTCAGTGCAGTTACTCTACAGATGGAAGCTGATTTTTGCCACTTTCCTGTGGCGTTTTCGTTCCTTGAGTCACATTCCTTACCTCATGATAATAGGCACGGGTTCAAACATAGACGGAATGGTGAATCAAGAGCTTTGTTTTTTTGTTTGTTTTTTTTTTGCATCGCTCGTTCCTCATCATGACAGCAGCACCATGTTACTGCAAAAAAAATTCAGCATAACATCCATATTACCAGAGAATGGACTCTGATGCAGAACTTGCTGCCACACTTATCAGACATGCAAACTGAATGGTCTGCTGGACAAATGTTTCAGCATGAAGTCTCAGTCATTTTAATTTTCTTCTTCCTCTGTGTGAACAGAAGTTTCCGGAGCTGAAGTTTAAGTACGTGGAGGAAGACCAGCCGGAGGACTTCTTCATCCCCTACGTTTGGTCATTGGTCTTCAACTCGGGAGTCGGCCTCTACTGGAACCCTCATGGCATCGAGCTGTTCAGCATGGACTCTGGCTGAAGAAGAAAAAGGAAAAGCATTCAGTCTTCATCTCCGTTCAAAACAGAATAAAAAGGACTGATGTGGTGTGTGTGTGTGGGTGTTTTTTGCTGGTGTGTGTGTGGGCGTTACCGTTTGTAGTATGTGCACGCTGCTTTTAAAGTGCCTCGACCTTGTACATGACAGAGTTTCTTTCTGCAGCACAACCTCGTATTGTAATAACTGCTCTGCTGCAACACTGTGAAGCCTCGTCAGTGCTGGATAACAGTGGACACTGTAGCTTCCAAATGTTTCCCCATATGTTTTCTGTAGTGAATGCTTGTTTAACAGCGCATATCCATCTTTGTTTGGACTAAAACCTCGGTTAGATGGCAATCGATGATCCCCCCTTTTATTGTTATGCTTCAAAGAACAGGTCATTGAGGGGAAAAAAATTGTACTTACATGTTACACATGTCCACTGTACAACTTTAGATCCTTAACCTTGTTGTACTATAGGCTAAGTTTTAAATAGCAATGTCATAAATTTAGATTTTATTTGGATTCCCCATGGGGACAGCTGCGGTTTATTTCCGATTTGTTTGTGAAGTTGCCGTTAGGTTCAAAACAGTCAGAGAAACATAATTTATGATCAACTTCTAGATAAAATATTCAGTGTCTCTGGCTGTTTAATATCCATCATTCATGTACACTTTAATTAGAGCTTAATTTGAGTCCCTAGACAATATTAGCTTCCTCCATCACTGTGATTCATGTGATTTCATCGTTGCTTCCAGGCTGACTTTACTCAGTCTTTGTCATTTGCATCTTTCCGGATAGTCTCCCAAGGCAAGTACTTAAACTAGGACAGACAGTACACCTCTTGTTCTGTTGTGCTTAGTGTATGTCTCTTCAGTTTGTTATTTTATCTGCATGTTTAAAGTGAGACTTAAGTTATTTATTTTCATGTATATTGTTTTTTTATATATATAAAGAAACGTATTCAAGACCACTAAATGTTAATGTTAGTGGATTACTGCTTATGAGGCACAAAGGCAATGGAAACCCGATTGTTTCCAAGTGGGAATTATCATTTTATTATTGCAACTTCAGCTTTCATTTTGTCAGTTTTCTTTGAAAATAGAAATTTCAATAAAAGGGTTTAATCAAATAGTTTGTGTCACATTATTATAAAACTAATTCTGCACCATTTAAGGAACAACACATACTGTTTACAGAGGGTTAATGGTCACTTATGTCCCGTTTTTATTTGGATATTTTATGTTCACACTTTTTTTCTGGTTTTGCTTTTTCGTCACACTTAAATAATTCAGAAATTTAAACAAATTTTAAAATAAAAAATTATCTAAGTAAATACAAAAAAAGCTATGTTTAATTTGTTTCATTTATATTCAATAATGGGGAAAAAAACATCCAAACCGACCTGGCCTTGGTGACGAGCAGGCGCACAGTTGTCTGTTACGTTCTTCATTTTATTAAGAATCCCTCTTAGCATGTTCAACTGCATTACTCAGGCTCTCAGCTTCTATCTCTGATTCATACACACACCCGCTTTTATTTTTCCTTGTTCCGACCAAAGAACATGACTTTTTCTATCAAACAAGCAACAAAAAACTGCCTTAAAATCTGGCACTAACTTTTTGAATCGGTAATACAACAGGGCTGTGATTTTACATTTCTAAATATGATCAATGCTGCAGAGACAGTAGAAACGCAAAAGAAAACGGAGTTTAGAGGAAAGACCGTTTTTGACGCAATGGTACCCAATGTGTCGCCGACGTTCTCACTTCCCTAGAGAGCTGCATGCCTTTTGGATCTGTTGTAATGGGTTGGTTTCATGCCTGAAATTTTCCTGCCCTCAAGGACAATTTAATGGATGTGATCTGATGTATAGGGTGCCGTACAGTATTTTTTAGCACAGGCCTGTCATTAGGTTACAGTGACACAGTGACATTGGACGCTCAAGGAGACCGAAGCGCCTTCTCTCACCTGCTATATTAAAGCAGATAGTTGAACGGAGGTTTCCACAAAGTGACATGGCTCTCCCTGTTCCCATATGGAGCAGGGCTCGACTTACTGCTTCTTGTTCATGTAGCGATGGAAAAGATGGATGAAGCATGGGATTTTGGGATGGGTTGTATGTTTGTTTTTTTTTTTGCCATGCCTTCTCCTGAACTGTTCTCCTGCCAGAGCAGTGTGACTCCAGAGCCAGAGGTCATACCCAGATCAGTTTTCTACAGAGAGTTATCAAAAGTGGGACGCTTTGGAGACTGGTTTGCTAAAGTGCTGCTTACCCCCTGTGACTCAGAGCTCATTAACTTGACTGATTGCTTCTGCAACAGTGGGAGGTTGGTAAGTTCAGCAGTTTTTTGGGATAAGGTCAGACTGGGAGTCAACCTCGATCATAACACGAGATGTGCTCAAAAGATTTTAAATGTGCAAGAAAATAGGTGCACAGCCACCCACAAATCTGACCTGGAATGAAACCAGACTGTGGGTTGGACGGCTGAAGGAAAAGAAAGACAAAAGAAAGATATAAAGACGAGACGGACACACCGACACGATCTTGATGTCTGCAAGATACCAATTTACTTTTGTGACAATAAATGGAATGACAAACTTCTGGTTAAACCCTAGGGAGGACTTTACCTTCTCATAGTCTCCTCACACTTCACTGAAACCACAGTTTTTTAACAGTTAAAATAATTAAAACAGTTTTTTTTTAAGTTTAAGGTCAAGAGTCAGGCTTACAGCTATTTAAAACACAACACAGATCCACTTAAGAAAATTTAAAAAATCTTTTCTCTTTAATTGTTATTTCTTCACCACATTTCATGATATTTACTTGCATAGTTTATGTGCTCACCTAAAAATATAAAATTAACAGTGATAACAAAATATGCTTGGCTACATTTCATCTTGACAGGAAAAACAAACTGGAAGGTCACCTGAAATTGTTATTCTGGAAAGACAGTTTTTTCCGGTAATTCTGATGTCAAAATTCCATATGTCTTCATGTAAATATTACGGTTTAGGTGAGTAATCGGCTTGTTTTATGCCTTTTTAGCTTTTTGTGTCTATGTTGTCATGTCTTGTCAAATGTTTAGTTTCTTTACAGCGATTTGGATGTTTTCTATACCAGTTTTGTCCCCAGGTTCGAGTTGGGCTGCAGCGAATCAAGGCTCTGGGAAAGAGCTGGAGGTAAACCCTGGACATTTTGTTTGCTCACTAAAAATTGTGTTTTCCCATGTTTTTTTTAAATTATTGCTGTTTTTCTTTTTTCTTTTCGACAACTATGTTTAATTTAAAATAGGTATCTGTACTTATGAATTTGAATGCTGCAGATTTTTCTTCTGCTATCCACAACAATGAAGACTTGTAGACATTGTACTATGACATTCGTTTCATTTTTGCATAAAGGGTTCCTCCTTTTTCTCAAACTGTATACAACTGTAGATTTCCCACAGGAGTTGCTGTTGACTCGAAAACACTTTTTCCTACACAATGAAAATGAACATGTTCAGCTTCTTGCCTTTAACCCCAGGATTTTTCTTTTCTTTTTTAATTATGCGCTGACATTTACCAGCGTGGGTGTTTTCTTGCTCTTTCTTTACAAGTTATCAGATCTGCAAGCGATTGGAGGGGGGGAGGGTCCTCTTCTATCTTTTTAATTAAAGTTGTCTTACTTTCATCATTTTTATCTTTCTGGAAACCTTTTTCCCTATGGACTGCCTTCATCCTATTTTGAGAACAGCGGTTCGCGCGGTAAAAGTCAATTGCACATGCGTGACCCCTTGCATGGAAACAGTGAGCGTACCAGTACATTTTTGGAAAGGTTAGGACTCCTATCTAGAATGCCAATAGTCTCTTCTCCTCTACAATGATTTTGCGACATTGCATGCTCTCTCTACAATTAGTTCTACAGGCCAATTTGATGGATTTAAGAAAGCTTATTCAGACATTCTGGAAATGTATGCTTTTTGTTTTAAGAGTTAGATGTACAGTAGACACTAAGAGCACAGTAAATGTGTGTTAAATACAAAGCGGGATCCCTACTACAGGCTCAGTTTAGGTTCTTGTATTATGGTTTCCTCTTTTTTTATGACTGAACTAACTGAAAGGTCTGAAAGCTAAATGGTTTTATGCAACAACAACAAAAAAAGAGTTATTTCAATTTACATGATTAAATTGTGTACAGCGGTTCCACATAATTGGAATAAGTCAATCTGACATGATTTACCCTCTTACTCCAAGCTAAAATTAACATGTTGAATTAACATATTTTTGGGTTGCTGTAACATGAATTTATTACATAATGTAGTCACATTGTTTTTAAGCCATTAAAACAAGGTTTTTATTTCAACATGTTTGGAATTGTTATTCTTACTCAATGTTATTGAGAATACAAGTTGATGTTTCCCAGGCTAGTATTGAATTTAGGTTTTCAGGTGGGAAGGCATTGCACTACCCACTACACCACTGCTGCTACAGTTTGGTAAAGCTCAACAACTATTAAATAATGAAAGATAACTATTTTCTCATAGAACACATTTTTAAATACTCAAAATGTTTTAAATCAAATTATATATTTCTCCTCATGTGGTTCAGAGGTTTTATATTCTTATAAAAAAAATATGCTTAGTCAACTAACAGGTAACAGTTAATGCTATAGCTAACCTTTACTTTAATCTTTCTATAAAAAGGAGGTTTTCCAATCTAACTTTTTTAAAGTTTACAGAAAGTTGGGAATACTTGCTCAAATAAGACATACGACTTCCTTTCCAGTGTTAACTAAACATGATTATAATCATTTCAGTAACACAATTCCTTCACTTTCAACCAATGCAAGAAAATTTTGTAAATTCATTATTGTTAATAATTGCGTAAATAGTACCTGATTAAATCATGGAAATAAGAGAAACATGTATAGATTGTGTAGCATTTATTTTTTGTAAATTCAAGGACCTGCCAATTTCCTTTTTTTCAGTGTGCATACAGGCTGAATTAAATACATACACCTCGATTAATATTTGGTTGAATGTCACTTGGTAAGTTACAGAAAAACCAGCACATTCTTGTAGCCACAAACAAGGGTCTGGAATAGCTCTGGGTGGATAATTTACAACTTTTCTTAAAGAAGTGGATGAATATGGAGCGAATTGAAAATTGTTGGTTTCCTACCAGAAATTTTTAACCCTGCTGCCTTAACTTTCAAGATGGTTGAGTTTGGGTGCCATACCTCCGTCTTAATGTTAGCTTTATTCAGTCCAAGCACATTATGTGTGTTTGGATTCACTGTTGTGTTGGACACACCCATTTGTGTCCAAGCTTGCAACATCTAAAATAATTCGGAATTATTCCATCCTCTTTACTGAACGCTCCAGTATCATTGCCAGATCAATAATCCCACATCGTAATGCTGCCACTGCAATGCTTGACACTGGAACAGTGTTTCTAGGTATGAAGCTCATACTTGGACTCCTCCAAACACACACCTTACCAATTGTGACGAATAGGATGAATTAAATTTAGACTATTCTTTCCAGGATATTTGGGTTGTTTTCCTGTAGAACAGCTAACTTAGCTATATAGATAATAATAATAATAATAATAATAATAATAGCTAAACTTTCAAGATTTTAAGGTAAGGGTTTTATGTTTGAGGTCTAATGGCTCCTGGGTTGTTATCAAAGTTAACCAAGAGGACCAAAATTCTTAAAAAGACTCAGTTTTAAATGGATAAAGCAGAACAAAAAATATATTTCCTTAACGAAACCACAGACGGTCTCGGCAGATGACCGCTTGTGCTGAGCCTGCTTCTGCCGGAGGTTTCTTCCTGTTAAAAGTTTTTCCTTTCCACTGTCGCTTCATGCTTGCTCAGTGTGAGGGATTGCTGAGAATTACACAATGCAATCTTCTGTGGTTCTCTAATTTCTACATTAACCATTGTATTGTAATAACTCTTCTTGTAAAGTGCCTTGAGATGACATCTGTTGTGAAACGGCGCTATATAAATAAACTGAATTGAAAATTGAATTGGATTGAACGTCCCAACCTTAGCCTTTTATATACTTTGCTTTAAAGGCCAGTATGTGCCAGGAAACCAGCCAGTTTGAGTGACCTCTACCAAGGAAGCTTGTTGGTGGCTGCAAAAAGCATGTAGCTGGCAAGCAAATTCTACTAAATAATTGTTTTATGAAAGTCGGTGAAGCTGTCCCTTGTATCCTAATTCCACTCTCCAATGAAAAGATGGTTAAAAATGCTCCATTAAAAGGTCCCAAATCAATGTGACGTTTATGTCCTAAATGCCTCCGTGTAAAGTGATCGTATGCAGGATTTTAACATGGAAGCGGTTTTATTTGCGAATAGCTTGAAAGAAAACACGCAGCTTTTCTCAGGCATGCTGCTGAACAATGTGTTACAGGAAGAAAAAAAATAACATTCTGCCTCTTTTCTGCGGGCTAGACTGCAGACAGACTGCTGAGCCGGGCTGAGATGGAAAAGGGTTAGATAAAACTGGCTACTTCCTGGAGTCTGGAAAACGGTCTCATGCGCACACAAAAGGAAGGGAGACAGGAGATGTGAGAGAAGGGGAGGAGAAGATATGAGACTGTGGCAGCAGTTACTTCCACAAGTCCCTCTGATAACCACCCCCTGCCTCCCCCGACTGATCGTTTCCAGACTCCTGTTAAACCGGTGCTGCGTCGCTCCTCCTGCGCGGCGCCAGTGATGGGGGTTTGTTTAGCCGGGATGGACTAAATCATAACCCCCCCCCCCCCTAAATCCAGCACATCCCGACCACCGTCATCACCAGCCCCCCTCACCAAATGCCCTCCAGCGACTCTGTCACATTAGCATACTGCTGATTGCCCCTCCCCTCCCCCCAGGACTGCTGTCTGTGGAGAGACCTCAGAGGACACACACACGCGTGGATTGGACACAAGTGTTATCTAATCTTGGATTCTACCTCATACATCTTTATGTGACTCTGGAAAAGGTTTTCTTTCATTCATTATTGACATATCTATTTTATCTAATTACAAAAGAAAAATCTGAAAAGTATGGGATACCTTTATATGCCCCTGAAATAAAATCCTGTGCGAACAGTTCTCTTTACTTAAAATTGAGTAGGCCATGAATCCAGCTGCTCTGTGAAAAACTCGTCAGGGAATTTTGTTGAAGTAAGGTTGGAAACAATATCCATCATCCAAATGCTAAAAACAACAGGGCAACCATTAGCCTAGAGGCTCATGCTACCTCTGGAGGAGCCTTAATAGACCCACGGCTCAGGTGGGAAAACCTGTTGACAGGACCCTTTTTAGTCATCTGGCTTCTATCGAAAGAGTTGCAAAAAGAAAGTTATCATTGAAAGAAAGCCCTGAGAACTCATGTTTAATGTTCGGCCCAAGCCCGATGGGAGACAGGGAGAAAGTGGGAAAAGCGGCCCCGGTTTGATCAGATCACAATTTAATTTTCAACCTGCACGTAGCACACTATGCGTGACATACAAATCAATTGGCACGTCCCATCCGACGATGAAACTTAGTGATGGCTGCATCAAGCTGTGGGGATTTGTCTTCTTCAGCAGGTATGGGGAAGCTAGGTGGAGCTTTCAACCTGGAAGAAGAACTGTTAGAATCTGCATAAGGGCAGATTGGGACCTTGTAGCCCGAACTACGATGGAATTTGTTAAAATAGAGCCAATCAATGTTCACAAAACACCTAAATCCAGCTGTAAACATTTTTGGTGAGACAGTACCAGGAAGCGATTTTTTAAATTTCTTTTTACAAACCACTTAATCGGGAGAGCTGAACACAAATGAATGTCAGACTTTTCAGATTTTAATTTCTTTAAAAAAAAAAAAACATACATCCATCCATTATCATCCAGGACTCGATCAGATAAGACCAGAATTCCCTCCCCCAGGCACTTGGATCAGTTCCTCCAGGGGAATCCCAATGTGTCCCCAGTCCAGTCAAGAAGCATAGTTCTTTCCTTTGTGTCCTTAAAAATGTTGCAGGCCATTTATTATTTTTCCTCTCTCTCTCTCTTTATGGTTATGAACTACTTTCTGCTGCTCTATCACATAAAATAAAATGATATAATCAATAAACTACATTGAAATGTATTGTTGCAGCTTGACAAAATCTGGAACTGTTCAGCATATATATATATATATATATATATATAGTGATTATAGTGATATATATATATATATATATATATATATATATATATATATATATATATATATATATATATATATATATATAGTGCCTGCTCTATACTAAATTATTTCTCTAATTTAAGTGTGCTTTATTGTGTGCTAAAAGACAGATTGCAGTCCATGAGAGCACCAATGAAGTGGGCAGAGACACAGATTTGCCGTCAGACAAGAGAAAGGGTTTTTTTAATCTCATGGACTCGTAATGGACAGGAAACCCGCATTATGTTTGTACCGCTTGAACTCTAAAAGTCCAGAAGGGGGCAGCAGTGCGCTCTCTTATGCCAACATTATGGTGCTGTTTCAACCCTCAGTTCAGGCTTACAGGCTCATGCTCTTCACTTTGGAAAGGCAACTTTACCCATCCAGTAACACTATTTGTAGAGCAGACAATATTTTATTTTTAGGCTTCGTTAAAACAGATACTAAGGATGGACTATCCTGGATAATCATCGTGACTTTAGCTCACGAATCTCATAATAAACATTTTAATTTATAAAACTGAACAAATATTGCTTATTAAACACACAGCAATGTATACTACAGTAATATAAAGCTTATTATTTCAATTCTTAAATATGTCATGGGAAGATAATAAAAGGGGTTTGTAGACTCAGAAAATTGTCCAGAATTGTTCATCTTTACATTATGTATAACATTTTTGGAAAAAGCTGTTTATTGTGATTTTAATGCACTTTTCTAAACTTTTGACTTTTAAAACTTTTAGAAAATACATAACTCATCTTCTCGTGTGTGTGTTTTATATGCGTGCGCGCATTGTGCTTGAGCGCGCCGAAGGGCTCCACTTGATCTGTTGTTTGCGCAACACAATCGCATTTCTTTTAAGCGACAGGGTGTCTAGACGCACACGTGACCGGGCGCGTCAATGCGCACTGGAGGAAGGGCACCCAAACCATCCGCCTCATTTACAGGCACACACACACATACACACAGAACCCTTTACAACCCCCTCCGCCAACACCACCAGCAGCAGGCAGCAGCCCTGCAGAGGGACGCTCTGTCGGCTCCATTTCTGCTACACACTCGGCCCACGGAAACTTCGTGCGAGAGGGGGTGAAAAAAAAGACCCGAGGTTGGATTATATTTGACCCGACAGGGATTCGGTTTGCTAAAATAGGTTCTCAGACTCGCTGCGTGGACGCGAACTAGGGGTCTCTCTCTCTCTCTCTCTCTCTCTCTCTCTCTCTCTCTCTCTCTCTCTCTCTCTCTCTCTCTCGCTTCCTGCGTGGCTCTCCAGCTCAACTCGGCTGTGTGTGTGTGTGAGAGAGAGTAAGATTCAGACGTGGATTTGTTCCCTGGCTCCTCTCCGGACAGCAGACACCATCGGTGGAGAGCGCAACTCTGAGCGCTCGGATCGGGGATTTTGTGGATCAATTCTCCTGAAGATGCTGCGGACAGCTTCGGTTTTTATGGGATAATTAGCCCCCATTTTCCCCGGTGTCCACAGAAGCATCCAGTGCACGCTGATAGAGAATTCTCACAGTAAAAAAGAGTGTCTTTTTTTTTTTTTTTTTTAAAGGACCAGTTCTGCAGATCGGCGCTACTCACAGCTCTGTTGCAACGGTTTTGAAGCTGCGATATCAGACGGTTGAGGTGATGGTGATTTATCCCCGGGGGACAAGCTGATTGTCCCGTTAAATCCCCTGACTGTCTCGCCCCCCCCCCCCCCCCCGCTGATCTAAGTCTGCAGGAGAAGGAGACGGAGACTGGCGCATGCTACAGACTTCCTCCGCTCATCCAGCTCCAAGCTTTTCCACCGTATCCTCTCAGGCTGCTTGTCACTGCCTGGACTCGGATCCCGGAATCTTCATGATTTGCGGACACCATGCTCGTTTTGTAGCCGGGAAACCCTCTTCTCGTCCCGCATGTTTAGGACCAAACGATCGGGGCTCGTCCGGCGACTCTGGAGGAGCCGTGCGCCCGTGGAGGGCGACGGGGAGGCGGACAGAGGGACGCATGGCTCCTCGGGGGGCTGCTGCATGGGCAAAGCGGCGAAGGTGGCCAAGTCCAACGACGCCGGGTCGGAGGCCGAACTAAAGGCGCTGACCCACTCGGTGCTGAAGAAGATCAAGGAGAAGCAGTTGGAGGTGCTCCTGCAGGCGGTGGAGTCCAAGGGGGGCGCCCGGAGCCCTTGCTTGCTCCTGCCCATCAAAGTGGACGCCAAAGTGGGTCAGCAGTCTTACTCTCTCCCCATGCTGCTCTACAAAGTGTTCAGGTGGCCGGACCTCAGGCATTCCTCGGAGCTGAAGAGGCTTTCTTGCTGTGAATCCTACGGAAAAATCAACCCGGACCTAGTTTGCTGCAACCCGCACCACATGAGCAGGCTGTGTGAACTTGGTGAGTAGAAAATATTTGAACAGTTGCTGTCAAAATTATCCGTTTAGTATATGCTGACTTTATGTTAAGGTTAAATTATCCTAGACCAGATGACATCACCTCTCTGGGGCAGGGGTTTCGACTTACCATAAGGTCAAAGGCGTTTTAAGTGCGTGCCAAGAGGTCACTTTTCACAGGGGCGACTCCAGAAACGTTCAAATACGGGTGGCCAGTTTAGGAGAGAACCGCAGATTTATTCTATATTCTATATTTTTTTTTAGGGATGCACCACTAATCTAAAAGCTATGTAAAATTTATTTTGGAGGGTTTTTTTATGGGTTCATTTATAATGTAGAGAGGTGCCAACAGAATGTGGCACCTGAAGGAAAATGAGAACTAAATTGAAGGAAAATGGGATGTAATACTAATATATATCCAAGTATTTATAGCTTAAATACATCATACATTATATGTGATCATTTTTATGACAATTTATTTCTATTACTGGACAAATAAAGTTATGCGCAATAGCTTGCATCTAGAAATAGGTGAAATGCTGATGTCAGCGAACAAATCAGGTGAATGAATACTAAGCTGTTGGAACTCAATGATTTGTTTCTTTCAGCCCCATATTAATATTCATATTGAAAAAGAATAATACATTTATGACTGTCTGGCTGGACACGCTAGGCTATCAACCCCAGCCTGAACCCCGCCGATGGCGCCACTGCTTTTTCTTTCTGTTGGAAGCTTCATGAAGTCTAAAGTCTGACATTTTGCTTTGGGAATGTTTAATATGTAAGGGTGTAGTTTGACATTGTTGAACCTCTAATAAAAATACAAAAACGTTTTGGCTGCCCTGAGATAAAAAAAAAGAGGTTTTGGCTTCATCTCAGCCCTGCTTTCCAAACAAACAGCCTGGCTGCTATCTGAACATTTCATTATTGGCATTTCCACAGTTCAGAGCCCCTCAGCCAGAACCCCAGTCTTTCAACAGTGAACTTTCTTTCTTTCTTTCTTTCTTTCTTTCTTTCTTTCTTTCTTTCTTTCTTTCTTTCTTTCTTTCTTTCTTTCTTTCTTTCTTTCTTTCTTTCTTTCTTTCTTTCTTTCTTTCTCTTTCTTTCTTTCTTTCTTTCTTTCTTTCTTTCTTTCTTTCTTTCTTTCTTTCTTTCTTTCTTTCTTTCTTTCATCCATCCATCCATCCATCCGTCCATCCCTCTCTCTCTCTCTTTCTCTCTCTGTATGTGTGCGTGCTTGCTTGGCGTCCCGGGCCAAAAGAGGCCCGTATCTCAGTTTGTCCTAGACGCTGATAGTGGCCCTTCTGGCGCCAGGCGGCCCCCTGTTTATCTGCCTGCCAATGAAAGGCAATAGCCGCCCGGCCGGCCTCACTGCCTGCCTCTCGAGGCGGAGCTGACAGACACAAATCGTTTTATTTATTTTTTTTCTCTTCCCGCTCAAGAATGACAACTCTTATCTCAAAGTTTAAATCTCTCTCTGTTTTTTTTTTCCTCTCCTCCACAGAGTCTCCCCCTCCTCCATATTCCCGCTATCCCATGGATTATCTTAAACCACCAGGTGAGCGTTTTCCACAGCATTTTAATCTTAAAATAAAGATATGTACATATTCTGTTTTAGTGTAGATTTTCATAACACATTAATTTAGTATTTCACTGTGCCTCTGCTCTGCATGTGTGTGTGAGGCGAAAGGGCTCCACGTTATGTTGTGATTTATGATAGCAGTGGAGTGGCACGCCTGGCTGGCTGGCTGGCCAATTCCAGCATGGCTGGCAGCCAGGGGAAGGCAATACAAAGCTGAGATATCAGCTATAGACTGATTGGCACGTCAGCAGGGGCGGTGGGTATGTCTGAGTGTGAGACGGTTTGTTTGTGCTGTGCCCTCATCTATCAGTTGTGAGACGCAGTCAGGGCAGCAGCATCTCTGGAGCCAAGGCAGCCGTTATCACGTACAAACATCTACAGAACGGAGTTATGTGTGTGGCTGCGGAGGGTCTCTGACCCACTTCTTTACTTATTCTGTCATATTGAGGGTTTGGGTGACTTTCCTATTTTGAGTATTCTTATCATCTCAGCATTTTGCAGTTTGGCAACTTTGGCTGTTTTGAACAGGGAAACGTCTAGATGCTGTCTCCCTTGGGGCATTTCGTACCATAAGTCAAGCCTTGACAAGTGATGACTTAAAAGAGTTGTTTGTAATTAATTCATTGTTTAATGTAAGGAAGTGTGGTTATGACTGTGTTGAATAATCCCCAGAAAAATGTCACTTAGCCTTATTCTGGTTTAGTCAGCGGGTCGTAGTCAGACATACTTCACAGGGGTCATCCCAGAACGTTGACTTGTATACATATCGGTGTCTTACAAGGACGGGAAATTATTGTATCATTTGTAGTTATCAGTTGTAAAACTAAGATTGTCTTGGTAACAGTAAACTCTTAATTGCCGTTTGCAAACCACAAAAAAAACTGACAATATGGGTAAAATTAATGACTTTACTGTTTGGAGTATTTCTTTCAGCTTTTGGGTCCATGAATTGAATATCAAAATATCCAAAACTGATATTGAGTGGAATTAATGTGTTCTGCTTGGAAGCAAAATTAACTACTTACTGTAATGTAACCAATATATGATAGCAGCCTGAATGTTACCAGGCATTGTGCACTGACTGTATGCAACGGTAGAATTACAGCCAAAATAAACTCTTTTTAAAGTCTCTTTCATCAGCATCACAATTCGAGTTGGGCAGTATAGACGTAACTTTTTATAGCAATATGTTGTAAAAGTAATCGATATAAAGTGTTTACAAATTTCCCACAGGGTTTTTGGTGTTGCATCAGTCACTGCCTACTGTCAGAGCCCCTCAAACACAAATACTGCTTTGTAAAAGAACCTTGCTCTGTTTTAAAATCGGCTACTATTGCACATTACTTACATCAATGAGGGCTAATTTACCTCGTAGCAGCACACTATAAAAATCACTCAATCTTAAATATATTGATATTCATAGAATCAACATTAGGGAAAGAGAATCTTGAAAAGCAAAAAATCTGTCAATCCCAGCTCTTCGCTCCATTTTGGGGATTTGTAGACATAAACAATTTTGATTTATTTATCAAGATACATCACAGTTTTTATCGCAATTATTTTCTTACTTAAGGACAATGTAGTTGCCCATCCCTGACTGCAATATTACCGACAACGCAGTGTGCTGAGATTTTAGATTCTAAGTGTAGTTAAGTTTTTTTAAACCTTAAAAGTAAATACAATTAAATGAAGATGTAGATTAAATTTGAGCATGTTGTGATTAATAGTAGTTAATGGTGTTCAGATAAGGGATTTTCATAGTTCCGAGTCTAAAATGCAACAAGAACGCCCCCTTAAGTCAGAGTTTTGACAGCAAGGATCAGATATCTTTGAGTTGCCTGAAGTTCAGCATCTAACATGGCTGATTGGGCAGATAAGGGTTCAGAATATGAACCCTGATCAAATCAAAAAATACTTCTGAGAGACTTCCTGCTGGGAAAGTATCATTTAGCAGCATCATATAAACACATATCATTACAGCCAATTATTAGTGGATTGTAGAAAATTACTTCACGTTGAGAAAGTGGGTACTACTTGATGTATGGTTGGGAAATAATAATCTGTGGTAGAGGGCTGTTTTTTGCAGGTAAAAAAACTCGAAACAATCTGAACTACAAAGATACAAATTGTTGAACCTCTCTTTATTGTGTTATGTCATCACATTGTAGGTCAGTTTAAATTTCACCCTACAACCAGTAGAGACTGAAGGTGATGCCAAAGATTTCCCTGACTGTTAAAGGGCTTACTTAAAAAAAAAATAAAAATAAAAATTACCTCCATCTCTCTCGTGCTTTCTGACTCATTACCCATCTCGGTGTGTATCGGTGCAGAAAGAGCTCCGAGTTAAACAGTGACCAGTCAGCCGGCCGGCCGGCTTGGAGGAGAGAAAGTGGCTTTCAGTGAGTGGAAACAATAGGAAGTCATTGCAGCTGCAGCTGCAGTAATTCAACCCCCCCCCACCCCCCCCCCCCCCCAACTCCCTAGCTCCTTTCACTCTGTCTTTGTTATTTGTCTCCACGCTGCTCTGGTAAATATTATTGCGCTTAGAAAAGCAGCTACAGCACGTTAAATACAAGCAGGATAGATCTAAAACGTTGGCAGTGATGTCTACTTGACGCTCGGCTCTCTGCTGATTGGCTGGGACTGGCAGCAGAGCTGGAGTCGAGACTCTGTATTGAGTTCAGCTGGAGACTTTCCAGCACTGAAAGGAAACGAGAAGGTAAATAGGAAATGCAAGTGGGATGCAGACAAAGGAAATTATTATACAACTCATGTTACCACCCAGTTTCCTCTGGCGTAGAGAACGGACTCAACTTGAATTGTTGAACCGAACCGATCTAAGGAGATCAGGGAAGTTCCTGCTCTTATTGATCTGGACTTTGAAGTTTCAAGTTTTTGTAATAATACTTTACAAACATTTCATTCTGTCAGTACATGTTCAGTTTCAGTGCGGTGTCTCCGTTCAGAAAAGCTGAAGGACACAGTAATTGGACAGTGGAACAGCTCAGCATATCACATAAAGACTGCCTCGGGAAGCTGTCCTGTCAGTCATCGACTCCTTTTCATTACTGGAAGTTAATGTGATTTTCTACTCCAATATTGGAGTGTTTGCTGTGGATCAGGCTCAGTTAAACTGTCACAGCATAAAGAAAATCAGAATATTCGCTTTGAGAAGGTGATTGGGTGTAAATATCTTCACGGAGTGGAGTAGTGGTGGATTCGACGATACTGCTTTTATGAATCCAGTGTGCAGGAAGTGGGGTTATATGTGTATATGTGTCTGCCCTCCTCTGGCAACGGCGGTCAATATGAAAGGAGCCTGGACATAAAATGCTACCTTGTCTTAGCTCTGGGGAATATAAATCACACACTGTTTGGCTCTTTCACTCTGATGCCCCCCTTTCTACACCCTGTACTCAGTGGTGAACTGCTGCCCAAGAGTCCAGGGCAAGGCGTGCTGGCAGCCAATTAAAGGAGGAGCCCAGTTCATGCCCATGCATCTCTTTGGGGAAACCGCAGCGGTACAGGCCTTGTCCGGACGGGGCAAGGGACTGCACTGTAAAACCACTCTGGTCACTGCAACTCTGCACGCTTGGAATCTGTCATTTTTATCCTCTGCTGAAGCTACAGATAGGAAACCTTAGCTTCTAGGTTTCTATCTTGTGATCAGTTTGACTTAAAAGTCACCATTCTACCATGCCCGGGTTCAGTGGATGTTAGGTGTAGCTCAGAATGACGTCTAGCTACAGGAACGTATAATTAGTGAAGTTAACCAGCGGCTAGCCTGCTCCCAGCAGCATGTTGTTCCATTCAGCGTACACAGCTTTTCTCCTAAAGCTCTATTCATATGTCGTGTTTGAACTAGTCCACATTACAGGTCTTTGAGGGGGGTTTAACATTCAAAAGGTGGAGAGAATGACTAGTTTTACCTCTCTTGTCTGTCTGATAGTTTGCCCTAAATAGGATTTAAATGCATGGTTGCCTTCAGGACCTGTCTTAAGTTCTGTTTGTGCAGAAGATTGTTCAAAGGGTGCCACACACACAGATTTATGCCTTACTTAAGGTTTCTGGTTGCATTAGAGACCAGCATACTCTTAATAATAATAATTGTCTGTACGGTTGTAACTATATAAGATTTTAGCAATAATATAACTATTTTAAATGTTATTTTTTCTTGTTTTCACAAATTACCATGTTTAAAATAATCCGTAAGCAGAATATAAGTGTTTATATTGTGATTTTGATGTTTGTCTAGTTTAACAATGGTCCAGTTGTAGCAACAGAAAGGCTCAAAAGGATCATGTTTGGACATTTTTTTATTCTTAGAAATATAGTAGGCTATGCATAAACGTAAAAAAAAACTAGATGTTCATTTGTTTTACAGTGATCTATTTCAGGTTCAATTTGAAGTATTTTAGATATGCTTTAGAGAAAGTCCAGACTCTAAAGAAATGTGACACAATCCTTTACTCTATTGCTGATAGAAACAACAAAGCAGATGGATTCTTTAGCAACATTAGCGGCTAACGGGCAGCAAGTACATGTATCACAATGCTCACAAAACCTATCTTGTTTGAAATTACAGGTGGGTTAAAAAAACTATATTATTTTATAATTATTTTGTTTGTTTCACCAACAAAAAGCAACTTTAGTGCTGATAAGGAGCCTTAAAGCAGATGCTAACTTTAGTATTATTAGCAGCTAACTATTAGCTAGTATTGTTAAACTAATTTCTGGCTCAGTTTCTTCTTAAAAGTTACTCAAATTGTTGTCAAATAAACTAGTTAAAAGTCATGTTGGCTTTTTTATTGCTTTGACACACATTCTAATGACTGGAAGTGTTTGTTGATTGACTTTTAACAAAAAAGAGTAACTTTACTCTAAGTAAAGGCTACTTCCTTTCTTACTTCAAAATAAGAGTCTGAAATACGAATTCAATAAATTGTTAAGCTTAAAGCATACACTTTCATATCTACACCCATAATATCTCAAACCTATTTAACTAAATGGTCTTTTTTTATCACAATATACTCTTTTCTTTGGTGAGAAATATTGTATGTTTGAAAATCATGAGGTCTCGTTTTGTTATTGAGTGGGAATGAAAGAACCCGACTGAAGCTCTCTCCTTGGTCGCTAGCAGAAAGATTCTAACCATTTCTGGTTCAGCAACTCATCTGTTTAAAGAAGCAGGGCTAACATTCCTTCCAAAGCACCGGATTATTGGGGGGATTATCAGGGGTGTAAGAAATTCTCTACTGTGTGTGTGAGAGAGGGTGTGAGCTTCATCGTCAGCGTCTTCATTAGGCATTGATTTCACCCGAATGATTGACGGCCTCGCAGCTGCTGCTTTGCTGCTGCTTTGCTGCCGTCTCCCATCACACACAGGAACACGCGCAGTACTAACTCAGAGTCTCTCTTTCCATCAGATTCTCCAGACTCTGGGCCTTCATCCAGTGATACTGGGGGAACGACGTACTCGGCCCCTGTGGGGCTTTCAGGTAAATATTCCCACCAATACATCTCCCCTTTATATCACCCATTTTTCTGCTCTTCTTCCTCATCATCTTCCTCCACTGTTTTTCTTTTCACTGCTTCACATTCCTCCTGACACACACATCATCTCCTCTCCATACTTGCGATGATGAGGCGGTGATTGTGGGGGCCCCAGCTTCCCCTCTGTAATAAAACAGCCAGTGAAGGAGGGAGGTGCAGTTCTCCCACAGCCACATAAATTCTTCCCTTCTGGCTCTTTGAACAACGCTCCTCTATTTTCCCATCTCCTCTCCCATCGCTCTCTATGTGATGTTGTAATGGAAGACAAACACGCCAGGCTGTTGTTTGCAGAAGAGTATGTTCAGTGCATGGTAGTGTTGTTGAGGAGGGGAAAGAAAGGCAGACTTAAACCGACATTTGAGTGTTTGTGTCGTTGTGTTTGCACATACGGTAGGTATCTTTGTTGATGGAAAGGAACTGTTCTCTAGGCTGAGACACAGAGCGCCTTACTTTACTCCAACTATTATGCCAAGCGTGTTTCAGGCTCCGTGAGAGTCCTTCCTATAATCCCTCTTTGGCAGAGTCGCCTTCCTTGCCCACAGGCTGCAGAATATGATGATGCTCATGAGAAAGAGAGGGTTAGCTCTCCTGTTCTGTTCTCTGCTCTCATTTGCTGCATATGGTTTTCATTATGGAGCCTTTAAAGCCTGTTTTATGTCAGTTGGTGTTCGTTGACCCCCCCCCCAACCTCCTTTGTTTGGCAGTTGGGGGTGGAGGGTTTAGCCTGCCTGCTTGTGTGTGTCAGAGAAGAAGATCCAAAAATCACACCCCACATCCTCCTCCAGACCATCAGGATGGACACTAAAGTCCTCCCTTTGTGTGTTAAGTAAAGACACATTTCATACGCGATTCAAACTGTGAAACCCAAGAAGTGGAGGCTTAACAGCCGCCCTCCCTTCATTTTCCTCTCCTTCGGCCTCCCCTCCTCCCCTGCTTTCCTTCCTGGCGAGGAGGACATGGCCGTGACAGCCAGCGTCGTTGGTGAATGGACCTCCTCAGTGAGAGCGGGAGAGGTAGAAAGGCTGAGGCATGATGGCCAAAGCTCTCTGTCCCCATGATTTCCTCTGCAAGCCAAACGATTTGGGGGTGTAATCCATTCCTCCTCTGCCTCTTCTTTCACCCTCCCTGTTTTCCCCGCTTGGCTCCCTCCCTCTGGGGCCCTGACAAAAGAAACATGGCTCCCCCAGAGGCCCCGCTGCTGACCTTCTAATTCTCTCACTTTGCCCTTTTTATGTTCTTCTTCATACAAATTCACAGAGAGGAGAGAGAGGCTTGAAGGAGCCTGGAAATCAGCAAGAGTCTTGCTATTTTTTGCATTGTTTTACAGTAATTAACTTATTTTCTTTGGAAATAACACACAGTTCATTCAGACTTTCGACATAGCAGTTCTTCCCTGTTTCAGGAGAAAGCCTACACTGCTTAGGCTGGAAGGAGTTAAGTGAACTGTGACGGCGACAAGCGCAAATGCAAACTAGGCTGCCTGCCAGACTAGCGGCTCCAAAGCTCCTCTCACTAGCCCACGTCATCGGCTTGGAACAGAGCTGAGGGGAAGGGAAGAGGAGAGGACGGCTGGAGCTGGGCGTCAGGGGCACCAATCTTGGCGAAGACCTAGATCAGGGATTTATAGGTTCACCCAGGCACTGAGCAGGGAGATCAGATTAGGGATTGAGAAATGGAGATCAGGCCAGGGTTAAGAGGGTGCTGTACTGTTGGTTATGAATCTCTGGAGTGTTAAGTAACTCATAGTTATGAGCAGCTTAGAAGGCGTTCTTGTTTCCTGTCATGCTTTAGCATGTCTCCAATAAGTTTTTATTGAGACAGTCACACCTCTGTACAGTTGGCTGCAGACTGTTGTTTTTTTCAAGCGGTATAGTTTGTATTGTTAATCAAGTTAGAATTTTATTTAATTTCTTCTAATGCTGCACAAACAGTTTTGGGGTGCATTCACATCAGTCCTACTTATTTCGCCTTGATTAGACCAGAAAGTCCAGTTTGGTTGGAGAGGTATGAATGTACAACCGAACTCTGATACAGACCAAAAAATCAAACTCTTCTCCATATAAAAACCCAAATCTCGTCTCAGTTGAAGTGAACTCTGATTGCATATGAGCAACCAGAGCAGGAAGCAGACTACAGCGCAGGGCATTCAGGGTAAATAAAACTGCAAAAACAGCTCTGCCTCGTTCTCTGCTCACGCTAAGCCCATTGCTGCAAAGCATTTTGTCTTCCACTTTTACCAAACACAACAGAGCAATCCCAAACCTGCTAAAATCTGATGCCATTCATTGTGTGTTAACATTTCAAAAAACAGGAAGTGTCCCTATGTTCACTACTTCTTGGTGCAGTGCCACCACAGCACCACCACAGGCGGGGAGGTAAACATGTTGCTCAAAAGGTTTAGTTTGTTTGACAAAGAGCAGTGTGAATATGAACCACACCAGCTAAACAAAAGAAACAATGTTGCAATTTTGTTCCCCAATGGAACCGAGTCTACAGGACAATCATGTGTGAAAACGACCTAAAAGTGGTTGGGTGCTTCTTCAGCGCTTCTGTAACATTTTCCCGTTTGGGCCAAAAGTAAAATGGGGGTTATATGAACAAACCATATTTGTACAAACAAATATATATAAAAAAAACAGTTTGTCTTTGGCAAACATCCATTAGATAACAACAAAGCAAAAAATACAAAGGTACTACTTCCTTTCTCACTTCAAAATAAGAGTACCAAGTGTGATAGAGTGGCAGGCTAAAAGCTGTATGTCTTTATGTTGGGGGGCTTATAATGAGATGAGCTAGATGCTGAAAGCAACAGAATACAACTTCACGAAACAGACTTCAAATTAGCATTCTATAATCATGACATCTCAAACCAAAAGATCTTGGGCCTACAACGCCAGATCAAAAACTCAGCTCGATCCGGGTCACCTGGATCCAAAGCAAGGTAATACTAATGTCCATTGCCTTTAGTTCGTCTTTTTTATTTTGGATTAATTCTGTCGAATGGCAAAACAAGGTCTACATATACACGTTTACCTTAAAGTAGAAAGTGTAGCATCTGAGTGTCAGTGGCATGCCTGTTGGTGCCGTTTGGGGCTGACCCAGAGTGCCTGTGTGTAACCGGATCCAGTTGCACTGTGGTGGCATGTACACACACACGTACACACGCACATAGACAAGGAGATAAAATGACCCGGTGCGAGTCCTGGCGCATGGCCGATTGTCACACAGGCGCTTCCTCCCACTGCGGGTTAAATTTAGGCCAAGTTGTATTCTTATACCGCCAGCCTACCTCGACAGACAGTCATCCTGCCCCTCGGCCAGTCAATTAGTCATCCAGTGAACTGGCTTGAAGTGTAACCTTCATCAGGGGCTCTGATGGAGATTAAATTTAGTCCTGGCTCCATGGCTCATTGAATTAAAATAGAGGCTTCATTGGACATTATCTTGAGATATTTCCACACATGAGGAGGCTTTTAAATGTAAGAAAATTAAGAGGCAAAGCTTGAAACAGAGCACCCTCAGTGTGCCTCCTTCTCTCTTAGCATTCCTGCCTTGTTTGGGTTAGCAGGGAGAGGAAAGGGCCGCGCAGGATATGACCTCATGTCTTTGAGGAAAAGCCGAATGGACAGGGAGGCAGCCGAGGCCTCATCTTGATGGGAAAACAAACACTGGGGGTACACCAACCAGAAAGAAGTCAGGCAGGGCGTCAAAAAGAGAGGAACTGAACAGGGAAATGTACTCAATGAAAGTGAGGGCCGTCTTCACCAAAATCTACCTCTTATTTTCCTTTTCGTGTTGCTTTTCCTGTATGGATACTAAGAGAAGGCAATGAAGAGGCAGAGAAGATGGCGGCTTTGGGTGGAGGGAGAGATGGCCGACAGCTCTGCTTGGTTCTCTGTAATTTGGAGGCTGCGTGTTATAGCCAGCGAGCTGAGCAAAGCAGAGTCGAACCGCTCTGTACTGAGCCAGGATCTCTCATTACTCCCCACTTCCTCTCCTTGCGAGGCAGCCAAGCCAACCTCTTGGCAAGGGACTTAATTTTGGTTTTGGCCGCCCTCTGTTCCCCACCCTGTGTCATTATGCTGCACAAATCGGAAAAACATGCACGCAGGAGGCGACGGATGATGGAGGGGGATTGAGGAGAGCTGTGCCTTGCTTTGCTTTGCATGTATTTAGCATTTTCCTTGTGCCTCAAATGCTTTGGAATGATGCGCTTGCCTGTAAAAAACATTACCTTTAGCGCAGTGGACAGGAGGGCTCTGCAGCTCTGGTTCCGAGCCAAAGTTGGACGGAAGCCCAGAACAAGATGAACATTGTTTTGGTTCACAGCGGCTCTGTGGGAGTGGACTTTGACATTACCTAAAGTATGAAGCTATATCTAAAAGAGGGGGGGACAGTGGAGGGGGGTGTATGAGTGAATGATGCAGAGGAAAAGAAGGACTCCAACCACTCGTACGGAGGGGAAAAAAATGGAAATAAGTGGAGACATATGCCCATAAAACCTGTGTGTCTCCACCCTTCTGCCTGCTCATTCATAGAGTCAGTTTGTCTTTTGTGTACTCTGGAGTGGCCTTCTATGCCAGTGACTGCATCTCTATCAGCGCTGGAACAACAACATACAGTTAGAGGAACACAGAGGTGTACACGTATAAATAAAATGAAACCACCGCTCAGACCACATCCAACTGGAACTGCTGGTTGGTTGTCTGTTGCTGTTTGTTGGTGTCTGATTTAGTTCCCACGGTGTTTTAGCCACAACAATGTGAGCAATTGTTAAGCTTGTCTGTCCATCCATCTATATATATGTACGTGTGTGTGTGTAAGACAGTGCCTCCTAGATACGGATCTTGTGGGAAGTCTCTTGAGTCGTGTCTGTGCAAAAGTGAGCTCATTACATCATTCTAGCCGGCCTGGCACCATGTTTAAAAGCACCTTGTGTTTATTTGTCCTGTCACCCTGGGAAATCTGGGTTGCAGGGAGTGGTTGTGTATGTGAGAGCGTGCAAGGGTCAGCTTGATGAAGTGTTGTACTAGGAACTCAGCTGGAATGGGAAACAGGTCCAGCATTGGGAAACAAAATGTGCCGTTAGGAAGCATTCAGCTAAAGACTTTCTGAATGCCATGTGCAAGATACAGCCCAAAGGCGTGAAAATAATTAAATGTTCCTGTGTTGGGTTTTTTTTTGCCTATCTGATTGACCAAGCAACTCCTGAGCAGCCCCTGAGAAAAAAAGAAGAAGACACGTTCGCAGTAAATAGGAGCACAAGCTCAGTTTCTTCTCCTTATCTCCTCCCCCCGTCGCAGCCGATGGCTCATGTTCGAGATGCCGTGTCTGAAGCTCATTCTCTCAGTCAGATCTGCAGATAGAGAATCCGGGCCACTCCCCGCGTGGTTTTCCTGCCATCAGGGCTTATTTACGTTTCTTGAGATTGGGGGTAGGGTAGTGTAGGGGGAGTTAACAGCTTCAGTTACTTGCCATCCTAAAGCTTCACTTCCCCTATATTAGCTAAGATAGCCACTACAGCTCACCTGTTTGACCATTTATTAGATGATGTTAGAAAACAACTATGACACATAAAAGAAAAGTAAAATACTGCTGGTTCTTTGATAGAATTAGTAGTTTTGATCCACACAAAAAATTAAGAAGTTGCAAAGTTATCTCCATTTATGTATCAAACAGGGATGCAACGATACAACTTTTTTCAAACTGATACCATACCGATACTTGGATTTGAGAACTTTCCGATATCGAGTACCAATAACGATACTTCTACCACACAAAAACAATGTAATGAATTGGAAGAACATTTTTATTAAATGATGGCGAATTAGATAAAAAAAAATCTTAATAAAAATGACCACAAAACAAAAATTTCAATTGAAAAATAAAACTTTTCAGTGAAATGATTGCAGCGTTTACACATTTAAAGTATTGGTTTATGGTATCGCTTAACTTTAACCGATACAGTACATTACAATGGTATCGGCCCCGATAACAGTATCGGTATCGGTGCATCACTAGTATCTTTGTTTGGTTCTGTTCAACTTGAAGGAGTGCATGTAAGTACATGCTGGGATTCAGCCTGCTTCTTGCAATAAAACAGTTTATTTGCAAAGAACATGAATGGACAGAACTTTTTTACCTAATAGATGTTTCCCTGAAAAAGCATACAATCATGGCACTGATGTTGTTGAAGATTAATTGTCCTTATTCGGTGAAGCGGCTGTTGTGTTGCATTGATGTGAGGTGAGGAGAATCCACTCTCTTCTGCGCTGCACAACAAAATTGCTGTCCTTTCTTCTTCTGGAGTGACCGCCCATCATTGAATTTCTGTCTGCAGAAGAAGTGAGCCAGACAGTCCTTAGAGGGGCTGCGATCCAGCTGTCGAAGAGTTTTCAGAACTCCAAGATAGTAAAATCAATAACACCTCATATTTTGTGTGCAATAATGGAGAGATGCTTAACTTTGACAGCAGATAAGGTGCAATCACGCATCTTTTCGTTTTTTTTGTTTCGGGGGGGTCCTAAGCTTATATGGCGTGGCAGAAAGAACAAAAGGAATGCCTCCAGGCTGACCCTTGACCTTTGGAATAGACTTTCCCCGGCTTGCGAGAGGGTGTTGACTTAGAAAATAAGGCACCGTGACGAGCTCTTCCTCCCCCCTGCCTGGAGCTGTTTCCCTCATGTCTTCCTCATTCCCATTTTCATCCAGTGCTTGTGTCTGATAACAGGGCCATTACACGTCTGAGGTGAGAGAGGCCCGAACGCCCGCAGATCTCTAAGGGATCGATGCGAGCCGCTTCTCGGTATTTACCCAAGTTGAAACCATACGGAACCGAAGGCTGAAAATTGTGTGTGAGAGACGGAGTGTAATGTGTGCGAAACGGCCGACTTCTAAGAATAGCACTAAGCTATTGGGTGTCTGTGCGTGTGGAGTCAGACAGAGGTAATGATTAACCTTTTCAGACTGTGTTTGCGTCCCTGAGAGAAGTGCAGCTCCCCACCCTCATCCAGAGCCGTCCTGCCTCGCTTCCCCTACGGCTGAGTCCTGTTGTCTCAGCTAGCTGGGCGTCTGCTTTATTAAAGCTGTAGAGCTTTAAAACATGGGATTTAACACCCAGTTCGGTCTGTGGTGCTTATGCCAAAAAAGAATCAGCCCTGCATAGAAATTTGATAACCATTTACAGTTGTTGGACATCCTTGAGTAGCATTTTAGGTCGCAAAACTACTCGTGATAAGGACTGTTGAATGCATCATCATAAAACAGTTGCAACATTTTCGTTCTCATGACAAGATCCTGTATGAGATTATCTTGGTATGATAATCTTTAGTTATAATCCCTCAATTTCAGAATTTACAACAAAAACATAAAACCTAATTGAATGGATTATAAATACAGTAAAAAGACAATTATTTCCACTTCTACCAAAGTAAGATGTGCTCATATAGTGTAAATTCAGTTTTAAATGTAATTCTATAGCTTATAGTCAAGCATAGGAAGCTGATATTATCTTATAAATGTTTTTGGACTATCAATTTGGCTAACTAACCTGCAGTCGGCTGCGTTACAGAAATGTTGCCTATAGCTACCTAACTGCAGTCTATCATGGCTGGAAATACATCCAAACAATCGAGTCTGACTTTTAAACATTTTTAAATGTATGGTAGTCTTCATTGAGCCAGCTGACTGGGAGTGTGCAGCTGTATGTGAGATGGTTGGAGTGCTGGAGCCCTGTTTGCTCAAAAACACTGAAACAGACTATGAGCTTTATACCACAGAAATAACATGATGGAAGGACTTCAGCGGTTTTCTAACCATAACTTTTTTTAAACCTTTTTTCAGGTTGATTATGCAGCTTTGTACGTTTGCAAAGAAAATAATAAAACCCACAAAAAAACTGCCTTTAACTAGGACAGCTGGAGCTTGTTTTGAACAAGCAGGAAAAGTCTTTGTTAGATTGGGGGTTGCAGGGGTTGTGTGGCTGCCTGTGGACCCCATGGGACAAACCGGAATGGGGCACAGCAGCAGCAGACAACTGACAGGAGGACAGAAAGGGTTAGAGTGACAGATGGCCACAGGCTGCCGGCTAGCCAGCTTATCTCCGGCGAGGAGAAGAAGCCCGAGACACAGGAGGAGCTTAGAGGCCAGAGTGCAGAATGGAGCAGGTGGGGAGGCAGACAGAAACTCAGACTAATGCTTCGATAGGCAGACATCCAGAACGCGGACATGCAGCCAGATGTACAAGCAGACAGTGAATATTCAAGACCTGGGGCTAATGAGTACACACAACACCACTTGTATGACTTCACCTGACACACACCTATAAGAGGTACGCCTGAAATGGTGTCAGGCTGTACCTCGGTTAGCTTGACACCGTTTGAACACAATGGTTTATAATTTAAAAAAAAGAAACTTAAATTCTGCACTTGAAAACTAAGGTGAGTTAACGCGGTGCTGCTTAAATTAGCGAGCGTTTTCATACATGCATGTTTGTCCGAGAGCGTAACTCATGAGGTGTAAGCTCATCTGCTGTCAGAACAAGCTGTGAACATTACTATTTGCGACGCGGCACCCCACTGATAGAGGAGTCTGGCTGTCTCGCCTTCCCGCCGGCTCGTTCACTGAATGGGTTTGGGTTTGTTTACCTGCAGGAGACATCTGAGCACGTCAGAAGAAATCGCTTGAAGTTTCTTTAAAAAAAATGGTGGAATGGATATTGAAACACAAGCTTGTTTTTTTTTTTTTTTGTCCGGTCGTATGGATAATGTATACGGATAAAGATGTGGACAGAGTTCCTTTTGTGGTAATAACACTAAGACTATACGTCTGTATATGGATTACTTTTCTCCCTCAGGTTCCTACTTGGACATTTTTATTGGGTTGTTCCATCTGATTTTGACCCAGTCCGATACTTGTTTATGCTTGAAAAATAGATAAAGAGTTTAGTCGTGTATTTCTAACGATATACCTGTCTTATCAAACACAGCTGCAGTAAGTAAAACCCTTTTTCTTGCTCCTGCTGAGAATATCTTCATTTGGGTCAGTTAGCTGAACAGCTAAGCTAACACTAGCGCGCTTCCTCTCTTTTCCACGCCTCTCAGCTTCCTTCTGTGCGAATTGTAGGCTGACAAAACGTATGGAGAAAAACGTTTCTCCTGCTTTGAAAACTCAACTCTTTGCTTTGAGCATAATTTTTTAATGGCAGTCGCTTCAGCTTACTTCTTCCAGCCCTTTTCTACACATCTGCCTGCTTGAGCAGAGCAGGTCATATAAGATCGACTGAGCTGAGGCTGTAGCAGTCAATACAGTCGCTGATTCACTATAATTTCAGCACAGATGGTGGAAAAAAAACTTTGTGAGGTCAAATTCTTTAAAAAAAAATGTGTGTAAGTATAAAGCAAAGTTTTAACAGCTTTTCTTTTAAAACAGAAGGAGCAACGTTCATAATATTAGTCTTTAAAATCTGGTATGACTCAAATAAGTAAGAGATGTAAATAATTCTTTACTGGGTGAACCTCTGCTTCTTGACTTCAGCAGCTTGCGTCTCTTCTGCCTTCCTTTTTTTCCCCCTTTCCTCTGCGGTTTTCTTGCACCACCAGTTTAAAGTTTGTCAGAGGCGAGTCCACGAGGCGGGGGAAACTACGGGGCTGTTAGTGTAGCCCTGAATAGCAGAGTGTTTTCGAGCTGCAATGACAGGCTGAGACAGGCAGCCGCTCTAATGACCTATGACGCCAAGCACTGTCTCTCTCAGCAATAACACTCGCACACAAACGCACTTATACACACACACACACAACAGGGCCACCACAGGTGAGCTCCACCAGCAGGCCTAACGCGTCCTTGTCCTTATCAACCTGGGCTCTTCCTGTAATGTGTAAAACATGCCAGGTTTGGAGACTGACATCTTCCTGAGACATGAAACGCTTTCTTGTCTCTTGTATGAATTGTCTTTTCCCCCACTGCATTTAGTCAAACGCAGAATGCGTGCTTGTTTTCCTTTAGCACCCTACCAGGACAGATTTACGATAAATTACCCGAGGCTGGGCTCAGTGCAACTTCAAAGAACACCGCCCCGCTTGTTTTATGGAAGGCATGCTTTGAGTTTCGCTGGCCTCTTTTCCTTCTCTTAGACTCTTTCTGTCTGTCTTCTCCCAATGTTTTCTTTTTCCCTTCCTCTTTTTTTTCCTCTTTCTGCTAATGAAGGCTAATGACAGGCCAGGGGTAAGTCCGCCTGGGCCCGCAGAGATCCCACCGCATTAACGTCGCAGTTAGCCTCAGACGGGACCTTCCAAATTACCGGTTGCATTCACAGCTACTGCTAGATGAAAGGGGGCAGGTCGAGGGGTTCTGTTCAGGCTTTGCTCCAAATATATACCCACATTCCAAGCTTTCCTGGTGTATGAAAGTTAACCTTCAGGATGGATATTTATGCACTTGAGAGAAGTAACAGCAATGTGGCAATAGCGCCAAAAAGCACAAGAGACGCTTTAAAGTCCAAAGAGGAAGCAAAGTTGTTAAAGTAACTGTCAAAATATGTAAAAAGCATTCCTTCCCCTCCCCGCCCCCTCTCTGTCTCAATCTATTTCCCTTGCGCCTGACTGGCTCCCTTTTCTAGCCCGAAGTCGCTGGAAGCCAGATTTCTGCGGAATAGAGATATGAAGGGAGAGCGCGGCGGCGCAGGAGGCACTCTAAAGGGAGGGTGTTAGAGTTTGGAAACTGGAGCAAGGCCAGTGCTACACTTCTTCTCTACGCTCAGGGGAAACTTCGGACCCATGAGGCCTCACTTGTCAGCGATACTGGCACCAGGGTTGGAGAGTTAACGGCCTGCTTCTGACGCCCGCCCAGCTATAGTTTATGTGTTTGTGTGAAGGCCCTGCATCAGTTACCATGTCTCCGTCGGTCAAACTTTTCATTTCCTCCAGCAGGGCGAAGCATGCTGCTGTAGAGACAATCAGGACGAGAGGTTGACGTCAGTACATTGTTGGCTGAACCGCTACAAAAATACAGCGAGCCAGACAGAAGATAAGCATTTAATGCCTAGATAAATATTGTACTGCATGTGGAAACTTGCCTGGCAGTGGGTCTCCGAGTTGATTTTTCTTGTCTGTGATCCAGGAATTCCAATATGGTTTCCCTGCATGGCAGAAATTGTGGATGACAGCTCAGTTTTGGCTCTTAACTAAAGCAAATTCTCCATTTCCCAAAACGGGGTTAAGGATGAGGTTGTTCAGCTGTAGCAATGTTTAAGCAGCTTTGTCGCTGCGATTTACATGACATCTAATTACGTCTTTCATGAAGTCATCCTTTTCCTCCTCTTCTCTCTTTTCCTTCATCTGCAGATTTCACAGTGTGATGACTTACTTTTAGTACAACCTTGTTCGTCAAATCTAAGCATCTCCATCTCTTTGTTTTTTTCAGATTCCCTGGCATTGCAGGAGTCAGGCGAGCCAGCCCACTGGTGCGTGGTTGCCTACTGGGAGGAGAAGACGCGCGTCGGACGCCTCTACTCTGTCCAGGAGCCCTCTCTGGACATCTTCTATGATCTACCTCAAGGGAACGGTTTCTGCCTGGGCCAGCTTTGCTCGGACAACAAGTCCCAACTGGTTCAGATGGTGCGGGCCAAGATCGGCTATGGCATCCAGCTGACACGCGAGCCAGACGGGGTGTGGGTGTATAACCGCAGCTGCTACCCCATCTTTATCAAGTCGGCCACACTGGACAACCCGGACTCGCGCACACTGCTCGTGCACAAGGTGTTCCCCGGATTCTCCATCAAAGCTTTTGACTATGACAAGGCATGCAGCCTGCAGAGGCCGAACGACCACGAATTCACGCAGCAGCCTCGCACGGGCTTCACGGTGCAGATAAGCTTTGTGAAGGGCTGGGGACAGTGCTACACCAGACAGTTCATCAGCAGCTGCCCGTGCTGGTTGGAAGTAATCTTTAACACGCGATAGCAGCAGGAGCCTTCCTCCTCCTCACGCTGACCTCTTCTACACCTCTTCACAGGAAAAAAACAACAACAACAAAACAAACTTTTTTTCTTCTTTTTTCTTGTTTGTTCCAGGGGGTTCAAATGCAAAAAAAAAAAGAAAGGATTTTATAAGTGAGAAGAAAGAATAAACTCTGACAGACTTGTTTAATAAATGACTGAGATTTAAATAAAAAGAAGCGAAAAAATGTATTTTATGTTATATATAAATATATTATTAATTGTAAATATGAAGACGTTTTATATGCATCATTATTTATGTATTGTGCAATGTGTTGATGAGAAGAAAAGAAGATGCACTTTGCTTAATATAAATAAAAAACAAAAGAAATGCCAAAATAATAAAAAAAAATTCAAATTAATATATTTGTGTGGTCTATTTCTGGGGACAGGGAATTTGTTTAGTTTTAACTTCTCTTAAAGGAACTGGATTAATAACTTGAATCCACCTTGTTAATTTTTGTATCATAAGATAAGTCAATATTAGTTTAACTTAGTGCTCCTGGGACACTTTGATGTCGTGCTGCAGGTCATGAAAGCATTTTCCTCTAAGACAAGATGAGTCAGACAATGTCAGAGCCCCGGTTCCCTCGGGCTCATTACTGCTTCGTAAAATGGTCTGTTTTTCCTGAGTTATTTGAGGATGAATGGCCTGCTTCCTCTCTGTCATTAACTTACTCATGACATCACAGCTAGGAAGCACTAATGACACATTTCAGGAACCAATAAAGTCAACAGCGGGTCTAGTTTCCTGGAGAAGCATCTTTGTTGAAGCGGCTGATTTCAGAGAATGGTATGTTTAAAAAGATTTTTGCACCATGCCTCATGAGAAAATAATCAAATGAAGCTTTGGAAAACTGCAACCTAAAAATCGTGGATTGCGGCAGATTGTTTTTTGTTGGTTGAACATGATGGCCTGTTCGTGACTGCTCGTATCCCTGAAAACAGGACAAAACAGATCTTTTTTCAAATATTCTGTGTATGTGTGCCTGTCTGGCCATCATCCTGTTGAGAGTCAGATGGGTGTCTGCGAAGAGGATTACTACTGTAAGCCTGCTTTACCCACACAGTCTCCAAGCCCTAGATTCAAAAGACCCAGATTCCACCTCCTGTTGTTGGCGTTGTTGGAAGTAGTTGGAAAGCAATTTGCAAAACACATTGTGGGATGATGCTGAAAAAGACGGAGCAAAAAAGTTTTTGAATCTGGTCGTACAGTTTGTAAATTACATAAATACTGGGTGTTTATTAGAGATGAGGACTATTAACAAAGGAATCCAGGGGAGCGTTGTCATGCAGAGGTAGAGCAGCCACTATATACATATACTGCATATGCCGGGTTTTGGTCCTTGATGCAACCATTCAGGGTTCAATTCCTGATCCTGGGATACTTAATGCATGTCATCTTCCCTTTTCTCTCTGTCTAATCTACTGCAAATAAAGGCTAAGCATTTCTCCCTTGCATCACCCTTCCACAATTGGCATTCCTAAATATGAAAAATTATTTTAAAAAGTAATATCAGAACAAACCCCTAAATTTATACAAAAACTGTAGGTTTGGGTCATGCCAAAGCATCTTTGTTAGTTATAAATCTTTTAGTATTTTTAGGTTATTTTTTCCTTCTCTTTCAGTAGTGGACTTGCTACTATACCTTTGATCTCTGTCCTGATGCAAAATCCAAAAGCCTCTATACTCTTAAGTTCATAAACTGATGGATGGATATTTTCCTTCAGGATTTTGTAGTAAAAATCAGAGATGATCACTTAAAGGGGGTTTACCAGATCCAGACTTTTAATTGTTGGCTTGGAGGAATTTAGCTTCAGGCCAGGTAAAGCAAGATTATACCGCTTCAAAGATCTTCCAGCCTTGTCTCATCAGTCCACATATTTTCCCAAACGTCTTGGAGTGCTTAAATATTTTTTCGGGGGGAAATGAGATAAGGAGATTTGTAATAATTTTGGTCAAAAGTGAATTTTGTTTAGAAACACTTTCAACTCAGTGCATCAGTGAAACATGAAACTGACCTAACATGAGCTTAAAATAATATTATGTATAAAATCATGATTACCATTTAATGGTTAACTATTGCAGAAATAAGAGCTGAATAAATTCAGAGATTTAAGAGTTTTGCAAACAATAGCTATAGCTATTTTATAGCTAGCAATACGAAAGTTAGCAAACTAAAAAGCAGTTTTATATCAAAGACTTATTTTTGAAAAATGCTCATTATGGATTCTTTTGAAAATCACAACAGATAAAAGTGGGAAAATGTGTTTCTGTTTAAACAGAAAACATGGTATATAGTAATAGTAGGAAGGGGTCAAGACTATTACTTGGATTTTAAACGTTTTCCCATCATTAACCATCGGAACCTGAGTCCGTTTTGTTCTCTTCAGATGTTTGTATTTGTCTCTGTCAGACTTCAATACAAATTATATTTGTGTGTTTTACCAACATGCATGACTGTGAAGGGTCTGGGTTTTTCCAGATTAAATGAGAACTGAGCTATCTGGAACAAGTTAACATGTTCAGTCACATTTTGGCTGGTCGTGGTTTCATTTGGGGTTTTTTGTTGGATGTGCAGACACTGGGGTGGAAAAAAGTTGGATAGTTTTTGGGTTTTTTTTCCATCCAGAGATCATCTTGTTAGTGTCGGTTTAGATTCTCAGTCATCCCTCTTGTTAGTGATTTCCCTTGAGGCAGACTTGGCATGAATTAGTATCAATGAGAAAATAGTTATTCAGATTTTGTTGAAAGATTAGTTTGTTCCAAAGAAAAATAAACAACGGCCACATTGTCAATTTAATCCAGTTTAAAATTCAAACATTATTAATCCATCTCAATCAATTCAGTTAGTGCCAGTTTTAACAATAATTCATTTATTTTATTAGCTGTATGTTAAACTTTATGTAACATAAAAATGGATTCTCTCAAAAATGCAACAAAAAACCCCCCCCAAATAACAAAAATGCTATATCATACAGACATATAGGATGAGTTAATCAATTGACAGTGCAGTGGTAATACTTTACTGTTGGAAGCTAAACAAAATTAATGTGTTTATTATGTGCTCTAACATAAATTTGCTGTAAAACATTGTGTTGGTTTTTAAATCGGGAGGTGGGGTGGGGTTGGGGTGGACTTTTGATAATCTAAATTGGGACAGAAACTGGAAATCCGTATCAGCCAACATTATATAGAATAGTTAAAAGTAGACTGAGATTTGGAAGCCTTTTTTTTCAGTTAAATATAAATAATTTTCTGAAGTTTTCCTCTTACACCTAATATAATGACAACCTAATATTTAAGACCAGAAGATTTCACCAGACCAATAGAAAAAGTAATTCAGTGTTGTGGGCTTGATGCACAATACAAAATTGTGTGCATGTGCTTAGAAACAGTTAGCCCCCACCCTCGTCTTGGGGGGGATTCGGTCTGCCCAGCTGCCAGGTTCCAACAGCAGGAGGTGGGGAGTGGGGGTGGATAGGTGGGGGTTTGGGCAGTCTAGCCATGTTTACAAGCTGGAAGTGTTGGTTGGGAGTTTAAAGACGAGGACAGTCACTTCTGGCATTCATATGCTTATTTAGCCCCATCATGGCCTGCAGTGATGATCTTCCTAATGACTGGAAGAAAAGGACAATCACAAACATGTTTAAACAAGATGACACATACCTTAAATGCAGACAGCAGGGTTCACACATACACACACTGTTAGACAGACAGACAGTATGTTTTTTTTCTCTTTTAAATATCAATTCTTGTGGAGTGGCTAAGCATGAACAGAGTTAATTACTTTTATTCGTTCCTTTTATTAAAAAAAAATGTCTACCACAGAATAAAATGGCAACACTTTACCCCTGTAGATAGATAGATAGATAGATAGGCAGTAGATATATATTTTCTATTGCCCGATATCTAAAGCCGATTATTAAGGCCGATATATATATATATATATATATATATATATATATATATATATATATATATATATATACTTTTTAGCAGCACAATGATTGTCAAAGACAATTGAACACTCACTGTGTGCAATATAAATTAAGAACTCAATAAAACTCTTTAAATATGTATTAAACTTCAAACATAAGACAATACAAAAACAAAGTCAAAACAGTAACCTGAGTGAAAATGGTTTCAGAACAATAATAAAAAATAAAAAAAACGATTCAAGTTTTTTTTAGTATACAAAATAAATACATTCAAACAGTAACCGGTGCCTCAACGGGTGGTGTAGATGGGGGGTGTCAACTGTCAACGGGTGTAAGTTGGGGTCCAACCTGCATAGGTTACCAGTTCATCGCAGGGCAACATAGAGAAAGGCATTACGAAAAACCCTGCAACACACCCACTCATACACCTAAGAACAATTTACATAGAAAAATCACCACTAAGTAAAGCACATGGTAGTAAGTAATACAATCTGATATATAATCATATATATAAATACTGCAGTCAAATATTAAACACCAAACTTAAGACTAAAATATGAGTGGTACTTGTGAGTGGGAGTATGGAGGTCATTCCTTCAGTCAAGAAGTGGCTGCAGCCGGTCACACAGGAGCCTCAACTTTTCTTTTGTTTTTATGGATTTTTGAAAAACAATAGATACAGAAAAACTTTGAATATTTCCCTGCGCATCTAAATCAAGCTATGGCAATAGTCAAGCTAATACTTTAGCCAGAATTGTAGCCCTCATCCCAGTTTACATGTCAGTCAGAAAATCGAATTATGGAATGAAGGGGGGTTCTGCTCTGCGACAGTAGGGGGCGACATGCACCCTTTGGGGTTGTAGCGTAGCACAAATAGCAAACCATTTCTGGTGATGGCGAAGCAGATGAAGTAAAAGCAGGATATGCACAATGAGCGAAGAAATGGATGACAGCAACGCTGAAGCATACTTCATGTTATAAGTACTATTCTGGGCTGATTTTGTGACACTTGCTGCTGATGTGTTGTTTTAGTACTGTGTCGTCGTACTGTGTTGTTATTCCTGCTTCCTTGGTCTTGTCATTTCCTGGAAGTAGCTTGATTACACTCAGATGACGGTTTGCATGCAGAGAAATTCGGCTTTCTAACGACATAATTTGGATGTGTTAGGTCGATTAGGAATAGGCCGGAGTGGGAAGGACTACATGCATTTCTAAACTCTGAATTAAGTTGGACGAAGGTAAAAATTCAGTTTTCTCTTCATGCTTATAAACACTCTGCCTGGAAGCTCCTGAAAAAATCTATAAATTATACAGCTCACAATTCAGAGTAAAACTCAAAATCTAATTGTTTGATTACAGAGAACATCTCTATCATAGCCATCATGTCCTGTTGAGACCAAACCCTCGCTCTTATGTAGTGTTATGGACTTCACATCTTATCTTTCTCAGCGGAAATCAAACAATCTTGAATGCTTTTTTCAAATGTCATGCCCTAGATACTGCATCAGACTTCATGTATTATCTAATTTCATTTTTAATCAAAGCAGCTCCAACACATCCGTGGCAGCACTCATACAGGAGATTGACTTTGAAGTGCAGAGAGCTTCCAATGTCATGTTTTCAAAAACTCAACTAGGTAAATAAGGCCAAAGCACATTAATAATTATTTTTTTTTAAGCAGCTAATTCATCTTCAGAGGCTGATGTCTTCTTTGGTAGATGAAACAGAATTAGTTATTGTTTGATGAATATTTTGTGAAGAAATCTGATCCCGTGTTTGATTCTTTGCAGGGTAAAATTGCTGCAACAGGGTTACTTTGGCTTTCCCTACTCCCAACCCTCATTTTATATAATATTCTCTCTACTCCTACGCACATCACATCCCATTAAATCATCAAACAATGTTCCCTTCCCCCCAATAGTCCCTTTCTTTTATATTGTATAGTGTATGTGTTATTACGCTCATAAATCATAAGAATTGTCAGCAAACATGCGAAAGACAAGCTAGTAAGAATGATTGATGGGTCTAATATCAGTATTAGACAAGTTTGTGATGACTTTGGTATGCTTTAAAAGTTCTTTTTCTGATACGGTAATCAGGAGGAGTGTGCTTCTTCATAATGACCTCTTGGGTTTTTCACCTCTCCTGTTAGAACAGTTGAAAGTCTTGCAGAAATTGGAGTTGGCTTAAGGTCTTGTCCCTGACTTGACTCTTTTACTACCCAATTATCACTTTTCTATAAGCTATTTTAGCTCTGGCTGTATGTTTAGATGTCACTACACCTCTGCTAGCAGATAATTAGACTCAAGTCTCTTTCAGCCTTCAACTCCTTTTCTAACAGGGTTGCCATGTTTTTAGCTCCTTCCGTCAACGTTGACCATGAGGTAGGGGGTTAGAGGAGTTTGCTTACAATAAATAAACTTTTTTATTATCACACTTTTCTGCTTGAACACATGCTATGCAGTTGGTAACTCAATAACCTTCTTCCTAAAATCAACTTATAAAATGGGCAGATCATGAATCAGCAGTTGCATTTTCGCTTAATATTGGTAAAGTATTAAATTTCTTGAACCAGCCAATGCATTTATTTTAAGCTTTGAGAGAGGAAGACACAAAGGAAGACCATCTTTTCAGTCAAACCAAACCTAGCTTGATGGAGGAACGAGACTTGTGGTTGTTAGGTTTAAGGTTCATGACCTGTTTGGTTTAGAAAAAAGTCAAACTAAATTAATAATGCATGCTTACTGTAAAGCTGGGGATACTTTCTTAACCACACATGTATTTTAATCATTGAAAAAAAAAGATGCAACTTAGATATATAGAGAAGGCAAAGCTACAGACAGGAGCATGGTTTGGGTTGGGGGCAGGGTTGGGATGGGGGTATGTCCTGTTCCAGTCAAAGTGTCTCCTGTAGGAGGTGGTGTGTCTGGGTGGAGGGATTCCCATTCCTATGAAGTCTGGCAGTTGGTATCTGGTTACCCCTGTAGGTCTGCTATGATTACCCTTCACTCAAATTCCACAGACCTCATTTATTCCAATCCACATGGGAATCTTACAAAGCCACCCAGATCCAGCATGCACATTAAAACCAAAGGGCCACTATCCCAGAACATCAACATCAACAGGCCTCAAGGAATCCTCCCTTTTGCAAATTTCACCGACAGGTTTGTGATTTTCAGAAAGGTTTTAATAGGAGTAGAGAGTTTAGAAAATGTCATCTGAGTGAGATCTGTGTTACCGCTGCAGCGCCACCCCGTTGTAAAACACCAGGAGTGCCGTAATCCACGTCAAGGAGTTTGTCACCCAAAACCAAGCTGCAAGGAGAGAGCAGCGGTTTACCTCCTGCTGGAAGGAATGCTGTCGCAGGACGTCCGTTCTGTCGCCCTAATCAGCTGCTATGACCACATGTTGGAAAACTCTTCTCTGGGAAACATCGGGAGGACTTTGTGTGCTTTCGCGAGGACAATGTGATTTATGACATCTCAGATGTAGTGACTGTGCACTGATGTGCTTTATGTATGAGAGGTACTTTTACTCATTTGATTCTTCTTTTTAAAAATGCGTTTAATTTACTAAAGTTTGTCAAATTTTGTGGCATTGCAGCCCCAAACTTTAATATGTTTTATTACTTTTGTATCAGAAAGTATTGAAGGAATTTCAGGATTCAGGGTTTAAAATCTTTACAATTAAAAATATGAAAATGTTGGTGTGAAATTGTGTTATATCCTTTTTCTATTTTGGCATACCTAGTTCAAAATCCTGTTACCTTCATGGCTTACATTACTAATACAGAGTCAAATAGTTTGTAATTCACCCTCAGTATAATTTCAACTTTAATGTGAAGGTCTAAGAGATTTGTTAGAAAACGTTTTTATTTTATTTTATTTGACCTTTGTTCAGCCAGGAGAAGCCTCATTGAGATGAAATCTCTTTTACAAGAGAGTCCTGAACAACAGCACACAATCAAAACATTAACAAAAACACATATCAGGACTATACAAAAAAAAAAATCTGCTCTGAAAATCAAACAAAACCTCGGCAGACAAATGCGTCTGACTCCGTGTCATCCAAAGTTTTCTTAAAAGCCTCCAATGAGACCATGCCTTAAGGTTTCAAGTCTTTGAGCAGCATCGATGAAAGGCTTTTTTTCCCCTCATCTCAGCTCGTGCCCTTGGAACTGAGAATAGAGAGTATTTCTATGCACAGTGAACAAACACCATCATGAGGACACATGAAAACATCAGACAGGTCAGGGATAAAGTTGTGGAGCAGAGTTAGGTTATTCAACCTGCTACATTAGAAAAAAATATTTTTCGTTGATATTAATGAGATACAGTTTTCACATATGAACAAAGAAGTTGCCTTTGATTGGCTGAAAACGTTTTCTTAATCTCATCCTAATTTCTCTACAGCTGATTTTGAACTAAAACAAAATTAAACTTTTTTTGGACATTAATGTGCAATGTAAGAATTAATTCTTCAACTGTCAGACACAAGCGGACCGGATGGATAAGGTCCTAGCTAATTGCTTTCTTGAAAAACTCAAAACAACTAAAATGCCAAACAGAAGCTTCACCAAAAATTGTGCAAAGTTTGACTAAAAAGAATAAAAAACTATAAGGACATTTAGAAATGTTAACTAAACAGTACCTCAGCTAGCATAATGCATTTACTTTAAGATTTTAAAAGGCCGGAAAGCTGGGCCCTAATCATTTTATTAGTAGTTAATAAATCCTTAAGGGACATGTCTGTCCTTTAATAACATTAGTTTTATCTTTTAAATCATGAATATAATCTCAACACACACTGATATAGTTTAGGATAGGAATGGTGTTGCAGGAAGATATTATCTATTCAAGGTCTATACCCACTTATCCTGGCAGGGTCACGAGAGGGCAGGTGCTTATCTCCAGTGAGGGGTGGGATTCCCTCTGGACAGGTCACCAGTTCATCACAGAAACAAACGGGATAAACAACCAAGCACACACCCTCATGCTTAAGAGCAATTTGGAGTTAACCTAACAGTAATGTTTTTGGGCTTTTAGGATAAGCCCAAGTTCTTGGTGTGAAGCAGTGCGCAGAGGCAAAGAACATGCTAACTCCATATAAAAAGACTCTAGGACCATCTTGCTGCAAATGTAGGGTGCTTTTACAGCTGCAGCATTTGGTTGGATTAAAACAAACTCAAGTTCGGTTTGTTTGCTAGTACGGTTCATTTGAGCTGATGCGAACGGAGACCTGTGAAATGTGGTCCAGACTAACGAACCGGACCGAGACCAACGTTTGAGGTGGCCTCGATCCGGTTCCAAACGGACTCTGGTGAGGTTTACTTCAGGTGTGAATACAAACCAGCCTTGGTTCGCCTCAACGTCCTGATAAAAGCCCCTTTTGGTCTATGTAGGCATCCGTGGCGCACTGCGCTTTGCATTGTCGGAGGGACTGTTTCTATTGTTGTTGTGTTGTTAGTATAAGCGCAATGTTGGGTTTGCTCACAATATACTGAATGGACTCAGTCTTCCAGGATCCCTTGCACTGAGTGGGCAGCCATTTGGTTGACCCCAGCAGGTGCTCATTGGTCTCTGCCCAGTGACTGAAGCTAATAAAAGGGGCAGACGAAGCACCAGCCTGCCTCTTCCATTCCTACAGAGCTGAGACGGAGGGAAAATTCAAAAATCTACAAGCAATCCATTTCTCTTCTCCTCTCTTGATTCAACACGGCTTGTCCAAAAGGAATCACTCTGAAACTTCCCCCAGGGGTCCTGCGCACCATCCAGACCAAGCCAGAAAGCTGTTGGTGACCCGGTGTTTTCATCCAAAAAGCCTGGAACACCACTCTCCAAACTCTCTCCTATCTCTTCTGCGCATTGAGGTGGACGATTTAATCTTCCCCAGGACTTAACACAGTGTTTTTCTGTTTTTCTTTACTTCCTTCGTCATTTGATCATGGACTGAAGAACTTTTAAAAAGTAGAAACACTCAAATTTCCTAATTCCTGGGTGGAGCAAGCTTAGCATATAAATACATATGTGTATGTGTTTTCTGATAAAATTGATTACTGATTGTGTTTAATGTTAAGCTTAGTTATTTGTTTTCTTTTTGTGTAAGCAGAAGTATTGTGTTACTTGTTTGTGTTTGCCGTGTGATTGTTTGATTTCCACGAGTGTAGTTTTGTGGCCCATTCGCTCTGGAAAGAGGAGAAAAGGGGTGGCCATTGTCTGGATAATTCCTTTGTCTAGCCATAGTGCTAACTAAGGCTAGCTAGTTAAGACCTTTGTATCTCCTGGGTTGATCTCAAGCAGTGATAAAGTATCTTATTTATAAGCGGCACTGCCTTTCGCTCGCCCCCCTTTCCCACACATGCCCATTACGTACGCACGTGAAGCTGTGACGTCAGTTTGTTTTGATTTTGTCTTCCACATCTTATCCTCCCGTGATCGAATAGATACCATGCATTTAGAACCGTAGCATCACAAGCATGACTGCTTGTGATAAAGGTTGAACAATCTGTAATAAATTCCTTAAACTTGAGACAAAATCTCTGTGTTCTTTTGGTGTGGATTGGTTCGATACAACGGTAAAAGAAATGATCCTTCACAAACAGACTGATAGTCTGGTATGATTCATGTTGCTTCTTATATAGATTAAGAACCTGGTGCCCCATTTTGCTCATTTTGTAATTATAATTTTAGTTTTCATTAATAATTATCCCAGTATAGGTTATTGGTATAAATATTCCAAATTATCATTAACCAGACAACTATAGCTTCCTCTGTAGCCCCAATATCATATAATGCCATTTTTTCCACTAGGGTCGTGTTAGCCTTGAAAGTTTCGGGACAGCCAGGCCTAGAACAGGATGGTTGTGTTTCCATTACCAACTGAGAAGAACGGTAGTGGGCGAAGACATGGGCGGGTTTATCTTAACAAAAGCACCAGCAAAAATCAGTCACAAGTCATCATGACAACGCAGATCGTCTCAAAAGTTAAAAGACTTTTGACTCACCTCACATCTCTCAGACATAGAGCCGTTAATGCCTCCAGTTCTTGATCTGTGTTCTTCACGGCAGTAGCCACCTAACCAGCGATCATCCAGTGTTTGGAGACTCAGACTCTGCAACCTTCAAGCCCGATTTAGCCAACTCCAGCTCTCTGATCACCGCGGAGACCTCCAGCTTCTTCTGATGCATTGCCGGTTACCATCCTTCTTCCTCCCAAAACTGCAGGCTCGCCGCGGCTTCTCCGTTCTGTGACGCGTTGACTTTGCTGCTCTACCGCTAGCAGATGAAAGCCTGCTCCAATCTGCGTGTGGAAAGAGATAGCTGGTTTGCTCTATGTGTCTCTCATAAACCACACAACATACAAAACCTAGCTCAATGAGAAATTCTCACGTTCTAATCATCTATTGTGTTACCCATATCATAATTACATTGGCGATTTAGAGTACTGACACTCTAAAACTATGTTAGGTTTTTATTAGTTATGCTAAAGTATAATAAACTGGATCTACCAATAATTTAAACAGTAGGATATTACAAGGAATTACATTTGTACAAATCGTGATATAGAGAGGGTTGGGAACAGCCCAAGAAGTGGGCCACTACATTTTCAGTATGTGAATACTGAACAATTTCTTGGTTTAGCAATGTAATGTATTGGTGGATTCTTGTTTTAGACCAACCATTAAAATTCCCCAGCACTAAAAAGCACTAAAAGAGCTTAGAAGGATGTACAGAAGAGATTAACATACATCAACATGGAGATCCAGTGACACACAGCCAGCAAAACTGAACAACCTGCATTTCTAATAGGTTTTTTGTCTGCTTTATACTAATTCAATTTAACCACTTCTGCAATAATAACCTCAAGTGTCTCACTTTCTATCCAATTATGCGTCTTTGAGACTGAAATGAGAGAAGAAAGTCCCACACAACAGCATGTTCATTATATCCCCCGCTAATAAAAGTGCATTCCAGGAAAAGAAAAAGAGACAATCATAGAAAATTAATCCCTGAGGTAAAACTTGGGGGAGTGTTTGACACAAGCAAGCAGATATTCAGAACATGCTAAATGTAAGTTCATGCTGACGTGAGCTGAGCTGCTTGCACAGACGATCGCACTGCGGACTCGACTTTTTATTTCTAGTGTCTTGCGCTGTTTCTACCCTGAGGCCTTGTTATGTGAAGAGCCAGATCAAAGCAGCAGTGCTGCTCAAAGCTTGAGAAAGAAATGGAGAGAAACAGTTGAAGAGGGATAGAAATAAGGAACAGCCCAGGATGACTCATGCAACAAATTCCATTTTGGTTAAAGCTGGTAATATAGAAACAAGTTTCTATACTATAGTCTTGCAATCTAAAATCCTGAAGTTATTGATTACTTGTGTCACTTCTTGATTTCCTCCATGACTTGTGCTCCACCTTCACTCCTGCTTTTTCTCAGAGAATTATTTTCCTGTTGCCTGTTTCCAAGAACAAGGCAGCAATGGTGACGTACTTCCATATCGTGGCGGACAAGCTGTACTCTGCAAACAAACACACAGAGCCTGGGACAGAGACACTGTCTGATGAAAGGATTAAGACAAATGGGAAGAAAACCACTTATGGGAGTCATTGTTATAAAGAAAAAACTGTTCTGAGACATTTAGATTTATTGTGCTCTGAACACAGCTACTCAGACTGATAGGGATACTGAAACAAATACTTTTTTTTCCCCCCTGCGACAATTAAATTCAACAGCAATTCAAACAACAATTTCAATTGATATCCAGAATTTTTTAACAGTCTTGTATTTATCTAGCAAAATCAGAATGACTTTGGTTAGTGAATTCAGATTTACAGTTCAGGAAATAGTTTATGAGAAAAAAAATAATCAGGCACATGATACCATCAATATAACACCAGGGCTGCAGAATCCATACAGCATTGCAGACCAAATTACATTACCCTTAATTTTGGCTGGTCAAGCGACACTTAATTTCCGGCACATTTAAAATCAAGAATCTCACATGCACAATTTAGTGTCAAATTTAAAAAATAAAATAACATTTAAAGAAATTAGTCAACAAAGCTTTAATGCCCCTGAAAGTATAAATGTGCATTCATTTAAGACGACAAGGAGGTGGTAACAAAACCAATAATTCAATGAAAATAAAAAAGTAAAAGTAAATGCATAGCTTGCATTTGTTTTGGAGAAAATCCAACAGCAAAAAAACTGAACATGTTGGCACAGCTGCGTTCCCCCTCGTTTACATTATAAATTGACCAGAATAAATGTTTTAATTAGTAGCATTTTTGCTCGTTGCTTTTTATTAATAATCAAATAAAATGAATAAAACATATTAGATATGCAAATAAAATACTTGCATTCACTAACATGGAAAGCAGATCTATTCAGGTGTCCCCAAAACATTTTCAAAATCACCGTAGCTTGTAAGTGCCCAGCTGTGCTTTAGTCTCTCATAGCTGCCTCGGTGAAACAACTAAAGTTGGCAAACCCAGAGCAGCAGTACAATAGCTTGTGGCGTTTTCTATCATATCTGGAAATTGTATATATTTTTAAAAGTAATACACCCAAATAATTAAAACTGAAGAAAATAATTAGAAAGTGTTAAAATAAATAATGTGATTTTAGTGTGGGATTAGGACATCCCACATTTATAACTGCTTGGAATGGCTAGATGCACACATGGGTGCATCACACCAGGAGGCAAGGCAAGACGAGGCAATTTTATTTATTTACCACACTTTCAACACAAGGCAATTCAAGGCACTTTAAATGATTGCAAAATGTGAAGATTAAAACATAGAATCATTAAAAGAAAACATAAACAAACATTTATAGGAATAACATTAATTAAAAGAAAAGAAAACATTTAGTGATGTGATTAGAACATAAGAGAAGAACTAAAATTATGAAAATTAAAACAGAAATGAATCATAACGGTCACTCATAGATAAGTCTAAATAAGTACGTTTTTATTTTAGATTTAAAAGAGTTCAGTGACTCTACTTTGTATTCAACCAGCAGTTTGTTCTAGATGTACGGAGCATAGAAGCTAAAAGCTGCTTCTCCATGCTTGGTTCTGGTTACAGGGACAATCAGTAAACTAGAGCTGGAGGACCTTAGTGGTCTTGATTGTTTGTACCGCTATAATAGATTGTTAAAATACTCTGGTGCTTACCCTTTCAATGACTTATAGACTAATAAAAGCCCTTTGAAATCTATTCTCTGAGCTACAGGGAGCCACTGTAAGGACTTTAGAACAAGAGTGATGTGTTCTACTTTCCTGGTTCTAGTGAGAACACAAGCAGCAACGTTCTGGATCAGTTGCAGTTGTCTAATTGATTTTTTAGGCAGACCTGTGAAGATACTGTCAAAGTAATCAAGGTGTCTAGAGATAAATACAAGGATGAGTTTTTCTAGGTCTCCTTGCGTGATCAGTCCTTTAATCCTAGAAATGTTCCTCAGGTGATAGAAAGCTGACCTTGTTATTGCTTTTATTTGACCTTGGAGGTTCAGGTCTGAGACCATTTTTACATCTAAATTTCTGGCCTGGTCAGTAGATTCTAGTTAGACCAATTGAAGCTGTGTACTGATATTTAATATATATTTTTTGGGTCCAAAGATAATTACTTTAATTTAGTTTTTGTTCAGTTGGAGGAAATTATGGGACATCCAGCTGTTAATTTGGTCAATGCATTCATTGCGGATTTGGACGGGTTCAACATCACCTGGTGTCATTGAGATATAAAGTTGAGTGTCGTCAGCATAGTCGTCGTAGTTGATATTATCTGTTGTTATGATCTGGCTTAATGGGATCATATAAATGCTAAATAGGAGGGGCCTTAGGTTGGAGCCCTGGGGGACCCCACATGTGATTTCTGTGTTTCGTGATGAGAATTGTTTAATCGACACAAAGAATTTCCTGTTCTTGAGGTAGGATTTAAATCAGTAGAGTGCCGTACCACAGAATCTGACCCAGCTTTCTAGACGCTCCAGTAATATATTATGATCAACTGTGAATATATCGTGATCAAGGAGTGCATGATGAGAACATTGTTGCGTAGCATTGTGAAAGAGGTTTGCCCTGTTTCAATTTCAGAGATTTAGCTTGGTGTGCTTCTGACTGTTTAAGTGAGAGTGAACACCAGAGAGCTGTCAGAAGCCTCCATGAAGAAAATCATAGCAACGTGTGAGTCTGGTAATGAATTTAAAGAGACCCCTAAGTATTTTGAAGTCACTCATTTCAGTGTTTGAAACACAGTCAACAAGTGGAGGACAATCATTAACTGGAACATGTTTTCAACATCAGAAAAAAACCCAAAGACCTGTAAAAAACATCCATGATTTGGCTGGCTTTGTTCAGTCAGATGGCTGTGAAGGGGGCGTTAAGAAGGTGCATCTATAGAGAAGCTATGTACAGGGATGTGTTCTATGGCTCATACTACATCACGTTATAGTTTGCTACAAATGCTACCCCCTATCTTTATCCATGTTGTTGTAAAAATATTAATTCAATTGAAGAAAATAGGGAACAATTAACACACAATTACTAGAAGTCTATATATGGCCACAATCTCAATTTTGAGTATTCATTTATCTTTAGGCTGATATGCTGGTAGATGATCATAACAAAAATCAATCAGCAAATTACTGATTTATTTTTACTAAACTGTCTAAACCATTTAGATCATTTCTTGGGACAAAAAAGTTGTAATCTTAAAAATAAACCCCATCTATTTCACTTAATGTAACTAAATATGTTAAACATATCTCCAAATTACTTTTAGATCACATTTAATACAGTTGATCATATGTGAGAAACCACTATTTCTTTTATTGCAAACCAAACTTTCTGTTTTCTTGAAATTTTGTTTGTTTTTGTGTAGCAATGTCTGCTACTGAATGGTTCTGAATGAAATGTTGTAGACAGACTTTTAGCTGCTGGCGTTCATCCAGTACCCACTATCAGTCATCTGGGAAACAGGGGTTATTAAGAACAATTATATATGGAGGGAAAAATGCGCTGACAAGCTTTATACATGTAACGACGTGGGGTTTTGCCTCTCAGGAATCAGCCTCAGAAAATGTTTTTCATTCCAGCTTTCTGACACTTTTTGTTACTGCCCGTTAACAAGAAGTGGATATTTTTGGAATGCAGTAGGAAGTAAATTGTCTTGCTAAATGTAAACAAACCACAATAGAAAATATCTGGAATAGAACAAGGCTGTTTCGACTTTGCCCTGCAAAGTTACTCACATTGCTTTTTACATTTTGTGACCTTATAACACCAAATATTTGTGTATTCAATCAGGTATTTATATGATAGTCCAACTGAAAGTTTTACATAATTGTGAAATCTTTGAAAAATGATACAACAGGGCAAAAAGCAATTTGGCAGGCAGTGATTGTGCAAATTGTCCTGCTTAAAAAAAAAAGAGCGACATTTGTAATTTTCATCATATATGCACTTCAACTGTGAGAGACTGAATGTAAAGAAAATCCAGGAAATCACATTGTAGGATTTTATAAAAAAGAATGCATTTCTTTATTGGTGCAGAAAATACGTATTTAGCACATACAAACAAGCAAAATTCTGGACCTCACAGACGTTCTTTAAAAAGCTCTTCTATCCTCCACTCATGATCTTTATTAATGGAAGCTGTTTGAACTCATCACCTGTATAAAAGACGACTGTCCACACCTTTAAACAGTCAGACTCCAACCTCCACCATGACCAAGTCCAGAGAGCTGTCTAGACGCACCAGAGACAATATTGTGCACCTGCACAAGACTAGGATGAGCCATTCTACAATAGGCAATTGACAATTGACTTAAACTGAGCAAAGTTTGATAGAAAAGATCTGTCACAGCAGTGAGGGGAAGGACGTTTTCTCTCTCCTGTGTGTTTCAAGGGCTAAGGCCTCTGAACATTGGATGCCTTTGAGTTGTAATTCCTTGTATTAAAAGTGCTGAATAAATAAAGTTTGATTGTTTGATTAATTGATTAATTTACACAGGATGATATAATTCCACCAGTTTGACACACTCTAAGGAAAACATTTATAGTTATCAAAACAAAGTCTAAGTCTAATTTCGAAAAATATTTTTTGACGCACTTCAGCTCTTTGTAACTGGATTAAAAAAATATAGATTTCCAAGGTTGCTATTGAACGCAGCATTAAGCTTGGGTCCTCCTCCCTTTAATAGAACTTAACACTGGACTTTAAAAATATTGAAAAACTGAATACTGAACCCCTCACACACCATCTCTGTGGGGATGGTGTGTTTAATTGGAATTGCAGTTTTGAATTATGATTTACTAATTAGGTAGCCTCTAAAGGCAATTTTTTGCACTGAATTCTATTTTGGGTTACTACACTGAAAAGGTCTTAGAAAAAAATTTCTGGTCACGTTTTTAAGATTTTTTTTTTGCAAAGGTGAGACATTTACAAGCCTAATACAAACCTGCACCAGTTTGTATTAGTCCATCGCATATAATATTGATGGAATGCATTAACGTTTCTTTTTGCAATCCACCAAAGGTGTGAATACATTTACATGGCACTGTATGCATTCTATATATGACTTTTTAAAGCATTATTCAGCACATATGAATCAATGTGTTTGGTTTTCCTTAGATAAAATTAGCAGAAAAACTTTACCCGCCTCCACATCTGAGCCTTGATAAACACGTCTCAGGCTTGTTTCTCAAATCAATACACTGAGATGGAATTGATATTGACCTTCTTGTCAAAATTGAGGTAAAAAGGAAAACAAGCAGAGCGTTATCCGTATCTTCCTCCAAGCAGAGCTGTGCTTCTGACATTAATCAATCTTACTTGACATGTAGGTGAAAATGATCACATAGTGCAACTTTTAATGGAGGAGTATAACATTAGTGTCCCATGACTTCTGATAATGTTGTGTTTGTTGATGCATAACAAGAAAATATTTATACCCTTACATATTTTTCCACCTTATTGTTGCACTTTCAAATGATTACAACAAGGGATGTTGGAAAATATTGATATAGCAATATGTCACAATATTCTGTTACCATATTATATCGATATTAAAAAGCAATGTAGTTTCTTTGTTTCTTTAAAAATATAATTTTTATTTTAAAACAAATTATATTTTAATTTGAATGGAACCACTACTGATGACATTTTTGGAGTAAAATTAAAAGTAGGACTGCTAGTTTGTGGCTGTTTTCATTTGTTTCATTCCATCAACTAGATCTAGTAATAAAACTGGATGTGTTACAGCATTTATAAAACGTGTTGGAGTATTAAGAATGCTGTGACAGTTTTTCTACAGTTAAATCAGTTTTAAAAATCCTTATATATAGTCTTACTTATAGTATTGCGTTATCTAGCAATATGACATATCGTTGCCCCTGTATTGTAATACATAACGTATCACCAGATTCTTGCCAATACACATCCTTAATTATTTCCCTGTGATGGAGTAGTGACCTGTCCAGGGTATACCCCACCTCTTGCCCAGTGATTGCTGGAGAAAGGCTCCAGTCCACCCCATGAGCCTGTAAGGAAAAGTGGTTATAGACAATGGCTGTGTCTCTGCTGCCTTCTCCAAACCCCAGACAGTCTCGTCAGATGACTGCTGGAGGTTTCTTCCTGTTAAAAGGGAGTTTTTCCTCTCCACTGTCGCTTCATGCTTGCTCAGTGTGAGGGATTGCTCTGAAAGTCACGACGCAATCTTCTGTGATTCTCTCATTTCTGTTGTGAAATGGCGCTATATACATAAACTGAATTGAATTGAAATACATGCCCCTCTTGTTAAATCATGATTTACCACGTTCTTTTGACAGGACATTCAATCTCGCTTGCAACACCCAGACCCCATCACTGCCAGAACTGTAGAATTACCCAATAAGAACCTGTTTGACAGCAAAAACTACCCCAAAAGACAAAAAATAGTAAGCCATGAAACAGGAAAAAACAACAACTAAAGAACTGACTTATAGCTGTATAGCTGTCTGTATTTAGGATTACTCTGGTCAATAATTCACAGCTGCAGAAAACATGGAAGGTTGGTGAATCTTACAAAGATCTACCAGACTATCAGAATTATTCCTCATCAAGTGTTTTTGTTTGTTCGTCTGTTTGTTAGCAAAACATCTGAAAACACATCTCTAAAGAAGAATTCCTTAACACAAACCTGCTCTAATCATGAAGAACACTTGGTCACTTCTCAGATTTGCCTTCTGTTTATTAACTTAACCTCATACAGCTTTTGTCATCCTTGTGCCTTGTGATTGCAGTAGGACAAAAATCAAAAGTGCTCCCGAAAAACCCACCTCTTCATGGAAAAAGAAAATCGAAAATGCCTGGTATGGAGTGACCTAGTCAAAGGCCAGATTTAAATCCAGGTAAATGCTATCTTAATTGGGCAGTTCATGGTCAAAGCCACTATATGTTTCAATGAAGAGTGGACCAAAGTTCCTTCACTTGATGTGATGAACACACACACACGCACACACACACACATATAAATATATATATATATATATATATATATATATACTGTATATATTACATTTTCAGTAATGTTTTACACAAACAAGAACTAAACACAGTAATGTCAAAAACTTACCATTTGTTACTATAAAACAAGTTCGGAGGTTTTGAGGGGCATATTGGTTGGGATCGCTGTTTTCTTTACAATAATCAAATAGGCTATTTCATTTGATTTCTTTTTGAAAAATGCACTGAATCTACTGAAGTTATTTGCCTGATATGAATATTAGTGTGATCATCTAAAACATTTAAGTTTGGCAAATTGGCAGAAACATGGATCTGCACCTATCTGCATTTTGATAAACATACACAGGGTTCTTAAATGGTCTTAGAAATCTTTAAAAAAAAAGTATGAATTTGGAAATAATACCTTAAAAAGACTTTCAAAAGTCTTGAATCTTGATATCTGGGTCTAATAATGTGTTCTGTATTTAACTTTAAAGATCAAAATACTCAGAACAAGAGGTCTTCAGTAAATTAATATTAACGTTAAAAAAACACCCCAAACCACTGTTAAAAAACAACAACTTTAAATTGTTAGGCAAACTTTCTCGTGGCCTGTTGGAATGTTCTCAGATTTTTCATACCTCGGATTGGCTTGATGTTGTCTTTTACACATTTCACATTTCTCTGCAAAATGAATGAACACAAGTTCAAGGATTTTGTTTTTTTCTCTACTGGTAGGGCTTTGAAATCAGTCATGAAATAGGTGTTATGTTTTTATATAAATCATCTTAAATAGAACCCTACATACAAGGACAATGTAATAATGTAGCAATATTATAAAATGCTGATCATTTCAAGCTTAACATTAAATTCCAATTCATGACCTCATGTTTTGCGAAAAAGATGAAGAAAAACTGAAAGTTCACACATTTATACCGTATGAATGTAAATGAAATGTTCCTTATGTTCCATGATCTCTTGGAAAAGCACAACTTATGATACAACCTGTGTGTAATAAATCTTTGATAATAAGAACTCAGTTTAGAAGGTGAGGACTAGAAACATTTTCTTTGTTACATCAAGGCAGTGAAAGCAGAAGATGTGTTCTGATAAGAGAAAGAAAACTGTTTATGAAATCTATTTGTAACGGCGGCAGAAGAGAGCACAGTGTGTGTGCTGCAGCTGGCTGTAAACAAACATCTGAAGACAATGATATTTCAAACACAGAGAATTAAATTTTAAACAGCAAAGGCAGACAGGGTGCAGGGCTGGTGCGAATTGTTCACTTCATCAGTCCCTCACTCCAAGCAGTACACACACACACACACACAACAAATTCTGTTCATGTAATGAAATCCGCTTTGTTGGGAATTTGTCCATGGGTCCAAGGTCTTTCTGGTGAATGTGAAGCTTTAATAAATATTTGGTGAGACATCGGCCGGATTCTTTATAACACGATGCACAGCTAAAAGGAAGAAGCGAAAAAACAGAACTATTCAATAAGCAGACAGCCACTGATGAGCTTTCTCTCAGATTAGGACTAATGGCGATAAAACAAAAGGCATAGAGCTGTGCTTTATGAGGTACAGATGATTTTGTTGTTTCATACGGATGGCCAACTATTCTATTGAATGTATTGTACTAACCTGGCCAAAATGGGACAATGTTGGGCTGCCTTCAGCTTGGATTAGAATACAAATTAGATGTGGCATGGCACGGCTTAATTAAGCACGTGGAATGTTCTTCTCTGCATCCAGTGGAGGCTCTTGGATGAATGCCACCCTGAGCAAGTGCCAGCATTTTTTTAAATGCTGGGCACTCTTCTTGCTCAGAAGCGTTCATCATTTGCACAGAGTTCACGCTTATTGGCCTCAAAATAGTTAACACTTTTTAAAAATGTCCTGTGATTGTTGGTTCCTATTTGTTGGTTCTGATCAGGGTTAGGGTCTTTTAGAGCTTTTAGAAGCTCATGCTTAAAAGTTTGGCTGGACTAAGCATGAGAAAGTGTTTTCTGAAACATCAGTATCCATTTCAACATTTTACCAATTACCTGTTTCTACCACAAAGACTGTGGTTTACCACTAACTTCTTTAAAATTTGAATACAACATTAAACAATCAAACCCTATGTATTTGGTCTTTTGTGGAGATTTCGTATGTTCTGGACTCACATATTAAATGTAGATCTTACTGATTAAGAATGTAAAGCTTACGGAGAGTGGTGAGGAAACCTTAATGATTGAAATGTAAAAGAACAGTGAACATGTAGGTTAACCTTAAAATTTTTTGCTATAGGAATCACACTACTGATAGCATACTGACCTTTTCTGTGGTTTTTCCCATTTACTTTATTGATACCTCTGAAATATTAAAAAAATTATTTCGCAGTTGCATGACAAATCTTCAGTGTTGGTTATAAAACAATTCAATGTAATACATTCTAACCTTTTAGACATATGCTTCCCATTTTTTTAGTTATCTGGGCTCACTTAAATTTTATTTACTTTACATTACAAGTTCTTACTGTGGTAAATCACTTTTTTGTATCAACCATATTTCAACTTCCTTACATTTTAAAATGTAACTATTGTTTTTTTAAGAGTCTAGATGAACACTAGAATTTATGACATTTTTTTTTACATCTACTCATTTATCATACCTTTGAGATCGTTGGCAGGGTCCTTTCAGTCACTTTACCAAAGCTCTGGAACACTTTTGCGATAGGAGTGATTTCTACTCAGATAAAAAACACACACAAAAAAAAAAATCAAAAAATCAAAACACAGCACTTCACTGCTCTAGTTGAGTCTGACACCTTATCGTTAAACTCCTTTGATGACTTGATGCACCCTGTTTTTTTGTATAAACTCTGTATTTAATTCTGGATCCATTTGTGTTTGATTTATTGAACTAAATGTATGTATATATATCCTGAATATCCTCTGAAGGGGAGTTGGTTTGCATATATAAGTGAACCAATTTTCTCTCTTATTACAATGTGTATTTTTTTTTTACCTAGAAAAAGCTGCCTTTAGTGTAACAGTAAAAAACAACTTAACAAGTAATCAATGAAATAATAGAAATCAGAAACAGCTGAACTTCTTAACTAATCTACATTGTTAAAACAAAGAGTTGAAAATTCACCAGGGCTGCTATTTACTGTTTTATAATGACGATTGAACTGTATTGTTACGGCAAGGCAAGGCAATTTAATTTATTTATATAGCACACTTTCAACATGAAGGCAGTTCAAGGTGTTTAAAAAATTTAAACATTAAAACATTTTAGCATTAAGTGAGCTGACAAACTTTGTGTGTTAAAATTGTCTCACACAAATAATGTGTTGAAATTAACACATGTTGTCCCCGATCACACTTAGGACGTGTTAAAAAATAACACAACTTGTCATTTTTACCTCTAGGGAGGAACATCCCAGCCAAACAATAAATAGCTAAATAAGTAAATAAGTGAGGGAATACATGTGTAAATAAAAAAATAAAAAAAATCAATGTGGGAAAAATAAATAAATGTGCGAACAAAGAAATAAATAAAAGTTAAATCATTTGTAAATAAATAAATAATATAGAAAAAATTAAAATGGAAATGAAGAAATAAATAGGTATGAAAATACATTTGTAGATAAATAAATATAGAAAAAATGTATAATTTTATAGAAAATAAATGAATAAATAACTAAATAAAAAATATACGTGGGAATAAATAAATAAAAAACTTGTAACATATATCCACAAAGATTTATTTATTTAAAATGTTTTTTATTATCATAGGTATTTTTTATTTACACAATTATTTATTAATATTATTTATTTATTGTTTTGTTTATTTACACAATTGTTTATTTATTTACACATTTATTTATTTAAATAGTTTTATGTCCTCATGTACTTATTGAAATATTTAATTCCACATTTATGTATTTTTCTATCCCCACATTTATATATCTATGTAGCCCAACATTTATTTATTTATTTATTCATTCATTCATTCATTCATTTATTTCCACATTTCCAGATCAGATTTATTTACAGTAGTGTATTCTTATAAGGGGGATTTTTCTAACACTGGCCTAAAGCCTGATTGGTCAAACCCAGGTCTCTGTATTTACACTGTGGTGGCTGAGGAGCGTTAGCATTGGCTGGCTACTCTGTATGTGTGTGACAGAATTAAGATACCCAGCTGCTGGAATCTCACTGTCAGAATGTTACTGGTTCAACATTAAGCATGTCCTAGATAGGGAGGTCTACTGCGAAGAACAGATGAGAACGGATGGTGAGGTGCTGGGGCTCAAAGGTTAACAATTGAAGGCTAACCTGGTTAAACTTCTGGCTAAGCTAGCGGGAAGCCCCCATGTAGCACCTGTTTTTGCAGTGTGCTAATGCTACTTTGATATGGGGAGCCTCCCCTTACGGTTGACCCATGGGTCCTCTGGCCGAAAAAGTAATGAATGGATGTCAATGGAGCAATAAAAGTTATGTTCCTATTCTACAAAATGAGAAAGACAGGAGAACTTGCCGATGGAGTAGATTGGGTTAGGGACCAGAACCACCTGTGAATACTTAAAATCCGCAAATACTTGAGAGCTTCTCTAAAAACACTTATAGCTACCAATTTTTATAGTTTTATAGTTGCACGGTGAAAACTATCTTAGCACTCTTGCAAAAGCTATTATCTACAGTGTGCCTTGTGTCTGCTCCTCAGTGTACAGCTAATCAGCAACATAGACATTGGTTCTCCTGGATTGGCTGCTGTACAAATGTAAGCCAAGAGCATGTCTATCACATATTTTACATATGCTTATGAAAAAATCCACAAATAGTAGAATTTTATGCTAAATTAATTTTCAGTTAAATTTCAAAGAATAAATCATCAGTAGGGGATCCATGAATAATAAAAAAAGCAAATAGGTGGGGATCCATTGTAGTGTCCGTGAGACTTAAATTGGCTGCATAATTTGTAAAATGCAAATGTTGCATAAGTGAAAGCCATAAAAAAAAAAAAAAAAAAACACGATAAAGTGACCATTGACTGTAAAACAGCTCCAGAGGAACCTTTTGTCTAATATAGTTCCAAAGTGAAGCAGTCTCGGGTTGCAATCAAACTTTAGATTTTTGTTCATTGATTTTGGGTCAATTTGAGACTCATTTTACCCTCCTGCCATTTCACAATGCATTGCTATATTGCCCATCTCTTTATCACCATTGGATCATTAAGGTGTTCAGAAAAAAATAACTGCATTCCAGCTTCATTTTGCAGTTTAAACCTTGTTTATATATTTGGTGTCATATTTGTTCGTATTCCTAACTCCAGTTACAAATTTCTGTTCTGTTACATTATGGTGGCTATTTTAAAAACAATGTCTCCACATTGCTTTTTAATGTTTATAACTTCCAAATGGCCTCCTTTTGCACTGCTCCCTACAGCCCTCCTTCACCTTTTGGTGGCATGTGTGTGTAAAGCAGTGTCTATAGTAAATTCAAGAACAACATTTTTGTTATACTTTCAAAGCCTCCATACAAATCCCCCAGACCATTTTCTGTAGCGTGCTGAACTCTTTCTGAACCAGCTCACTGTTAGCCAAGCTTAAAAACACATCCAGCTCTCAACATTGATTTCACTCACTCAGTCAATTAACTGGCCCATCCTGTCATCCATGCGACCAGTCTGCCTTTTTTTGGAACGTTGCAGATGGGTGTTTGGGTGTGAGTGAGCATTAGGACGAAGATTTGAAGATTAGCAGAGTCCAGAAAGCTGCTCCAGGGCTTTGTGTCCTTTTCAACAGAACTGCCACTTTTGCTGCTACATTAGTGGCGGGAGGATGTGCTGTGTGTTGCTCTTTCTTTATCGGCCTGTCTTGTCATTAGCTAAGTGGCTCAGACATCGAAAAAACATGACTGCAGGGACTGGCAGTGATATCTAGGTCCTATTTTCTCTAGTATTCAGTACTCTGATCTACTCTACTCTACTCTACTCTACTCTACTCTACTCTACAATATAATATAATATAATAAAAGCTCTACTTTACTGAACCTTATTCTAATATATTCTATTCTTTCTAAAGTCATAGATTTTGACATCTAGTCCCATTATTCATTTTGTGTAATACCAATAACCGGGTAGTACAAGTATATTGTTTATGGGAGCAACTGGAAGACTGCATGTAGTGTGCTGCAGCTCAGACGCCTGTGCTTCACTTGTTAGTTATGCTGTGGTACAATAAAGGTGTGGCATTCTTTGGCATATCATTAGTGGCTGTTCTTTTGATTATAGGGTTGCCTTTATGGGTGTGGACTATTTTTATTGTAAATCAAGAAGCTAAATGAATGGCTCTTTTGTTTCTTTTCAAGGGTTTGTGGGGCGAGAGGGGAGAGAGTTATATAACTAAATAAACGTTGGTGAAAATGAAAACCGTTAGATTCATTCGATCCTCACAAGTTTCAATCAGTCGTGATGATGAAATAGAGAAAATCTGAGAAAAATCAGAGAAAATGCTATCACTTTTTACAGCACCCCTTTGTGTTTCTTGCCATATAAAGCTGGCACAACAAAAAATCCTATACAAGCACAATTGAAAACAATTGAATAAACAATATTGTGAAAAATATTTAATATCTCTTCCCTTAGTTTTCCAGATAAGTGGAAATCAATCAGCTTTAAATTTTAGTCTAAAAAATTTAAATAATTCTTCCAAAGTAGGATATTTGAGCTGTCTGGTCATGTTTCTTCAAAGTTCCTTTTTTAAAATGGTGTGGCAAGTATATTTAAAACAAATCTATCCTTTCTCCTCCAGCTTCAGTCATTGTTTCAATCTTTAAAGATGTGCTTCGCTAGCAAGAGGGTGCTCTGATAGGTTTGTGCTGACCATCCAATCAGATCATATAAAAAACTTTGACATCACTGTGGGCCAGCTAGCTGGCATGGTGAGGAAAATCTGTAAGCGGATTGGTTGAAAAAACAACAACAACGGTTTTACTATAGTTTAGTTATTGTAGGCCTGCTCTACTGATTCGGAAAGCTTTGGGTAGATCAGATTCCCCCCAGCAACACAGGGAGAGACAGAACTATGATTGGACGAAAAATTGTTAATCCACCGATATGTAGAGAAGTTGCACAGTCCAGAAAAACATTAGAAACAAAAGAAAGACTTTAGGAAGTAAATTAATACAGTTTCATTGAACAAATATCGTCATTTAGGTTGAAAATATAGCTTTGTGTTTCTGACGGTGTAAGGCCAGCAGAGAAGGCTTTGCCCGTCACTGCTAAATACTATTTAAAGAGCAACTCACCCTCTTCCAGAGTCCACCTCCACATACATTTCTGGTTCAAAAAAAGGCAGCAAAAGGAGGGTTTGCCTGGTGGGCCGAGGGACGTGCTGCTCCCGAGGTTAAGAGAGTCTGCGTCAGGCAAAGGAGTGAAGTAAAGACCGAGTGAGAGATGGATAGGTGGATTTGGGCTTCATCTTTACTAACACTAGAGTTTCTCTGGTCAGTCACTGGTCCGTCTACATTCTGATCCTCACATGATCTTTATTAGTGGAGGACAATGGTCAGATGGATGATTCTGTGGTCTTTGGCTTGAAAACACTGATGTTCAACCTGTGTAAGACGTGCAAAATACATCTAAATGAATAAACAAATTCTAAATAATTTGTGCCTTCCTCAACCACGTAAAAAATAAAATGAATTTGATGAGGTCAAGAAACTAAAGTAAAATACGCCAGAAAAACAACTTTTCGTCAATTGAAACTTTTATAAGAATGATCAGTCCTATAACTTTCATATTCTAAAATTGTGAATTTTTTCTTTTGCGATACTTCCAATAATTTCCAGCATTTTAAAGTTTCTGCGTAGATTCACAGCATGCGAGAAAACCTGAAAAACCTCTACTGTCCTGTCAGATTTATGTAATGTGATTAGGTTATGTCAGAGAATTTAGATGAGATCCACTCCTTAACCTTTCCACTTGTCATCAGCAACGTGGTAAAAAAAAGATTGAGAAATGACCAAAGCTATGTGCAAATCTGTGATTAGTTTTGTGCTCAAATGGGAAGCTTGTTACTCAAACACACTGGGAAGCTAAGAGGATGAAATACATTGCAAACCAAGTTATCTGGAGCCATATCTGCTGTCAATAAGACATTAATAATTTGTGAATGTTGGGTAGGAGCACATTTTTCATTATCACGGTTGAAATCATAGTTAGCATTTACAGTAAATGTCAAATATCCAAATTTCAAAACTCAGTTCAAGAAGGTTAAATGTAATGTTATGAGCCTCCTGCTGATTTGTGGGATGCACATAGTTTGCATATCTGGATGTTATACAGACAAATCAGAATTTATTGGCATCGCTGTGGTGTAAAAAGCCTTAAACAAATGCGTATTTCACTGCAGTAACAGAACCTCACAAAAGAATGAGAAAAATCAAACCATTACATTGATCACATGTTGAGAAATTACTGTTTTTGACCGAATCAATGGTTGGTTAAATATTCCATCCCCTACTGTCAGTAATTTAATATTTCTTAATTCAATATTACATACTTTGTATGCCTAGCCTTTGGTGAAAGAAGCAGGCCCACAGCATCACATAACCTCTACCATATTTAACAGTGGGAATGAGGGCTTTCCCATGTATTGATGGTTAATTTTATGCCAGACCCACCTAAAATGTTTAGTACAGAAAAGCTTTACAGAAATTGCATAAATCAAGAGGATCAAGCTCAGTGTAAAATTATGTTAATGCAATAAGATAGTTCAACTGCATTTTCATTTTATATCAGTTTTTTTGTTGTATGCTTGGGTAAAAGTTCAGTGTGCTGAGTGAGACTGATACAAAGAGTATGCGAATTTGCAAACAACACACAGAAGTATGAACCAAAGCTCCAGGACAGGAAGTGGTGTCTGTGGTTTTCTATGCGTTTTTGAATAGGTTCAGCTCATTACTCAGTCTAACAGCTAAAAGTGAAGCTCACTTAAGAGTACTGTAAGATAAACTGAAGTACAAAAACAGTGCCATCGGAGAACCTCTGCTGCTGGTGTGAGGTCTTCTTTCTTTTGTGGACAGCACAACAATTGCATGCTGAATAAATGAGGTAGACACTGATTTATTTTGATAATATGAAATCCGAATGAAATATACATAATAAAGAATGACAAATTAGAAATTTACCACACACATCAAATATGCTGGTGGCAGTCAACCCAGAACTGAACCCTAACTGTGACAGGCACTATGAGACATGGCGAGGAAGAGGAGGAGGTGAAGTCATGACAAAAACATCCCAGTGAGAAATGAGGTGTGCGTATGTGTGTGTTTGGGTGTGTTCGTGTCACCTCTTCTCATTGCAGCAGAAACTGTGAGGGCAACAGCCTGTGAAGGAACAGAAAGCAGAAGACACTGCGCAGGTGTGAATGTGCACAAGTATGTATGAGGTTCAGCGACGAGGCAGCTTGCACTTTGACAGACAGTATGCTGAAGGGCAATCGGCAGAACATGGTTAGGAAAAATTGTTCTTGAACCAAAGATACTTTGACTGAAATGGGACAAAACTGTCCTTTGTGGAAAACTCACAGAGAAGCAAAGTTTATCTTTCCGGTTTAGATCTTCAAATAAGGGAAGCACTTAATTATTAGTCTCTTCTGATTTGTGGGAACAGCAGTGATACCATTATTTTGGCCTACAAAAGTATTTATTGAATGAACACTATTAAAAAGTAATATCCAAGTCAAACATTAAAATTAAATCTTTTTCAACTGAGAAATTGTCTTTTATTTTCTCTGTATCCAACACTCCGTATCTGACATTTCACACATCAAACAAAATAGTTTAAATCAAAGTTTAAAGTTAAAACTTTAATTTAAGTTTCATCCATCCACCCATCCTGGTCTTAAAAGGTTCTGACCACTATCATGAAATCTACCTTAAATTCAGTGGGGAATTATTATTATTTTTAACTTAAAAAATCACCAAAAAAGGACTGAGAACTGGAAAACCTTTGAATTTGAAAAAAAAGTATGAAGAATATATGAGAAACCTTTGTTTAACAACAAGCTGGAATATTAGAAGTAATGATGGGAGGAAAGTCTCTGAGGCTCCAAGTATAATTAGAGTTTTGACAGCCAGCTGAGTCTTTGTCTAATAGACAAGATGAACAGAACCAATAAAACCTCTTTCAACGGAGCAGTCTAGACAACAACGCAGTAAAGAAAAAGAAAACAGACTTCTGTGTCTCTCATATGACACACAAAATAAAAAAACAAGACTAAAAAACAAGATATTCTGATATTCTAAGCATTTACTTGGGATTGTATTCAGATAAAGAACCAGGTCTAAAAAATGTTTCATCTGTTTGTATTAGTTATGCTGAAACTACACGAAACCTCTACATTTTTCCTCAAATTAACAACTGACATGATGTACATTGTTGTGCCCAATCAGCCGTTTTTATGCAGCAATGATGCAAATACGAGTTGTGCCAGACCCTAATCCATCCCCAGCTTTATTCGTACATGAACACATTTTCTCAGCGGTGAAATAAAACCGTGAAAAGAAAAACAAACAACTAGAACTGTATTTGATGCACAGAGCATTGTGGCTCTGACAGGATAGTGAGCACAGCTGGCAACCAAGATAGAGAGAGAGAGTCTGTGAGTGTGTGTGTGTGTGTGCATGGTAACTGCATCTAAAGTGGGCCCTGTTGCACACTCATGGCACCATTATTCAATTATATAGAGCCAGGGCTTTGCCTGAATATTAATCTGGGGGCCCAAACTTAATTTGTCTGGCGATGCGGGGACACAAGCCCATCTGGCTTTATGGTAAGTGTGACTGTGTGTGTGTGTGTGTGTGTGTGTGTGTGTGTGTAAGGGGGTTGTCTTTCTGTTGCGAGACAAAGAGAGACCTGTCACCCTTCTAAGGGAAGACGATTCAGATTGCAGGAGGCAGTCACCAGACAGCGATATACAGAGAGACACAAATACAGTACACAAGAAAGGCACAAACTATATAATGCTAAACAGACAGTGTGTTTCATTCATTAGACACATATCAGCTGCAGGTTAGCAAAAAAAGGCCTTCAGTTTTTTATTATTATTATTTTCAAGTTTTTTATTCGTCATTTGAGCACCTTAGCTTTTATTCTTCTATTTCTATTGAATCGATAGAAATATTCTGCTTCTCTCTGTTTAAAATATTTACTTGTTCAATAAAAAAAGAAACCTTAGCATTATCACTTCATCCAACTTTTACAGGGGAAGCCATTGTACATGTACAGCTGTATATGTTTCTGGATAGACATCCACCCCCCCGAGGTCAAGTGGGCATCCCTCCTCCTCTTTGTCACATGGCTCACAGTCCTCTGGGACTGAGGCAGCGCGCCTGGGGGGCACGAAGGGAACCTCTCCTTGACCCCCACTGTGTGCAAGTGACCTTCCTCTGACGTGTAAGGTTAGATTTTATACTGCTGTTGAGGTCAAAGGCAGTCACTGAGAGGATGGAGGCTGAATGGATGGAGACAGAGGGTCAGTGGGGGTGGGAGAAAAAAAGATGAAGAGGGGAAAGCTGGGACAAAGACCAAAGCGCTGGAGTCTGTTTCTTAGCAGGAGCCAAGTGGGGGTGGGCGGGTTGAGGGGGTCAAGAGTCCATCTAGCATGTCTCTCGCGTTGTGCTTCACAGTTGCGGTTTTTTGTGTGTGTGTGCTTTTATTGCGTTGCACGACACCAGGAGGGCTGCACAGAGAAGAGAAGTGATAATCTAAAGTGACAGAGAGAAATGGACACAAAAAAACTCAGATTTTACTGGTAGTCTGACACAAAGTGGTGAAAGGAAACTTTTCCACAAGCAGAAATCTAAAAAGTGTGGTGTTTGTTGTTAATGAGGCCCCTTTACATAAAAATACCTAAATCCAATAATAGAGTCCCCTGATTAATAAACAGACTCTGTCTATACATAATTTAATCAATAAAATAGAACATACCCTGCAACTAAACCTACTAACAAATTAAAAGACTAGACAGGTTAAACAAATAGATTGCATTAAGTTATAAAACACCAAGGGCCTGATTTATCAATATTCAAAATTAAGAGCGCAAAATTGCCTATACTGCAAAAAAAGTGCGCCAGTCCTTCATTTGCGTGTGGTCTACTAAGATTGTGTGCACAATTCATAACAGGTGCAAAAAGCAATGTTTAAATGAGGACTTTCCGTGTTCTGTTGTGTGTGCTCGTCCGCCTGGCATATGCAACCACCAGCAGCCAAAGAGACAAATGTGTTGGAGAGGCGTGAACAGTCGAGGTATGATGCGTCTTTCCCAAAAAAAAAAAAAGAAAGATACAAAATGACCGTGAAGTTGATGATTGTCAGATTGTTAATTATTATTAGGCTAGATTTTCATGAATGTTCTAGAAACAGATGCTTTTCAGAGGTGGTAACTATAGGTGCAAACACAGCCACAGAAACAGTTTAATCTTTTATAAATCACTCTGAATTTGTATGTTCACCTCCCAATGTATATTTATCAAGAGCGAAAGCACTTGATGGATTGCGTGAGTCTTGGTCCAGGTTTTAACAGGCGCAGCCCTCCCTCTGCCTGGTTAGTAAATAACCTGCTGCATGTTTTTGCGCCCGTTGTGAGGTTTGTGCTTGTTTTAACAAGCATAAACAGTTGCTGAATCAGCCCCTAACTCTGCACATCACTCTGAACACATGATCCCACTGTGAAAAAGGCGCCATCATGATATATGGGGGTCATTCTGTATCAGAGACAGGGAAATTGATCGAAGTGATAAATGACTATGAATACAGAGCAATCCTAAAACAAATATGTTGGTATGGCCAAGTCAAAGTCCAGACACAAATCCTACTGTTCATCTGTGACAAGAATAAAAAGAATCATGTTCGCAGACTCTTCTTCCTATTTGACTAAGCTTTTGAAAAGAATTTTGGGAAAACTTTTTGTCTGTAGATAATCCAAGTTGGTAGAGACATGTCCCGAAAGACATGCAATAGTTGCATGGAAAGGTGGCTCTTTAAAGTTTTTCACTTAGCAGGGGTAAATACAAAGGTATGCTACACTAATCAGATTATCATCTATAAAGTGTTATTTGAATAATCTTGAGAGTAAAAAAAATTAATAAAGTCAACTGGAATTATTTTGTTATCTTGAAACAAGTCATTTGAATCCAAAATCCTCATCAAACAGGAGTCAGTCTATCTCTTTCTTCTGAGTTACTATGAGTAGAAAATTGCTTTTGTTGCATCTATATTTACATCCCCTGTGATTACATTGGTGTGTATATAATATGATTTTACAATAGGTTTAAAAGTAATTATGCACATCTGTTAGAAGAACATGTAATGCGTATTGAAACCACAGGTATGACTAATCTCAAAGATTTTTTTTGTTTTTTTTGTTTTTGTTATGAGAGGCCTGAGGAGCTCCTTATCACATTTTGAGTCAGCTCCAGCCTGGAGACCCCTGTTTGACTCCACTGTCAGACTATTGTTATTTCATTTTGACTCATCTAAGTGCTTGTTGTCACCTCTTTCATTCGAAATGAGTGTTTTAGGAAGAGACTATTTTACTTTGATACCCTTGGACCGCTGGTTTTCAGGCCCAAAAACTAAAAAAATCCGACACTCCATGATCAACAAAGCGCAAAACCATCAAAAAATAAATAAATAAATAAATTCATCATCAGCATGTTCTCTGATGCACTTTGTTTTAAGTTTAGTAAAACTCAATGTGGGTCGAGAACACTTGCTTTGTATTATGCAAGGGGATTATTTTGTAATACTAATTTTAGTTGGGTTTAAAACTGCTGCCCCCCCCAAGACCATCCAGCAGATTTTATTTTTTTTGTTGCAGTTAAAAACAAAACAAAAACAAAAACAATTTAACTGTTGAATTAAGCCCAAATGAAGATGAATAAGCGCATTTGTCTCACAATTTTGTCTCAATATTTTGCAATTAATGTGCTTTACGTAATTATCATTATATAATATTTTATTGCCTATTTTCAAAGATGTACTGCAAAAACTACACACTGTCACTTTAAATAGTTGTTTCAAAGAATAAAAATTGTATGAAAACTTGTGCCCAAAAAATGTTAAACTTAACTAAAACTCATATTTTAAATACTTGAATTTTGTTTTTAAATCTTATTCTACAGATTTGACATTTCACATATATGTTCACTCTAAAGACACAAACCCTGATTTAAAATAATTTTAGATAGACTTGAGTAAATTTCCATCCTGAGTAGATTTAAAACAAAAAAAACAGGATATTGGACTCAGATTCAAGGATTCAAACTCAAAGCAGTACAGACAATTTGTGTCTTGTGCATTCAGAGGAGAAGTAAACCTGTATGTAAACAACAGAGCAATACTGTGACAAGGATGTGCATATCTTTCTTTAAAAAGGTGCGTTTGATTTAATGTCCAAGAACATATACGTCATTTATCTGTCCTTATTTATTCATATTTATTCTGTCTGTACTTATGTCCATTTATTAAAAAAAATTGCAACTGATTGCAGATTTAAGCAGCAAAATTCCCTAAAAATGTTTACCAAATTTGGATAAAAATTGCAGGAATACTTCTGGAAACATTGTAGACCTGTATTAGTAGATTTATCTACTCCTTACATAATATCAAAATAACAGACGTGTCTTTCAAAATGAAATGTTGGTGTAAAGTAACGTTAAAATTTTTAATTTTTTTTTATTCTCACCCTGATAGACCTTCACAGGTGTCAGCTAGCTTGCAGTACAGTGTGTTAACATGGATGTATCAGCCGCGCCTGAGGCTCAGTAATAACCAGGAGACAAACAGGCTTTTACACCTGTGTGTTAATTCTGACACATTGGTGTTTCCTTTGGCTCTGAGGGTGGTGTCAAGACAAACTGGAGCTTAATTGCCTGCCTGCAGTCACTCACTGCACAAGTCAACGTATTCTGTAAATAGATAAAGTTTGTAGCTTTACCCAGTTTCAACTTTGTCTAAATAAGATTTTAGAGTAGCAGGATTTTTTTTTTGAATGAGGACATAAAACATGCCAGAGGATATGTCAGTGACCAATCAATAACTTAATCAGTCTGCCTGGGAGAAGTACTAATAATGGTGTGCAATTGTGTCCAATAATGTTTCGCAACAAGGACCACAACCTGACTGCCAATAATGTACACATCAGTTAAGAAAAATCAATTGGGTCTATCTGATTGTCTAAAAGGTTTGTCAATAAAACTGATTTTCATTCAGCATTTTTGCATATTGGTGTTTAAGGTATATTTTAACAATTTCAAATTGATTGATAAATGTAAAGCAGGAAATTATAGTTTTTGAGAACAATTTTGCTGATGCAAAAAAAACAAGAAAACCTGAAAATAAACCTCACAACAATCACAAGTTGTTTGAATACATCTTTAAATGAACAGCAGCGTGTTTTTTATTTTTTTTTGGCAGGTTGTGGAAATGTAAGTGTGAACTAAGTTTTTCACCTTGAATGAGAAGAAATGAAGTATGCAGTTACCATGACAACATGTCTCTACACACCCACTGCTTCTGAGGTTCACTACTGGTTTGACTGCGAAACACTCTCAGAATGCCTTGTGTTGCTCCTATGTGAGGTGGTGATATTACACACATCTGTGATTCACCCAGTCGTACCGTTTTGTACATGTGTGTTTAGTATTAGGAGAACGGTGTCAGTCCTCTGAGACGTGTGGCTCTGTTGTACTGACACCAAATAATGTACCCATTGTGGTACTCAGTGCCGCCGATCTCGATGTCAGCCCCCACTGTCTCTGAGATGGGGCCCCACGTGGGAACGAACGGGGCGGTAAATAGTTCTTTGTCCGAGGGGGCTCGTGTCTGAAGTGCAGCCAAGGAAGTTCACTCACACGTCGCTGCTGAATCTACTCGCCTGGTGGACATTTTCAGCGTAAAACTGAAAAACCGTGTTTACACTCCCAGTCATACCCCCATGTTTATGCATACAGTGCATAGATGCGCAGAAATAAAAGCCTGGGGATATGGATAATGAATTACTTTAAATAGGTGAGGTGCTCCATCCCACACATTGTAATTATCATATATATTGTATTGACATTTCACTCAGGGCTTAATGTCAAAAAAAGTACACATTTAATGAAAGTATAAATCTTGGATGAAGATAGAACATGCATTGTTAAGCATTATATTATTGTCATGAAGAACCTGTAATATACATTGTTACCTCAGGGAGCCATAAAGATGCTGTAATGAAAATCAATGCTTGGACAAAGATCTCAGTTTTGCGCCATATTAATATTCAAACAAGGCTGATATGATAAAAAAAATTTGACTTTTTTTCTGGAGCAAATAAACTAAAATTCAAGTTTCCGAAATCATGGTTATGACAAAAGATGAACTATGAGGACCTATCAATGTTACGTTGCAAACATGGACAGAATGAGCCAAGGGTTAGAAATAAATTGCCATTGAATAGCTCAAATAAATTATGCTGAGTATGTAGCAAGAATATGCTACAACAGATACGTTTCTTTCTTGAAAGAGTGAATTTTTGAACCTTCTGTCAGTCAGCTAACAGGCAGTGTACAAAAAATACTACAAGGGAATAAGTTATACCTTTTTGGTTCAGTCCTACCATTTGGTGACAAAAGTTTTTGTTTTTTCTTTAAGAAGCCAACAAACTTTTTTTTCCCCATTATCCACAAAGACAGAATAAGTTCTATGTTTCCTTTTTTTCTTGAAACTACAAAAATTAACTGCCTCTTAAAATCCATATGAAGGCAAACATGTAAAACTGGATAAATTATATAAATGTTTTCCTGGGTTAAGGTAAGTTTTGCACTTTAAAACCTATTTTGTTCCACAGTAGAAGAGTCAAAAATGACTCTTTTGACTGTAAAGTTAGCGGACCCTGTCCTGTTCACTTTAGGACATGTTAAAGATTTTGAAATTACACCAACAATATTTTCAAATTACATGTTTGTTTTTTCTTTCTGAAATTGCATTGCAGAACAAAGCGATCTAAGCACTGAGTGTCCGTTCTAAGCTTATGATACAGGATAAAAAATGTCTGCAGTTCTACAGTAAGCCTGAAACCTGGTCTTCCTATTCTCAGTAGCAAGCAGGGGCCATCTGCTCCCCACTTACCAAAGGTGGGAAGAGTTCAACTTTTGTACTAAAGTAAGAGTAACACTACTTCAATACTGGCTAGTATTTAATCTCGTTCAATTTGAGAAAAATATGTAATCTGCAGAAAAACTACAGCACCATGTGCAGGTTTTGGTAGGCCTACTTAAAATAAAAGTAAAAATATATCACAAGATAAAATATTTTGGCAAAAGAAATACTATCGTGAACCTGCGGTGTGTTTTTTTTTTCCACGTGTTTGTGTCCTTTGTTACTTTACATGTCTTGCCATATTAGGCTTATTAGTAGTGCCTTTTAGGTCTTTCTGCATTTGCCATCTGCTTATTCCATTGTATTTAGTTTTAAATTCCGTTTCTTGTATTTATATCTCCAATAATCTTTGACAGTGTTTTTCTTTTATTAGGTCCTTTGAGCATGCTGTCAATGCTGTCATATGATTATTTTCCTTTACATCAGAAAATGAGAACACATGATCCCATACTTCTATAGGTAAAACATATAGCATAAAAAAGAGCAAAGAAACAGATCCAGGATTTCCTTATTTTTGTTAAATTTAATTCACCATTTAAGGGCTGAATCCGGATATCCCTAATCGAATCCTAATCCTTACCTTTGTCATAACATGCCCACTGACTATATACAAAACAAATGTTTAATGGCCCAAAAGTCTTATTAAAATATATAGTAATATGCAATGTTTAGCGATACATCTGAAATATCATGAACATAATACTGTGCAACTTAAATTTTAAAGAGGTTTTTCTTGCAACATAAAGACAAAGATTATACTAAATAATGACAATTGTCATGTTTGATGGTGTTTTACTCAGAAGGCAGCACAGATTACAGATGGACACAGGTTGGTTTTGGTAAAATAACAATGATTTATTTTAATGAAATGGGTAAGTGCAGTCTCAGGTGGATGGTCTTTACACAGGAGCAGGTGGGAACTGTGGTGGAGACGAGAGGAGTTAGAACAGAACTTGATCAGGGGTGGAGATGGTGAGAATTGAGGTGAGGATTTACGGAGGAAAAACTGAGGACGGACATCGGAGGAGGTAAGCGTGATCCTGTGGAACTGAGGCTGGCCGGAGGTTATGTGGAGCTTGATGTTTTTGCAGGTGGAGCGGGCGGACGGGCAGGTGAGCGAAGAGCAGATGGACCAGCGGAGGAAGCGGTGCAGAGGCTGACCGAAAGGATCGTTTCAGGTGAGGCTGGTGGCTTTCATCCAGGGAGGAATGTATCTAAAGGAAGGAAACTCAGCGAGGAAACCCAGGAGGATGAGGAAGGTTCAAACTGTGGATCTACATGGAGGGCAGGTAAGTCAAAGTATTAATCTTAAGAGATCTTCTTGGAAGGAGTCTTCAGAGGTAAAGATTTGGCCTTGTTACCTCGCAGGAAGCGAGAATCATCTGGCGTTAGCTTGCAGGATCTGCTCCTCTTTTGAAGGTGGAGAAGATTGCCTGCCGAGAAGGTAGGAGAAACAACACCAACACAAAACCTCCAGCACTCACACACGGGATCCCAACAACAATAATATGTTTAAAAAGAAAACATATTAATTTTACCATAACGCTGTAGTGCTTTTAATAATATTAATGACAACACAAACAACTTTATAAACACTACTATAATAAGATGACTCTGTCTTCAATTCAGTTTATTTATATAGCGCTGATTCACAACAGATCTTCCAAACAAGTGTGCTACCGATAACGTCATTAAATGTATTAGGATCATGCATTATACAAGAGAAAAAAAACAACAACTTTATTCTAAACTGTTTATGTGATAGTAGTGTTAAAAGACATCTGTCATTGAGGAGCTAAATTATCGAGCACATAACGCTAACATATGTAGGAGGTCCGATAGTAAAGCTATCAAAACCATGGCCAAGAGATAATAAATGAATGCCTAAAATAAATTTTGCCATCATTCTAGTATTATTTGAAGCTTACCACTTTGCTGCGGGAACTGGCCTGAACTTCAAGAACTGGCTCCTCAATGATGCTGGCGACGGTTACTGAAGCTCTCATCCTTCCCACAAACAAAAGGTACTTTCCCCACATATGCAGGCAAATTACCATGACAAATTAAAGGTTCACCTAGGACTTCGCAGAGGTTCTGTTTCTAATGTGTGGGTTTATAATCCCGCAACTGAACTTTTTGACTGTTCTACCTGAACTTGGGATAAAAAAAAGTAAGTAAAAAAAAAAAAAAAAAAAAGCCGGATTCACTTAATGCTTATCCAGAAGTGCATGGCCTTGTTTTGTAGTTCCAATGCAAGTACTGTGTTCTTGTAACTGGTGCAGAATACTGTGGTTTGATTTTTAACATGAAAACATGAGCACATCACTCTGATCCTGGCATTCTTTCACCTAGTTTAGAGTGACTTAATGTGAGCCCGTGTATTTATCGGAACTTATAAGCCATACGTCGCCTTTCTTTCTCTCTGGTTGCTGACCAGGTGCTCCTCGCAGTTTCAAAATCCAGGTTGAAACTTATGGGTGACTGCTCCTTCTCTGTCACGGCTCCGAAGCTTTGGAATTAATTGCCTCTATATATTAGACAGGCTACTTCTGTGAAGGTTTTTAAATCACGTTTGAAAACTCCCTTTTATTCCCTGGCTTTTAAATCATAATCATAAATCATAGTGGCGGAATCTTGCTGGCTGTATTTGTTTTTATATTGCTGTATTTTTATGTTTTTTTATTTTAACTTGTTTTGTTGCTGTTGAGCTTTGTTCCTACTGTGCAGCAATTTGGTCAGCCATGTGCTGCTTATTTAATGTTCTATATTAAATAAAGTCGTTATGGTACTGCGACGTACTACTTCTGCTAGTTTATAAATCACTAAACGGTTTAGCACCAAAGTATGTCGAAGACCTGTTGTCACTATACCAACCCAGCAGAACACTCAGGTCGCCCAACTCTAGTCTGCTAAACATCCCCAGAATTAGATCCAAACATGAACAAAAAGCTTCAAAACAAATCTGGAATAGACTTCCAGATGACTGCAAAGCTGCAGAATCGTTAAACTCTTTTAAATCAAAGATTAAAACCCTTCTGTTTAGAGCTGCCTTTTTTCTTTTCTTTTTATGCTTTTCCTAAATTGCTGTTTTTAATCATATGCTGTGTTTGTTTCTTTCCCACCAAATCATGTAAAGCACCTTGAAATATTTTATTTTATTGATTTTAATATTTTATGCTTAATTGCTGTTTTTAATTTTCATACTTTTACAGTTTTTTTGTCTTACTCCTAATTGCTGTTTTTTTCTTTATATGTTTTTATCATATGTTTGGTTTCTTTACCACTGAATCTTGTAAAACACCTCGGATTACCTTGTGTTCTGTGTGCTATACAAATAAAATTGCCTTGTCTTGCCTTGCCTAATAGTTCAAAAAACATAATAGATAATGGAAAAAACTGAATGGTTTAAAAAAATAAAAAAGCATACAGCAAATGCCTTAACAACATCTTCAGTTACCAGGATACAAAAAGACTTGAGTGTGAAAATGCTCGCTGGACCATGTAACCATGTGTGCTAGTTGTGTCTTTGTGTGTATGTTATGTGCCAAGAGAGTTCAATGTTATTAATAAAAATACAAAAGAAACAGGATTACAAAGAGATGAAGTGGGCTGGTAGAAAACGGAGGGGAAAAAAACAATGAAAAGAAAGCCTATCTTTCATTGTTGGTTGCAGGGAAAGATTAAAGACTTTCTGCGCTATCATCCTGCTGACATAGACACACAAAAAAATAATGAAGGCTGTACAAATAATTTTACACACTGCCCTGTTGTTCTGTGTTTAATAATCCACATTAATGTTTGCTTCTTCAGAAACTTCAGAGGTTCAACTCCTAGTGTTGTGGTGATTAATATTCTTGCATCAGTGCTGTTATGTAGATGAATTTACTGAGCGTTTTGCTTTTTTTTCTGTTGCCTTTGAGATGAGCATACATTATTTACCGCTTTCTGTTGGTAGATATTTTTGTCGTGACTTTTCAGGGTAATTGCGTGAATCAAAAAAGAAAAAGAAAAAAGGAAGATATAGGTCTCTGTGAGTCACATACACTACAAACTGCAAGCGCAATAATCCGGACCTAAACGTGCTGAATGAAAAAGTGTTCAAGCCTAACTGTGACTAAGACGTATTACTAGCATCATTTCTCAATAAGGTGTGCAAACTATCACACACCGTTCTGTGTTGTTAACGACTTTCACTAATTGTTGGGTTTAAATTTTGTTTCAGTAAATGTTTGTGAAAGAGCAGAACAAAGGAGTGCATGATTGAATAAGGCGATGTTCATTTCCGCAGATTCTAGATTTAGGTCTGGGCTTTGACTAGGCCATTCTAACCATGACTATGATCTAAACCCAAGGTTCTCAAACTGTGGCAGTACTTGGGTTACTTTTTGGTAAGAGTCAGAGCCAAACTTTCTTTGTGCTTTTCCCACAAACGTCTCCATTAAAGTCAGTTTGTCCTTATTCTTCCAGCTAAAAAATGACTTTGTCACTATTACATGGCGGAATAGTGGAACATACTATGCATTATAACAGTCAAAACTGGGCAGATTAGGTAAATACAACATGTGAAAGTGGATTCTGACCAGCCAATAACCCATGTTCTCCCAGGTAGCTTGGGGCATGGTGTGTCGTTGCTTAGAAGTAGGCTGTGTGTGGGCTCTGTTCACATACTGTACTTCTCAACAAAAAGAGACATCAAAGGTAACACAAAAAAGGCTGTATTCTGACTACTCATCGCCATCAGTGACTCACCTTAAAATAAATTGTTCATCCAAAAAGAAAAAAAATGGGGGGGTCAACAAAGTTATAAAATACTGACGTGCAACATTATTTAGAGACAGCCTGCAGACATTGGAAGTTCTTGTGGGTGTGAGACACTTAAAAACCAAATTCTCTCTGACTCATGAAACAAATACTCACAGACAAGATCGTTGATCCTGATGGCTATATTTAGGGGTGCATACGGTCTAATTTATTCTTGCACATTTTCAAGTTTACTCTCTACCTCCACATTTGCCCCTGATGTATATATTTTTGTGCATGATTTTGACACTGTTATAAAGGGTGTTATTCAACTTACTAAAACGCATCCTCAGCATTGCTCATTTTAGAAATATTTTTCTAGAAGTTTTCTAAATCATTCAAATGTTAAGGAATAGTTATTTTAAGATTTTAAAGCAATTAAGCCATTTTAAATCTTTCCTGTTTAAAGAAACTTTAAAATTACTACTTTCTGATCTGCACTACCACACATGGATGATGATGCATCATTTTGAGATGCAAGTTATGGCTACGAGTTGTTAGAAAAAGCAATAGGTTGTCTCGTAGACAAAATTTTTTTTTCTAGCATGAATATGTTGGAAGAAAGTACAGCAACCTTTAAAGTAACATACAAAAGGAGCGAGTGAGCAGATTTTCTGCTGTGCAGGAAAATGGGCTGAGATTTGAAAAAAAAGGGAGGATTTCTTTTCACCCACCATAAAAAGAGTCTCTCTTAAAATTGTTTTTGCCCCCAGGGATTTGAAATAATTATACTCTGGACTTCAAGTAAAGTAGCAACCAAAAAGCCGACAAGAGAACCAGTGTCTACAGTCAGTGTGTTTACATGCAGAAAGAGAAAGTCAAATGATTGCATTAGACCGACTGAAATCAGACTTTTGCATGCACCTTAGCTCGACTTAAGTCGAACCAAACTGGAATTTGAGAAGCCCAACTAAGCTATCCAGATAATGTGATTGGAGAATTGAATTTTTCTGCATGTACACGCCTGTCACCACTTGCTGAGCTTTCAGAAGCATTGGCACTAACTTTCTAGGAAGTAATGAGACGGCGGAAGCGGCAACAGCAACAACAGACAGAGCAGCAGTCTGGATTACAGTTTGCAAATGCTCACAGGAACAACCTTCTGACGACTGTTATGGGGTCTGACTTAATTGTAATTGAAATACTTTGCCACAATTGCCATAGACACATTTATTGACAAAAACATGAAAGCTTGCAAAGCTGAGGTCAGGGGTATTTTGCTGTATGAGAGACTGGTGCGATCAGGCCCAGTGCTTGCCCTTTGCTTTCCCTGTCGAAAAATGTGCTGTGGTAACTCCCCGTTGATTTCTGTAGTGGAACTTTCTGTTCAGAATTTTAAAATGACTATTAAAATGTGAATTTGAGTAAAAACTGTAGACCACCTCAGATGAGGCCACTCCCGCTTACCCCTCCTGATTAGAAAGTCTTATCTGTATACATTTTTTAAATGACTTGTGTAAGAAGATGAATGGTTTGAATTTGCCAGAATTGGGTTTTCCACAATTATAGTTGCGATGGACTTGTCTACAGTGTACCCCGCCTCTCACCCGATGATTGCTGGATATGATAGATAATGGACAGAGGTATGTATTTATGCTTACAACAATCTTTGACCTTTATGTTGTCTGTCACTCATTTTAGGCCCTGCTCCCGTTGCATTGGAACCCTGTTTCACATCCCTGCTCGGCAGTCCTAAGATAACTGAACAATGGAATCCTAAATGATTCAGCTTCCATCTATCACCCTAAGTCGCTCCTCAAGGTCGACACAAATTATTTTAATTCTTTTAACAACATACTACCAAAGTTAGAGGAGAAGCAGATCTGTCAATAGGTCAGATAATGTAAAACAATTTTGTCCGACAATATCAAAATACATTCGTAATGTCTGACTGTCTCACATGTTTTTACAAATAACAAATTATTTCATCATGTAGGTTAACTCTGGCAGTTTTTTCTAATGTAAAAATGTTAGATGTTGGTGACAATACCTTCTCAAGACTGGTACACACAAACCAAGTCGAGTAGGCGATTCAAGTTTTACAGGTGTCTGGCAAACTTGAGATTGATGCATAATGGATCAGGGCGGGGGGCTGGATGGGCACTAGGTGCCATGTATGACATCATGGGGAAATAACATTATGTCCACAAACTAAACCAACATCTGAACACATGAGCTGGTAGCAGTAAAGGTTTGGGGCTTCAAAATGAACAGAAAGATCCTAAATAAGGACACCAAAGTTAATGTTTCCAAGCAGAAATCCTGAAACCCTGAGTTTGTGGACAGAGATGAAAAGTTATGTGAGTAAAGCAACCTGATTCATTTACATCAGTTCTGTAAGAAGAAATGGGTCAAAATGCCAGCAAATTGTCATAGGAACCTTGTGGAAATATGCCTGAAATGTTTGACCTAAGCCATACAATTCAAAGACAATGCTACAAAGTACTGTGGAAATGCATGTATTTTAAATATAAATACACGGTGGGGGAAAAAGTATTTGGCAGCAATGGATGATGAGAGGTCTGTCATTTTTATCATAGGAACACTTGATTGATATGATTTTTATAGTTTATTTATATAATGATTCAGAAAATAAGTATTTGGTCAATAAAAAGAGTTCACTACAATAATTAGTAATATAACCTTGGTTGGCAATGACAGAGGCCACTCCAGAACCTTTAAATGCTTTTTTACTTAGCCACTCCTTCGTCGCCCAGGCAGTGTGTTTGGAATCATTCTCATGCTGGATGATCCACCCACATTTTATATTCAAAGCTCTTACTGATGAAATAATTTTTTTCTCTGTAAAATCTCACAATACATGGCCCCACTCCTGGTTTTCTTAACACAGATCAGTCATTCTGTCCCTGCTGCAGAGAAACAGCCCCACAGCATAATGTTTCAACCCCCATGCTTTTTAGTGGGTATGGTGCTCTGTGGATTTAACTCAGCATTCTTCCACCTCCAGAAACGGCAATTTACGTTTATACCAGAGAGTTCTAGATTGGCCCAATCCTACCACATTACATTCACCCCATCCTCCTCTGGATCATCCAGATGGTCTCTGTTAAACTTTAGACAGATCTGAACATATGCTGGCTTAAGCAGGGGGACCTTTTGAGCGCAGCAGGACGACATAGTGTGTTACCAATAATTACCTTTGTTACTGTGGTCCCAGCTCTCTTCAGGCCACTGACCAGTTCCCCCCCATTTAATTATTGGCTGTTTCCTCACTGCTCTCAAGATCATGTGTACCACATGAGGTGAGATCTTGCATGCAGGACCAGGTTGAAGGAGGGTTTCAATAATTTATTTTCTAATAACTGCTCCAAGAGGTGACCAAGCCGTGTGTCTATTTTAGATAAAGGCTAGTTCAAATCTTGTGCAGGTGTCCAATCTTGTCCCTGGGTTCCACAGACAGCTCTCTGGTCCTGACCATGGTGGAGCTCGGAGTCGGACTGAAGGTGTGGACAGGTTTTTTTCCTTTAAATAGCAAACTAGTTCAAATAGGAACCATTAATACAGGTAATACTCAAATTCTTGGTTGGTTTTAGATGCTACAGTAATTAGACCCGGGGACACGTTTTCACATGGAAAGAAGATGAAACTGCTTCAAGATCCTGTTATATATTATTAATGTTTGAAGCGTTTGATTTGTGGTTGTGCCCGCAATAGTCCTCTAAAATGCATGTGTCAAACTCCAGGCCCTTGAGCCAAATCCGGCCCACCATAATCATTTATGTGGCCCTGTAGACTCTAGAGGGCCACATAAAAGAAACTTCAAGATAAGTTATGTGCTTAAATATATCAATCTAGTCAAATCTGTTTTATTTAAATAGTTCCAAATTACATCAATGCGAAAAGATTTTCAGTATTATTTAACTTAAAGGAGTACCCATCAAACGAGAGACAGCAATTTATGTATTTATTTTACAGTTTTTTAATGGGTCATTTTATCAATAGATTCTGCCATGGTCTGCCCTGTTTAGGATATTAATAATCTTGATCAAGCCAAAAATGAAAATTTGTTGACACTCTTACTCTTATGTACTTACTCTTACTCTCTTACTCTAATGTACTCATATCGGTTAGTTAACCGACATCATGAACTGATATATAAAATGTGAAAACTTTTTTTAAAAGTTTATTTTTCAATTGACTTGGCTAAGATTCAATTATACACATCTAGCTATTCTTAAAAATGAAGAAGTGCATCTGAAAATGTTAATTAAACAGGGATTAATTATTTAAATTAGTCTTTGCTATCCAGTACAGTTTGCCTTGAAGCACTTGTCTTGCTGATTCAACACTTTAAAGGATTTCAATTTTTTTTAAATATATCTTCATCATCTGAATGACAGCTAGAGCTGGGAACATTATCTGAACTATCACAAAATGATTTAAATCTAAATTAAGATATTTAAAGAATGAGCTTTAAACATGTCAGGATGTTGGTCTTCTCAGAACTGAGCTCAGGAGGCAGCAGGCTCACAAACCCTACTGCTTTTATTTACAAGAGTTCTGTCATCACATGTGCTTAAACTTTATTTTATGAGGGTATAAATGAAAAGGTTAATGTTCTAATATACTTATTGGTCATGGCATGGACCAGTTGCAACATCAACAGAGAGGCTGTTTACAGTGTTGACTGAAACAGTAAGGAGGAAAATGTTTGTGTTATAGAGCCGTAACGAACTTGTCCTGGAAATAAAGCAACATCTGCATTTAATGCCATTCTCTCGTAAATTCCACTCTGTAACTTCAGAAAAATCAATTTAAAAATAATTTAAGTCAATTTACGCAGCCTGGAAAAACTATGACCCATATTCAGTTTTTTTGTGCAGAATGTACCTGATATTTGTTTGCTCTAAAATCTTGTGGAATTTCAAAGGTTTCCTTATACCATGCGCCCTAAGAAGGTTCCCAGGTCTTGTGGAAAGGAAATGTGCCCTCAGAATCTCACATCCTGCACCATACTTTCCTACTGTAACAGTGAACAGTAGGTGCCTCATTCCCTCTCACCTTTTGTTTCATGCCGTTACCATCTCCAGTGGTTCATCACACATGGTTCCAGTTAAAGCCTTACAAGTTTGTATAGAATATGGTAGGGACCACTTGAAGCGCTTTAAATTAGCCACAATCACAAGGATGTACTCACACACATAATACACATATCTGTAGACAACAAGGGGGTTAAGTATCCTGCCTAGGGGCACATTGCTGTATGAGAGGACAGATATTAAGTTAAAATCACAACTATTAGAATATAAGATAAATATTCACACTGTGTCACGGTCCCTAAAATGGTAGCTATAGAGAATTCACCAGAAGAGGCCTATCTTTGCTGACCTTCTCAAACCTTAGTGAGCTTTGAAGATGTTTTTAACTCCGTCACCATCCACCTCACTGTATGTTGTGAAGATAAAAGTGGGTCCTTCTCCAGTGGCTAAAATCATTGTGCCATGTTATAGATTGGATTGTTAGAATTTCTTCAAAGTAATATATATATATATCATTATACAAACCATTTTACTGTAACTGACATCCTAGGTAAAATTGTTTGATGTGTGAATTTAACTTTGACAAAATCAAGGTGAATTGATCTGATTTCCTTAAAACAAATACAAAAAGTATATTTAGTACAAATTGAAACGTATTTTCTCTTTTTTTCAAAGCACCAGTGAACATTCGGTCATGTTCGGAAACTAAACTAATTAGTACATAGTTGTTCACACAATTTTAACATAGTCTTGTGGGGTTCAGCATTAGGACATTACTGTTAGTGAGTAATGCTTAGTTTGTTTGTGCTGGGAACCTTTTATTTGTTAGTTTCTTTTTTTCATGTTCAAGTTTTTCCTTCGATTAAAAGTGGCTAAGACTAATTTGTGATATTTGGTTGTACAGTTGACTCAGCTTGACTCACCATTTGCATGTGTGTGTAATCGGTACCAGAAGAGGCCGTAACAAGGTCTGCATGTTCACAGACAGAGCGGTACCTTGTACTAGTGTTCATGTGATACGCCAGTCGTGCTCTGAGCTCTTTTATGTGTATGTTTACATACGCGGTACACTAAGAACACGCCTTGCGCTGCATGCCGCCTCGCAAATCAAAGGACTGCTGGCACGCAGGGGAGTGGGTCTGTAAAAGCAGGAGAAGCCAGACAGCTGCAGCAGGTTTGATGAAGACATACTTCTGTTGAAATGTCAGTTTCCAATTCTTCAGGGCTCCATTTTAACAAAGATTTGTCTTCAGACGTGTGTTGTTACAGACTGGAAAAATTATTAATCTATTACTGTATGCTAAAGGTAAACTGAAAATCAGAGGCATTGAATTTTTTAAATACTTTAACTGTAGCTAACAAAAAATTCACATGTATTTAACTTGCAGCTACGACAAAAAAAATTGCCTTCACACACATATTTAATCCATATGGTTTATTATGATGCTGACCTGTCTTTTTATACACTATAATGGTTTCAACTCTTCATCTTTCTACAAGATGTAAGATTGTCTATAAGATTTTTTTGACTATTCTTGTAGAAGGGCATTTTTGAGGTCAGACGCTGCTGTTGGATGAGAAGGGTTGGCTTAAGCCTAGTTTATACTTTTCCAACAGCAACTTCGCCCCAAAACACAGACGTATTGACAGAGACGTTTTTCGTTTATAGTACAGTTTAGTACTATAAGTATAGTTTCTTTCTCTCCATTCTCCATTGATTGTTCTGTGTTGTAAAGCAATTACCGACCATTACAGCAGGGCACCCCTTTGGTTTATAAGGAAATGTCACAACACTGGCTTCATAAAAATAATTGGTTTCAGAAAAAAATTACTGTATACAAGTGTTATAAGAAAGTTTGTTACAGTAAAATGTTTATGCATGTGTGTATGGCTATAGATATAACTTTTATTATCTTCCTTTTAAAGATGGGGATATTAGTTCACAGTTCGAAGACCCTGAACAGCCATCAGGACTAGCTGCGACACAGAACAGCTGTCTGGTTGGACATATAGTCCATTTCCTCGCACAGCACCGCAAAAACCCTTTGACGGGTCGTGGGTTAAAGTAGTTGCATGTGCCGAAAATATTGATCATTAATCCACATTACTATAGCTCTGGATTCAGCTGTTTAGACTCCACATACGGGGTAGGGGGAGTTGTGCTTTACACAAATGCGCCCAATCTGTCCAGAACTGCCATTTGAAGTCCTTACATGTTAAGGAACATTTCATAAATGCTCCGATGGCATTAGCCAAGTATTTTTCTTCATAATTGAGAGATTTTTCAGAATAGTGACAGAAAAATCTGAAGGATGTCCGTCATTTTGGCAGATTATGATTCACGCCCACAATCACTTGATGCAGACGCATTTTACAAACAGAGTACAGGGAACTGAATCAATTAATAAAAAAATAAAAAAAGATTCCAGTGAGAGAATGTCACCATAATCTGAGACCCAGACCCTGTAAGTGTCCTACATTTCGCTAAACCGGAGGCTTTGAAGCCCAACTCACAGGTTAAGCTGGGTAGAGATGCTCCAAAAGCATCTTATTGCTTTTATTGAGGTAACGCTGTCTTAAAGCAGTTGCCAAACAATAAGCAGCATGTATGTTAACCAGCTACCCAAGTTTAGTTTGGATTTTTTCATTTATTTTAAAAAATGAGAAGCAAACTAAAGCCAGACGCAGACGTATTAACGGAGACGTTTTTCGTTTGTAGTTCTCCGTTCCTGTGTCTCCATTTTCTGTTGGTTTTTCAGTGTTGCAAAGCAATTCCTGACTAGGACAGCAGGGGATGCTAACTTTTCATGCCGGGTCTGCCTACCCCTGCAGTGCTGTTTCGGATTAACTAGAGTTTATTTTCTTCATCTTGTTAACGCATTCCCCCCCTCAAGGAGCAACGAAAAAAGCAACAGAAAGTACGTTTTGTTTAAGCTGTAAAGCTTTTCACTAGAAGTGCAGCTCATAGAATATTTCAAAAACGCATCAAAGCAAACAGTGTTCTGTTTTGTTATTTCTCTACACCTCCTTGTGTTCAAAATCGCCAAAAGACCAGATTAGATAAATTGTCCTTTCAATATAAAGCATGTAGTTCCCAAATGCTGCATTGACAACTGATTACATCGACTATAGAGCCCCGTTCTGGTGGAACGATCTCTGGCTGTTGTTGAGCTGACCAATCACATGCCTACGCTCTCCATTGACGGAGATCAATAGTTAGAAAATTGAGCTCTACTCTATCCATCCTTGGGGAGGTGACGGAGAGGCCTTGCGTCTACGGATAATCTGTCCCTCGTCAATCTGTTTTACTGGAGAAATATAAACTAGGCTTAAGTGACCTGCTCCTCTGCTGGCTTCATAAAAAGATCACAGGAATGTCACCAAAGGTATTATTCTCCCTTAAAGTGGATGCAGTTGCATATTGTATCTGTGACACATAATTAGCTAAAACTGCTAAAAAAAACTTCTTCTTTTTCTGACACTAGTGGCCTTCATTAGGCCATGAATAGACAAGTGGCTAAAACTGGAAGTTGAACCCATGACAGCTGATCTTCTCACTATATGACGCACCTCTTCTATCCACAGAGCCACATGGCACCCAACTAAGATAATCTTGTTCTTATTTCATTTATTTATTTACACATATCACAAACTGCATGATTTGATATAATTTAAATTAGAGGCTTCACATGCAAATGTTGATAGACAAATTTAATATAAACCCCATCAATGTGTAGTTTCCAGTTAATCCTCCAGAAGGAAAGTTCTTCTTTTCAGTGCTTTTCAGTGCTTAAGTGGAAATTATACGATTTATCATTAGCACTCCTATTTCTTTAGACTAAATGTAAAGGTAATACTTTCTACTTGAGAAAGGATGAATCCCCCCTCCAGTCTTTACAATCTGCACTCCCTTACACTTTCATAAAATAGTTATCAAAGCTTTAAAGGAGTTTCGATCTGAACGACGCTTGAAAGTGCACTTTATATGAACTCCTCGGAAGTCGGCGTTTTAAACCATCTTTTTTCTCTGCTTTTGGAAAGGGTGTTGCCATGCCTTTTAGACTGAACAAAAATAAGTTCTACTCCTGCATCTAAGGCACTTTACAAGAAAAGTCAACATCTTATTTCCTTGGCTTAGGTTTCAGTAAGCTTTGAAATGAACACGAATGGATGCCTGATTATTTCATACCTTTATGAAAAGCTAAGTTGTTTATCTCGGAAAAAGAGGTTTTCTTGAAGGTCACATATATAAAACCTTGGAAGAAAAAGTTATATAAAAAAATCATTAGACTTCAGACTGACAGACCAGATATCGTTTTAAACATTGTGTTCAATTTAGGCAGTTTTCCTTCACATATTTGCTTTTTTCATGTTACTTATTCAATTATTATTAGTGTATCATTTCTGTATTTTATCTGTTGTAAGTCATGAAGAGCATATAGTGTAACCTGTAATAAGTTCTTGATTCTATTTGTAATAAGCTCCAATAATCATGCAACTTACTAGATATTTGATCCTTATGATCAATAAAAAAAAAAAGAGTAAGCTACGTTATTGCTTATTAAGATGGCCTCCTGTAAGAAATCAAGAATTCATTTTCAGACCCCCCCCCAACATTTAATGAAATTGAAAGTATCGATTGACAACGACACGATGGGATAGATTAATATGGTTACTTAGCTTACTATGACTGGAAAAAAATATTTGCCTCTGTGTCTGTTTTTTGTTTTTGCACCTGTAGTGTGTTTGTGTGTATGGCTATAGATATAACTTTTATCTTAACTGACCTGATAAAAGAATTCGTTGAAATGGCTCAAATCTGCTGGACTTGACAGGAGTTTGCATCAGCATATAGCAGATAAGTGTGCAAAAGAGATGCAAAACTGAAGCAAGCAGTTTCTTTCCTCTTTATAAATGTCTGGATCCAGCTGTTCCTCCTTTTACTGTCCCTCACATAAGTTGTGGTTGCCTAGCATTCTTATCGCAGCAGGCTGCCACTGTGACAGTCGCTATGGGCAGGAGTCTGGAAACAAAGACATCAGGTGTTGCTTCCTACTGTTCGTCTGTGGACACTTCCCTCAACCTCCATCACACTCTCTGCGTGTGTTTGCGTTTAACTCACGCGGAGAGTGGGTTAACTTCTGCTCCAGTGAGCAGCAGAGGCTCTGTGGATGCTACCCGTGAGCCTTTACATCTCTGATGATGTGCAGTTTGTGCATGTATATACAAAAGTATGTGTGTTTTGTACTTGTGTGTTGGTTGCTGTGAGCTGCACTTCATGAAGCTCACAGCAGAAGCTTTACTCATGCCAGCCTGTCAGCCACAAAGAGAGACACACTTCTGGGTGACTGCACTGGTCGGGTTCATTCAATTCTGTTCATTTATTTATATAGCGGCAATTCACAGCACATGTCCTCCCAAGGTACTTTACAAAAGTCATTTCAAAAGAATCGTACATACATGCCAACTAATCCTTAATTTAATTAATTAAATCATGTTAAGTTTTATATCTAAGGAAACCCAGAAGATTGTATCGAGTCAGTGACTTGCAGCATTCACTCCTAAATGAATAAATAGCTAAAGTAGACAGTCGCCTGCCTTGTCATTGACTTCACAGCAATCCCTCATACTGAGCAAGCATGTTACAACAGTGGAGTGGAAAAACTTCCCTCCCCCATAACCTGGCTCCGTATACAAACGTCCATCTGACACGACTGACTAGGTGTTTGAGAAGAAAGAGCAGAGACACAGAACGAAAGAAATAATGTAAGAGTACTTTCTATTCTAAAGAAAGTGAAAGTTGATAACAGGACACAGGGGACATTCGGTTACTGGAAGCATCATCCCAGTCAATGTTCCCCATCCAACGGCTGAGCAGGATACCAGACCAGGGGTGGTTTCTGTAGGGAGAAAAACACTAAGAGAAAACAAAGCTAATTGTTGAAATAACAGCAAATAATGCAAATCATGAGTGGCAGATGAGAAAAGTTGCAAAGTAAAGTAAAGTGGTCATTCTGTTCTCCAATAGTATAATGGTGTGTTCACACTGCAAGCTTTGTCAGCGTTAAACGACCGAATTTCCCCTGGTGGGACTATTAAAGGATTATTCTATTCTTCTATTCTTTTCTACTAAAGCGACTAGTTCGACGCATATACACAGAAGATACACTTTTAAGCTGAAGCTAGCAAAGCTCATAGCCTTTCTCTGATGGATTTTTTTAAACACTCGCGGATTGTGGTTGGCTAGGTAGCGTCGACGTCGGGCAACGTCACTACAGTGAGTCGCTCTAATTGGTTGCCCTGCTGCGCCAACAGCTTTAGGACCGTCAAAAGTTCAACTAGCTGAACTTCTGCGTTGCTACCGTTATGAGCTTTGAAGCTTGAAACGCAGGAAAAGCTTGAGAAGTTGACGGAGCCAACGCTCACAAAGCGCCGCAGTGACCGTAACGCTCCTCCAACGGCCTCAACCATAGACTTAACATGTAATCTTGACATTGCTGAAGCTGACAAATCCTGCGGTCTGAACACACCATAAGCCTACAGTAGCATAACTGCAGAGATAGCTAAGGAAAACCTAAGCCACTCTAACTTTGACCTTGTCTGATTCTTAATCATGTTAAATTGCCTTATAAATAAACTGATTTGGTTTGATTTTAATGCCATGTCTTGTTCGAGGATAACACAGAAGTTCTTCACGTTTTTAATGGAGACCAATTTAGTGCCGTCTAGATGAAGTGATTGACTAAGCAGCTTCTTTTTCAGCGCCTCTGGTCCAAAGACGACAACTTTCTGGCATGAAGCGTTAAGGTTAAGAAATGTTACACACATGGGGACACAAAGAGTTAAACATCAACGTACTGAAATTACAGCATTTAGCCATGATGAACTTTGTAAGAGAGGAAAAGAGAAGAAAAAGGGAATTATCTGATGATTCACCTGTGTGTGTGTTTGCTGCACTCTGATAACGGTTTCTTTCTTTCCTCTGCCTCACCTTTGCTCTCACCCCTTTTTCCCCTCTGCAGAGATCTATTTGTTGACATTGGCAGGTGGTATGCTGCTGCTGGCAGCAACAAAGTGAGAACAGCACACTGCAGCACACTTTTCAGCCAGGCCACTGCAAGGGCACCCATGCTCCCGAGCAACAAAGACGTCATGCATCCTCAACCTTAAAGCAAGCTGCTTTCAGACCAAATGGTCTGAGATTATATATATATACACTACCGTTCAAAAGTTTGGGGTCACATTGAAATGTCCTTATTTTTGAAGGAAAAGCACTGTACTTTTCAATGAAGATAACTTTAAACTAGTCTTAACTTTAAAGAAACACACGCTATACATTGCTAATGTGGTAAATGACTATTCTAGCTGCAAATGTCTGGTTTTTGGTGCAATATCTACATAGGTGTATAGAGGCCCATTTCCAGCAACTATCACTCCAGTGTTCTAATGGTACAATGTGTTTGCTCATTGGCTCAGAAGGCTAATTGATGATTAGAAAACCCTTGTGCAATCATGTTCACACATCTGAAAACAGTTTAGCTCGGTACAGAAGCTACAAAACTGACCTTCCTTTGAGCAGATTGAGTTTCTGGAGCATCACATTTGTGGGGTCAATTAAACGCTCAAAATGGCCAGAAAAAGAGAACTTTCATCTGAAACTCGACAGTCTATTCTTGTTCTTAGAAATGAAGGCTATTCCATGCGAGAAATTGCTAAGAAATTGAAGATTTCCTACAACGGTGTGTACTACTCCCTTCAGAGGACAGCACAAACAGGCTCTAACCAGAGTAGAAAAAGAAGTGGGAGGCCGCGTTGCACAACTGAGCAAGAAGATAAGTACATTAGAGTCTCTAGTTTGAGAAACAGACGCCTCACAGGTCCCCAACTGGCATCTTCATTAAATAGTACCCGCAAAACACCAGTGTCAACATCTACAGTGAAGAGGCGGCTGCGGGATTCTGGGCTTCAGGGCAGAGTGGCAAAGAAAAAGCCATATCTGAGACTGGCCAATAAAAGAAAAAGATTAAGATGGGCAAAAGAACACAGACATTGGACAGAGGAAGACTGGAAAAAAGTGCTGTGGACGGATGAATCCAAGTTTGAGGTGTTTGGATCACAAAGAAGAACGTTTGTGAGACGCAGAACAACTGAAAAGATGCTGGAAGAATGCCTGACGCCATCTGTTAAGCATGGTGGAGGTAATGTGATGGTCTGGGGTTGCTTTGGTGATGGTAAGGTGGGAGATTTGTACAGGGTAAAAGGGATTCTGAATAAGGAAGGCTATCACTCCATTTTGCAACGCCATGCCATACCCAGCGCTTGATTGGAGCCAATTTCATCCTACAACAGGACAATGACCCAAAACACACCTCGAAATTGTGCAAGAACTATTTAGAGAAGAAGCAGGCAGCTGGTATTCTATCGGTAATGGAGTGGCCAGCGCAGTCACCAGATTTGAACCCCGTTGAGCTGTTGTGGGAGCAGCTTGACCGTATGGTACGCAAGAAGTGCCCATCCAACCAATCCAAATTTGGGAGCTGCTTCTAGAAGCGTGGGGTGCAATTTCTCCAGATTACCTCAACAAATTAACAGCTAGAATGCCAAAGGTCTGCAATGCTGTAATTGCTGCAAATGGAGGATTCTTTGATGAAAGCAAAGTTTGATGTAAAAACAATCTTATTTCAAATAAAAATCATTATTTCTAACCTTGTCAATGTCTTGACTCTATTTTTTATTCATTTCACAACGTATGGTGGTGAATAAGTGTGACTTTTCATGGAAAACACAAAATTGTTTGGGTGACCCCAAACTTTTGAACGGTAGTGTATATATGTACCTCACCACATCATCCCATACTGGAAATTACATTTACCAAGGAAAGAGATTAGAATAATTAACGCCTATATATTTGGTTTTATCTAAATTTATTTAAGCATGGCTAAGTCATAAAACTATTTTAGAAACAGTTATTTTGTCAATAAGTTCTATATATTAAGGTTAAATTGTAGACTAGACCCATATTACGTTTTTCAAGTTCTTTAAATTGACCATAGAAAGAAACATCTAAAACTAACAGCTTAATAAGATTCCAATAGTAGCGATGAGATTGTATTTGTGCATTTTGCCTCATGCAGACCCTGCTTTAATTCTTTCTTTCTTTATCTAATCACAAGAGGTTGCAGTCACAAGACAACTGCAATGATGCCAAGTTGATCTAAATTGTTTAGGCTATAAAACTGAAGTTGCAGCCATTAGAAAGATAATGTTATATCATAAGGATTTTGATTTTGGTCTAAAACAATATTTTTTTATTTCAATTAGGATTTTTATATATTTTAAAAGAGGCCTTCTTAACAGAGGAATTTGTAATATTGGTTGCATCCGAATGAAATGTCCGAGGCTGAGAGAAAAGAAGGAAGTACTGTGGTGCAAGACAAGCAGGTAGATTTTGTCATCTTTGTAGCAGCCTAACAGTTAAAATATACTTTTTAATGAAAAGACCTAATGAATAATGTAAATAATTATAGGTATAACCATGAAACAATGTGATGTTTGATGTGAGCTTTTGTGATTTAGATGATGATTCTTTTGAAAATGTTTGATTATATAATACTCACCTAAGGGAAAGAAAATTGTGAAACTGTGATGAATCGCCAAAAAGAAGAAGTTGACCGAGACAGTGGGATATGAGGCAATGGAAATGAAGGTGAAAGCAGGAAAGCAAGTGTGATGCAAAGGTGTGTGGAACAGGTCAAGCGTTGCAAAATGGCAAAAGAGGATCTACATGGTTTAGAATGAGGAAGTAGGTCTGGTCAGGATAGGTCAGAAACAGTCAAGTACATACGTTTACATGCCGCAAGAGAAATTTGAATTATTGCCGTAGTCCGACTGAAATCAGACTTTTAAAATGTATGTCTATACCTTAGTCCGACTGAAATCTAACCAAACTGGAGTTTCAGAAAATCGTCTTTTTGATTGAGAATCTGACTACTCCACAACCAGCCCCACGCTCCCACCTGCACTCGGGCACCCCCCTCGGAAAGTTAGCAGTTACAGCAATAAGTAACAGTAGTGTTATAAGAGGAATATGCCATCTAAGACAAACGTAAGCGGCCAATCAGTGCATGTTTGGACTTCCAAAGATGCGATGCGTTGTTACTGTGAATATCCTGTTTTAACTCTATCTGCTTCACTCCAACCAGCCTCAGTTTACTGCCCGATTAAAGCTGGAAGCTAATGTTATTAGGCTAACACGTAGGGGCACATATCGCCATCTATCGTTAAGGAGTGTTACTTACTTTATTTAATAATTCGATTTTTTTGATAGACATGTAACCTGGGACTCGGCTCGCTGCAGGAGGGAAGTCCTTAGTCTGATTACTCCAAAAAGCTTGATTTAGCTGTGCATGCAAATACACTGACTGTGGTTTCCATAGTGGCAGCTTGAGCAATTTTAAGTTCTAAATAGTGCAACTAGAAAAACTTGGGAATTTATACATTTTATGAATATAAACAGATATAATACATATTTACTAGTACTAAAGGCGACTGTTGCCATTTTCTTCAGCTTTCACCATCCGGGGCAGGATCTGTCACGGGTACAGGATAAAATATTTGCTCAAAATCAAAAGAAAGAAAGAGGTATAATTGTTACCACACATTTATAGCTTAAAGAATTACCTCCATGAAAAATTCTATTTTAATATTTTTCCAGATTTAGACAATATATAGGTTCACAATTTAACCTAATGGCTTTTCGAAATGTACTCCAAGATGTTAAAACTTTTTGTAGATTCAGGCAATAGTACACGTCTCAAGATGATGATCTCTGTGTATTATTAGAAATTACATTATTGTTTGTCCTTTTCAGACCATCCATCATCTCACAAACTGGTAAATTGGTTAGTTTGCTGACTCAATGGGTCCTTGGCCAGAAGGGCCGCCGAGGTAGTTCATCCAGGAAGTGAAAAGGTCCTGACATAATTGCCTTTATTACTGAATGTCCCACTTTACCCCCTTTCCTATACCCAAATGCCCCAGAAAAGCTATTTGAGTACCAGTTGACGATTAAAGAAGGGTAGTGGTCATGTGCATGTTTATTATATATTTAGCTTTGTTCCATTAATTACCGTATTTTAAAGCATCAGCCATCCTATCTACAAAGTTATAATACGTACTTATTTAGTGGAGCAACAAACTCATAAGAAAAATCTCTTCTAAAATGCTACTGTGGATGTAATCACAACCAAATACATAACTGAATTCAAATATAGTTGAGAGAAAAATATGTATTTTTTTTCCGCTAGCAAAATAAACTGCTGCGAAGTAGCTGTTGCCGAGATGGAAAGGTCAGGAGTGCAAGCTAAAACCATTTCGTAGCCCACAGTTATTGATTTCTCCCACAGCCAAAGCACACTGTAGAGTAAAACATCTGGGAATGCGTCTGCATGTTTAACTGCACTTTGTTTTGCATGATATCTGGCCTTTGTACCCCTCAGATGACACAGAATACATTTTAAAGGGCTCTCCTTTGATGTACTGGTGCACCAAACAGATAGAGAAAAAGGTATACCATGCAGAAACACACAAATACATGTAAGCAAAGCAACATGTTAGCTGTGAGACAACTGATGAATGTGAGAAACCAACGAGTGTGTCTCAATCCATGATACTGAGGGGAGAATCATCCCTCCCTCATATTTGGTTCATTAAACCCTGCAGACTTTTTGTGTGGCTCTCCCGTGGCTCTCTTACTCTACTGATTGCTCTTCACTGCAGGTCAGGTATCCACAGGAATATAACCAACCAGTGAATTTAAAGCAGCACAGTTTCAAGAATTACTTTCATTCAGTTTATTTGAATAAACTAATTACATAGTTAACACTCACTTGTAATGCTTCTGTTACTTTAAAAAGAACAGAAATTACATTATAGGCCATGGTAAGCTACGCAAACTTTTAAAGGGGGAGGAATGATGGGCCATAGATAAAAATCAAAACTAGTAATGGCAAGTTAAGGGTTTTATTATACTGTACCTCAGAGGTGTGCTTTAAAAAAAGGTTATCCTACATAGACGTGAAAAAAAAACAGGCATGAATAAGTGAGTAAAAAAAGTTGCTAATCCTTTTCTAAATTAACATTTAAAAGGCAAATACTTTAAAAACTCTTCCGTTTGGGTAGTTCACAAATTTATGGAGGAGCTATTAACTCTTTGGTAGTAGCACTGCAACAGGTATTTCATATTAAAACAATTAGTAAATTTACCTGGTTAATACTTTATATCGTCCATTTATAGTATTTCTGTTTAGATCTTCCACTAATATCCTAATGGTCAACTAAATCTTCTTCAAAAGTTTCTAAAATTCTAGCAGATATCAAATAAAAGTCTTGATTAGCGTTGCAAAAGAGAATCACCAAAATCTTTTGGAAAAGGACCTGTATGTCTTCAGTTAAATAAATTAAATGCCACCACACAGAAAATTAGTGCATTAAGTTTATCATCTTGGATGGTTTGCATCTTACCTAAAGAACAGGGACTTTTTTCAATAGGTAAGTGTTCATCAAAAGTTTTCTGTTTTGTGTATTTGTTCTAAAACTCTAATAATGGGGGAAGCTAAGGCTAAACTATTTGAGATTTTTTTTAAATGAATTTATCAGTGCACAAAGCCTGCCTCCCAGCATACACACTATTACCATGGAGCCTCCTCACTAGCGAGGATGGTTGGTTTTTCTGTTGTCTCTGTACTTACCAAACCGTGAGTCTGGTGACCTCATTTTAAGTTCCTGCCACCTCTCCTTTCTCACTTTCCTTGAAGGCAGGTGTGCATCAGACTCCAACATTTGGATTGACGAACAGAACTGAGCTCATTGGTGAAACATGGCTGCTCTTCTTTGCTCCTTGAGCCCCTTTCTCCTCAATAATACAGGTGTGTTTTTACTTTATTGTGTTGAGGCCTGACTGCTTTTGAACCCAAAGGAATCACATTTTCGATTGTAAAATCTAGCAGCAATGCAAAATTCAGCAACTGTCTGATTGGTAGGAGAAACTCATAGTTGAACAGAAATGTATAAATCACCTTTGCACGTAATGATTTATTAGATTTATAGATTTTTTGCCATATTTTACGGACTTTCTTTTGATTTAAACCACATGACATCATGTCTCTCTTACTCTCCACTTTAGAACTTGCAGTTGTTTGCTTGGAGGCAACAGGCCGCTTAACTGTAACATGATCTTTGAGAGCCTAAACAGTATGGACTCCAACAGCATGGTGGCCATCATGATCCCTCGAGGCTGACGTGTCCATCTGGCTGTGTTCTCGCAGAGCTCAGCTAAATTAACTGTGATGCTAATTATGAGGCAGGCCTGGCTCTGCCTTTCTTTCATTACTTGCTTTGATTTTCTCAGCGGGCAGACAATAACTGGAGGATATATATGAAGGTATAGTTATGTTCAAAAATTAGGACACATCTTTAAATGCTGTCTGATCTCCTTTTCTTTTGTAGAGAAAGAGATTTGACTGCAAGGATACACCAAAAATTACCCGTGTTTTAGTTTATCAAATGTTATCAAGCATGATAGTGTATTCTAAAGGAGGCAGAAGTGCGGACACCCCATCCTCTAATAGCTAGTCTCATCCATCTAACTATTCGCTTTTCTTTTAACTAACATTACTGAGACGATACTTGTATACAGTTTCTAGGCATCGATCCGAGGAACGTTTGCTTCACTCCTTCCTTTCAGCTGAGATGTTTGAGTCAACCCACATCGTTTCAATGAATCAAAATGTTAACTTCGCTCAGGATGTTCCATTTCTTAATCCTCAGCAATTTCTTGATTGATTTGCGAGCATGTTTTTGGTCACCGTCATGTCAGAGGGTCCAGTTCTGCTTCGACTTTATTTCTTTCATCTAGAAGATCTCAGATTTGCCTCAAACATCCTATAGTACAGAGAATTTACAGTGGATTCTATGATGGTGAATAAGGCCAGGTCCTGCTGCAGGAAAGCATCCTCAAACCATTACACTTTCATCTCCATGCTTCACAGTTAGTATAAGGTTCTTTTTCTGGAATGCTGTACAGGTGATCCCTGACCATTCGGGCTCCAAATTGTTTGAACTGTTTTTATACAGAATATCTAAAAAATTCACAGGTAAAAAAAAAAAAAAACATCTTGGGAAACTGAAATACATAGGTGTAACACTAGTTGACACACTACTTGTTGCCGTTTGCAAAGCAGCCAATCTAGGACGGGCATTAATTTATTTTGGCACAGATTGGTTGTAACCCAGGAATAAAGATACTGTCTTGGGGGGGGGGGGGGGGGGTTAAGCGGTGGTCCCTAACCCCAGTGTATACTAGGGGTCCAGTGCATCAGGTTTTTGTCAAACGTGTCCTCTGTTCTGGAGTCATAATGATTCATTTTGAAATGGTCAGCTTCTCTAGACAGATATCTGCCGCTCATGTTTTTCTATATAACCTGGTGTAGATCCTGCAATGACATTTGAGGATTTTTGGAATTCAGAGTGAATTATCTTTGAACAGTCAAATCTAGGCATGAATTTCCTACTGTTGCTCAGTGACCAACCTGAACTGTGTCCAGTGAGGAATATGTTTTAGGAGTTTAGCTGACAGCTAACGTTAGTGAGTTAGCTTACCAATCCAGGAGGAAGGCTGTTTCCGCGTGTGTTTGGTGCCGTGGAAACGTTTTATGTGGGTCCATCTAGTCAAGGCTTCACCTAAAACCACTCTAGTTTCTGTTCTTCTGCGGTCACCCCTTTCCTCAGACGGATAACAATATCTCCGGGGCTCTGAAGCAGCTGTTTGACTTGTTGACTCCACCATTCATACTGTGAGCCGAGCTCCAGCGAATATATATATTTAGTTGTATCATAGAGACCGTATCCACCAACCTGCAACCTGTAGCAGCTACTTAACATAACGTCATCATCGTGCCTGATTTAAAAGTACATTTTATTATATTTTAATTCAAATATAACTTTTTTTAAGGAAATTTACTTGTATTCTGCAATCCTCTGAAAGCTCTGTGGATGTATTTTTTTTTTTAATGTAGCTTTTCATGGAAAATGTTCCGTATACAACCTTTATTTAATCTATTGGGTATTCATGTAACAAACACAAATAAGAGCAGAATTGTTAAGTGGAACAAAAATAACACTTAACAAAAAAATCTAGTGTTGCTTTCAGTTGTATTTAGCCTCCTTCAGAAGTAGAAACAATTGTAACAAGCCCACAGACACTTTAAAGCGCTCCAGCTCTTCTCACATGATTATTTGAAAAAAACAAAATACTGAAAACCATGCATCTTTTTTTCCTTCAACTTTACAAATTTGTGCTCCATTGTGTTGTTTAATGATATAACAAGTGCAACTACAAAACACAAAATGCTCATTTCTTTTTGTAGTCTCCATCACCTTCTCTGCCTGATGTCTTCAAACTAAACTCATTCTTGTACCTTATTAATGGTGTCAATTTAGAGAGAGAGCAATTTGGAGTGACATAAAACCGCTGTTATGTCTTCAACTCAGATTTTTTGTTAGCAAAAGACGAATTAGAGCTTTTTAAAACTGCTTGAGGAGTTTCATTTGAATATTTTGGCACATAGGATGATGTTGATTGGTATGAACGACTAAAGAAAAAACACCCGGAAGGTTTGAGGGGCCCTGAGTGGGGAAACTCAGGAAAGTCCTAGTGTTAAAAGCTCCTGTTGGGAGGTCCACAGTGACACAGCCTCAGGCAAGTGTTGAGGCTTATCAATAGCCAAGGACACTGCATACATTAGCGTACACAATGTTTTTGTTATTCCGAAGTGTGGCCTGCTTAATGTGTGACCATGTAAGAAAAGTAGGCATGTAAATGAGACACTTCGGTGTGCGTACGTACGTATTGTCCGCTTGCCTACCAACTGCGGTGCCACGATTAGTTACACCTTCTGTCTGGTAACGGCAGCTGCCACCACGTGCCCACCATTGTGTTTCTTTAGTGATGTGTAAACCCATTTGACACTATGATGGCTTTTTTGTAACCACGGCAACAGTAGAGGAGACAAAAGAAAAGTTTTTCTTCTTCAGATCTTTTCAGCCGTCTCCACTTTATTTTTCAGTTGCTTCAGAAAAACAAGACGACTCACAGAGAACCTCACTCGTAGCTAATGGAGAGCTTTTGTGCCCTCCAGCTGCTGCCTTTTGCTTCTTCGATATTCATGAGAATATGCAAATGAGGGTGCATCATGTGACCCGAACAGAGGGGGTCTCAGGGCACGTGGAGCGGGGAGGCTCCAGCAGTGCAAAGGGAGAGGGGAGATCGCCACCTGCCCAAGTCTGCTGTAAGACTCTTTGTATAATGGACACTGATTGATGGGATTTTCTTCTTTTCACAAAGAAAAACACAGCAAAAACCACACTTATGCACCTGCCGAGGAGCAAGATATCATCGTTTAATGTCTTTTAAACCAATTATCATTCATATATAAATGGTATTAGATTAACTTTAAATAAAGTAACAAAAAAACCTAAAAAATCCTCTCAACATTTACAGCTGAAACCAAATATTTACATACTGTCTTTTTTTTTGTCTCCCTCCTACATTAAACCCTGTTTGATACCAGTTAGGATTATCAAAATGATTTCTATTGGCAAAACCTCAGAATAACTTGTTTTTCAAATATTTGGTTTCAACTGTATAAACATGATTTAGATGCACCTCTCAAGTCGCCCACTGATCCTCCGGGATGTGCTTCTACCACACAGGAGCTCAATTCTTGATGAAAGACAGAAAAACAATAAAAAAAATAAATAAAAAAACCCCAGAATGCCCACAGATATCGTGGAAAACTTATCAACTATTGACATCAGAAATATTCAACCCCTTTCAAAGATTTGAAGGATTTATAACAGTTCTGCTTTAGCTTATATTATTTAGATGATACCTACATACCAAGTTCAACATACAGTCAACATAGAAAATGCATGATGTAGCATTTGTGTGCAACATTATATTTTCTTGGTTTCATGACTGGTACTTTTAAGCGGTCCGAAAAGAATGATCATATTTAACTCTTTTGGAAATCTATTATGATGATCTATTTTGTTTAACTGCGGTGGAACCATAAGGGTTTTCAGGGTGAGTTTGCAAGCATGAGAAAGGCAAAGGAGCTGTTATAAAAGCTGGATTGAAAGTTCATTTCATCCTGTCAGAAGGTCCTTGGGTATAAGATTCTTCGGAAGCATTATGAGACACACAATTGGGAGCTAGTTTAAAACTTTCTGGCTGTGAAAGCCGAGCCCAACATTTTGATAAGGTCCTTGGCAATTTTGTTAGAACTGGGAGAAACTCCTGTGTGACTGCAAGAAAAGATGTGCACTGAATAAACTGCAAGGTCCGATCAAAGACGTAATCCACGCTTAACCACAGAGATAATAAAAGTATGACTAGAATAGTTCAGTTCTTTGGTCTTATTATTCCAAGCTGGAACTGTTCGGACATATTGTGGACCAGCGGTATGTCTGCCGTTCATAAGAGCAGAAGTATGACATTGTCTAGCACGGAGAGGACATTATTGATCAGGCAGGGCTATTTTCCTACATGTCTCATCGAGTCCAGGAGATCCCAGGGTATTTAGGAAACAATGCCTTCTGTTAACTAATTAAACCTCTGTGATCCCAAGCCGCCTCCAAGTCAACTCCAGTTTAGTTGAGGAAAGATTCTGCATCATCCAAGTTTGACCTTCTCTTCAGGGACTTAACAGAGGGAGACAGTTGAACTTTTAAGGTCAATTTCTCTTCTCTAAATATAGCAAATACTTTTCCCATCATCAACTTTTATCAGAATCACCATTATAGTGTTAGGTGCAAAGGGGGTTGTATATTTCTGACTTCAACTGTATGCACGTGTATGTGTGCATCAATACAGATGACAACTTCCAATTTCTGACACTTTGCCATCTTTTAAGTGTAACAGCACCACTGCATTATTTTCCTATTTTTCATTATAGTTAAATACCTAGTGTCCTGTATGCAGATTATACATAAAGCCCGTTTCAACATGATACATGTTTGGCTTGATACATCAAACTTATAACTACAAACATTAGCTTGGAACAAAGCTCACAAATGACAAGATTATTCAAACAATAATATCTTCTCTTATCATTGTGACTTTTTTTAAATACACAGGTTAATAGATATTTGAAAAACCTAAGCAAGATCCAACATAGTTCATGTGAAACAGTGGATAAATGTCCATTGCAAGGAATGGCTTTAGCCATGCTTTTTTCATTTACCTCATTTTTTTTTCTCCTTCATCAATCAAATGTTTTTTGATCAAGTCTAACTAGTCAGCATGCGGGCTTGCCATAAACCCGACAAACCCGGAAACAAGAGAGGTCCTATTTTAAAAAGGCCACTAGGCAATTAGAATAAACTAGAGTCCCTTACTCTGCTCCACCCACTTTTACGACCAAAGTTTAATATTAATCCACAAGAACTGCTTCAAATTGAGCCTTTTTTTCACACCTATTAAAATTTTTAAAGCAAATCGCATTGAAACAGTGCAAAATAAATCAAAGCTGTGCAATAAAGCCTACTGCTAAAGTATCCCATATGTATATCTTAGCATAAAAACGAGACATCGATGATAAAAACAATGCATGAATAAAAATGTACAGCAAAAATAAATGATGCGGTAAATAAAGCATGGACACGAACTGCGTAACGGAGGGGAAGAGACGAGACATTCCCCCGCAGGACAAAAACAAAGGAATTAGCAGACATCGTCCTGCTTAAATTTTCTGACGCGGCCCCCACCGCTGCGGGGTTGTTCGCTGCGGTAATGGCGGAGCGGAGAGTCAGGGTGCCAGTGGGCTGTGTTCGGAGTGGGTCGCCTCACGGGGGCTCGAGCCGCCATCTGCCGCCTTACTTCAGCCAGCCGAAGCATTATCCCCGACCCAGCCCAGCCCAGCAGGCCTGCTGTCTCATCCCCTCAAAGGAGGGCTCATGCTGTGGAGAGATGTAGCGGAGGGATGGGGAGCTACCCGCGAGGCCCTTTGACCTCCTGGGCCTCGGCGGGGCAGACGGCCCAGACAGACAGCACAGTGTCTGCTCCCTGCCGCCTTCCCCGTCTCTCTTTTATCAGCCACTAAAACCCCAGGGGCTGATGGGGAGACAGAGGGGATGGAGGAGAAAGAAACCGAGGGAGGGGAGAGTGGCTTGGCAAATGAACACAATACAGAGACTGACAGAGACCACCCTGACCCCCTCCCCACCCCACTCCATTCATCTTTGGGTACAGATCTCTCTATTCCCCATGGACATGCTGCTGCCCTCTCCGCCACCCTTCTCCTGCGTGACCCCGTCTTTTAATCTCTGCACCACCAGAGCCCAGTGGGCTCCCCGACTGTGCGGCCAAGCACGCCCCTACTGGCCACAGAACACTTAAAAGCCTTTAAATCTGCTACATGTACTGTTGCCATTTTGCAAAATGGATGCTTGGTAGCTTTCTTGAGGTCTGTCTTCATCCACGGCCACCTGTTTTAATTGAATTTCAAGTTCAGTGGCGGTAAACGGCAGCTAATCATCCAGGCGAGGAGGAATGCAAATGAATATTTTAATTAGACTTTGGGCATCGGTGGGGCTTGTGTCCTCTAACTGGCAAGAAGCGGCTGCTAGGCCGTTGTGGTGAGCTTTTGGATGGTACGATTGTAGTATTGCGTGGTGATAGCTTCCAGGGGGCTCCAGCGATGCGCATGCAGCTCAATGACCTCCATGAGCAGGGAGCGGGTCAGCTGAGATTCGGTCGGACAGAGCATCTTGTCCCTGGCGGCTGCCAAGAGCTCCGTCATCATCTCGGGGAGCTGCTCCTCCAGCAGACGGCCTGCGCTCTGCAACTAGAGGACAGAGAAAGGAGAACGGGTTGAAGTCAAGGCAAAGAAGATGTGTGTCCTAGGTAGAGAGCTAGACCGTGTCTGACACCTTGTTATTGTGAGTACGTAGAGATTCACACAGCCTGCAGCTATGGAGCTGTGTTTCACAGCATCTGGAAAGGGTTTGTAATTCCCAGCTCCCCTACCTTTGCTCTTTCTGCTCCGATACCCCAAGGCCTTTCCTTTTTACTATTGGAGGATAATTTCAGTATATTTCAGCTTGAAGGGTTTCACATGAATGCACCTATTGTGGATACGAGGGTGATGATAACTCCCACTCCTTATAAAGTAGAAAATATGTTCATTCCGTGAGAAATTCCTACATTTATTTATGTAAAACTAGACAATGCAGAATAATGAATGCAAACATTTTTATTTTAAAATGACTAAAACATATTTTTAGGAACCTCCACTAAACCTAACTGAATGCAAAGTCAGACCCAGCTGTAATGAGAATAATTTGATGTTTAAGCAAAAAGGATGAAAAATTTAGAACAAATTGTCAGAAGTGAATGACAGATTAAGGAAAAAACAAACAGCTGAATGTTACATGGTAACAAACCTGTATGCTACAATCCTTAGCAAAATTATTCCTACTTCTTAAAGTTTTTCAGAATTTTTCATTTTAAAACCACAAATTCAATGTATTTTAAGGGATTTCGTATGTCAGACCAACAAACAGTCACAATGAGCCAAGGTTTCCCAAATTGTTTTAAATAATAATCCAAGATGTGTTCAGTCTCTTAGTGGTGATAGCACTGCAGTTACAGGTACAAATATTTTCAGATGTATCTCATATAAAAACTGAAGTTTCCACCCATTTCCCCCCAAAAAATATCTGAAGATCAGTTAGATTGAGTCTCTGTGAAATTTTATTTTCTAAAATCAAAATACTTCCTGGATTAAGACCAGGACTTTGGGCCATTTTATGACATACGTATGCAGCAATCTATACTATAAAATTGTAGCTTGGGGTGTTTGTTTCCAGTCACACTGTAGGATGGCTGTGAGGATGGTATGCTAAGAGTGATGTGGACTTTTAGTTTTGCACAGAGGCTGAAAAGTTCAATTTTGGTATTATCTAACCAGAGTAGGGCTGCAAAATGCCACATACATAGCTACTGTAATATAATAAGCGACTGCTTGTGACACACTAATACAATCCATGTGTCAAGAGCTCACAATCTGCAAGACATATTGAAATCAGAAGACGTTCACGCAGATAATACTGACCAAGATGCTGAAGGTGACGGACAGAGTTGGAAACACACATGAGAAAGAGAGGGGGGAGAATAATGTGATAATGTCATTTCAATATTAACCTATTAATTTTGTTATTACGCGATTATCAAAAATCTGGCAGCTTCAGAGCAAAGCACTTTCTTTCACATGTTTTCTTATATTCTTACATGGATTGCAGCAAACTGTAAAATACTTCCTCTTAGAAAGGCACCAAAACTAGATTTCTGAAGCTCATGACAAATATTTTCAAACCAGAGCCGTAGATCTCTGCAGCTCCTCCAGTGTTATCAGTACCTGCTTTCTTGGCCGTGCAGTTATCTTTTGTAATGTGACAAAAAAATTAAAAAGTTGGTGGTATGAACACATTACCATCTCACTGTATGTGCTAAAAAAAGTTACATTTTTTTCTTATTTTAAGAACCTTTTTTTATATTTTAAAACTCACGAGCTCAACAACAAATGCCAAATCAGCTGCTTGTTTTAAGCCACAGTTTTGTTGAAGATATTGTTGAATTATGTGCATCTTTGTAGAGACCAACGGTGAGGACATTCTTTAGGCTGTGTTTTTAAATGTGTGCATGCTTGTGTGTGGTCCATACCTCCAAGGAGCAACAAAGGACTGCATCTTCTTTAACGTCTGTTGACTCAAGCAGCTAAAAAAAGAAAAACAAAAAAACGAAGCATGAGAACTATACTTAGATGAGCAAAAGTCTTCATAGGAAAAAGCAGTGACATAAAACTGAACAGAGCAAACATACCCATAAAGGAGCACTTAATCTAAATAAGAATATCAGACAATTAGATCCAATGAAATCTAGGGAGGCCCATATGTCTGTGAACATTAATGGCCTGACAAGAGGACAGCGAGAAATCCTCATTCTACTTGTAGGCATTTTAAGTTGTAAATACCTTTGAGTCTGAAAACCACAAACCATATATAAAAGCCTTGCTTTGTCAAAGATGAACACACAAATGTAAAGTCTGTAAACACTTTGTGTAGCTAAAGACAAACAGATGGCTGGTAAACAAGCTAGTTGTGGAAAAAGTAAGGGAGCCGAGCAATCAGCCATATTAAGGTAACGCTGTTTTAAAGCTATAGCTGGCAAGCTCTGAGCAGTACGTCCACTAAACATCTGACTGCATACTGGCTACTTGAGTTGACAGGATGCATATCAAGCTAATCTCAGCTTGTTATACTTGTGTTATTCAATGAGGAGCTCTAAGGCAATAAAAGGGGTAAGATTCTGCACAATAAGTAGGATTTCTGCAATTTGTATAAGAAAAAACGTACTGACTATAAGGCGTATCTGAATATAAGATACAAAGGTTTTTTAACGTTTAATTACCATACATAAGGGTTCATGCACAGAGGCAATTGTTGTAAAAGAGATTCAGCCATCCTCTCTCTGAGTTCAGCCAATCTTCAAGAAAGACTTCAAGTTCGGGCCATCTGCTTTTATTACCGCTGAAAGCTTTTTTCATCTTATTGCATTTAGATGGTTCTGTACGCTGGTGTCTCCTACATCTCACCATTGATTCATCGATGCCAAGGGTATGTGAAGCAGCTCCATTTCCTTCTTTAAAAGCCAGATTTAACATAAAAGCTGCATCATAAGCATTCCTTTGTTTTCCATAATGAGAGTTTGTGTATGAAAATGTTTTCGCAAACTGTCTCGCTCTCATAATGTCTTTCTGTTTAAGGCAAGTATCCCTTAAAAGGTGAGGGACGTAACCTGTACAATCCATAAGTCGAGGAGGTCTCCTAGTGACCGTTAGCTGTAAAAACTAAGTTAGCCGCACCTATTTTAAGGGTGCAGGGTTCAAAGCAAAGGAAAAAGGTAGCAGCTTATAGTCCAGAAATTACACTACCATTTCTACATTATAAGGTATTTATTCTGTGCAGTGCAGTGACTCATTTTTGACGCACACCCTTTACAATTCTTCTGATTCTCCTCAGTATAGGTCTGCTGCTTCATTGGAGTCCAGCTGTGTTTAATTAAATTGATTGGACTTGATTAGGAAAGACACACACCTGTCAAGATCAGACCTTACAGCTCACAGTGCATGTCAGAGCAAATGAAAATCATGAGGTCAAAAGGAACTACCAAAAGAGGTCATAGACAGAAATGTGACAATGCACAAATCTGGGCAAAGTTGCAAAATAGTCTCTGCAGCATTCAAGGTTCCTAAGAGCACAGTGGCCTTTCAGAATCATCAAATTTAAGTTTGGGACAACCAGAACTCTTCCTAGAACCTGGCCGTCCAGCCAAACTGAGCTATCATGGGTGAAGAGCCTTGGTGAGAGAGGTAAAGAAGAAACCAAAAAACACTGTGGCTGAGCTCCAGAGATGCTCCAGAGAAATAAGATTCTCTGGTCTGATGAGACCGAGATTTAATTTTTTGGTGTTAATTCTAAGTGGTATGTGTGGAACAAAACAGGTATTGCTCATCACCTGCTCAATACAATCCCTAAAGTGAAACATGGTGGGAGCATCATGCAGTGGGGGTTATTTTTAATTACAGGCACAGGAAGACTGGATGCAATAGAAGGAAAGATGAATGTGGCCAACTACAGAGATATATTGGTAGAAAACCTCTTCCTGAGTGCTCAGGACCTCAGACTGGGCAGAAGGTTCACCTTTCAACAGGACAATGACCCTAAGCACACAGCTAAAATAACAAAGAAGTGACTTTGGAACAACTCCTGGGCCGTTCTTGACTGGCCCAGCCAGAGTCCTGACCTAAACCCAATTGAGCATCTCTGGATAGACCTGAAAATGGCTGTCCACCAATGATCACCATCCAACCTGACAGAACTGGAGGGTTGGATGTCAGAGAAAAAAGCTTGATGCATAATTCCTAAGAAGACTCGTGGCTGTACTATAAAGGGTGCCTCTACTCAATACTGAACAGATGGTCAGAATATTTATGATCATGTGATATTTTTGTTTTTCTGTTTTAATAAATTAGTCAAAATTTCAACCGTCCTGTTTTTTCCGGTCAGATTGGGAGCTGAGACTGCATTCATGAGAAAATAAAATCATGATTTCTTTTCATTTTAACAAATGACTGTAACGAAAAAAATGTAAAGGGGCCTAAATACTTTCTGTGCCCACTGTTAATGTAACAATCAACACGTGATAACTTTTGACAGAAGGAATAATGGCTTATTTTCAGGCACAGCAGATTTAAGTTTAGTGTAACATTTTACTTTTACCAACACGTTTCTTCTGATATATATATATATATATATATATGATAAATTGATATTCCTATTCCTATTTAATGCAATTGGAGAGACACCTATTTGCTTTCCTATCAGTAACAAGCTTCCTGTTAGAACAAAAATAAATCTAAATCTTCAATATTTTAGTTTTGAAATAGGCTACAAAGTATAAAAAAGTTAAATACAATTTACCACCAAAACCAAGTAAAACTAATTAACCCAAATATCGGGCTTAGTTAAGCCATCAAGAGTTAAAAGACAAAAAGGAAGGTAAAAGACTGGCATAAGTACAAATTTTTTTTTGCAATAGTTTGGGCTATAAACATATTCTCTGTCCAAAAAGCCAAATATAAAAACAGTGACATAAAGGGCTGACCCATCATCACTCTGGACGAAAAAAAAATGTGCTCCTTACTGAAGTGTCGATCAACATTTATTCAAAGCTGGGCTCTTATTTCCATACTGTAACTTTCTTGGTATTTCACCTAACCTTCAGGCCCAGCAGTTGACCAGACATCAGCTCCTCAGTATGCTAAGACAGGCTTGGTGACAGAGTGGCTGTTTGAAGTGGGAGCTCCAGTCCTGGTGTTTCCACAGCAGGAAAAGTAAGTGAAAAGCTGGAGGAGCTCATAATGAATTCCCTGGAGAACTGAGTTTTTTTGTATTTAGCTCTCCCGCTCCAATCCATTCACACAAGCTTTTTACACTGTCATAACACATAGTATACATCGATTGCCTCCCAATAACTTTGTTTTCAGCAGAGGCTCCATCATCCGTTTCTTTACCAGAACAGTAAAGAAACAGGCACAATAAATGTTACAAAAAGTTACAGAACCACAAGCAACCTTTTGATGCTCTGATGAACAGATTAGAATATACCAACCATAAATATATATGTAATTTTGGAAGATATGCCATCATACTGCAGATTTTTTTTTTGCTCTTCCCTTGTCAGAGTGTATAACGTAAAGTAAAAAATAAAAAAAATAAAAAACATATTTCCAGTTGTTGCATAGCAACTACAGGCTACTGTCTTCAGGATTAGCACCACTTGTAGTTACATTTAATTTTATTACTGTATTACTGTTGAATTAATACCGTCTCACTATCTGCTAACCAAACAAGCCTACATCCAAAGCAGAGTCTATGATGATTTGTCTGTGTGGGCATTTGTAGGTTTTGAAATCTCCCTGAGCAACAGAAAAAAGCAAGCTGGTGCTTGATGCAGTGTGCAAATGCAAACTCAAATCCTTCCATGCGAGAGTTATTTAACTGGGAAAAACATGTCTTATAATAACCCACCTGTTTAATAACAGTCCAAGACTTTTAGACCAGCCAGACCTTATATTTTTCAGATCGATGTCATTTTATTGAAGACAAGACTCTGGAAGCAGTCACAACAGCAATAAATAAATAGATTTTTTGTAAATTTGAAATAAGATTTAATATTTTAAACTGAAGTAATTTAAACTGTTCAAAGTACAATGACTGCAATAAATATAAACAAAATCAAATGCAACTGGACTCACTTAGAAACCTGGTGAGCTCCAATGAACAATGTACGTTGGAGTAGTTCAACAGTACAGTCCAATATACAGATTGTGAGATACGGCAAATAATCAATTATTTATGAAAGCTTTCATGAGACAAACGTCCATGCAGTTTTTTTTTTTTCTTGTCTGTCAGTTATTTAATTTGATCCTGCCCTTGTAGAAAAGCAGTGGCAGTGTGTTTGAAAGCTCTTATTCCTAGCTTTAAAAAAAAAACCAACACTCCCACCCACATGAGTGGTGACTTCAAAGCTTGCAACTCTGCAGCTCACATGATGATTAAAAAAAAAGAGCAGTTAATAGCCATGTTTTGGTAGACCTGCTTGTAAAAATTCTGCACCCAGACATGCGTGAATAGCATCTCTGGTTTTTTAATGGGACGATTTCAACATTTAAGCCATTAGGGCTGCCTGAGTAAAAAGCATCGACAGTGACTAACAGTAAAGGTGTTTCATTTGAAGCTCCAACAGCAGCTGCAGGCGGGTCTTCATTTTATTTAGCTCGGAAGGGGTATGTTGAAACTGAACCTAGAAATCCCAGTGTCTTACCTAATCTTATTTTCCAGGTAATAAAGTAAAGAGGAACACACGCAGATATGTTACCAAAAAATATTCAGACCATATTTTCAGTTTTTTGTACAACAAAACATTTTAAAACAATTATAAAAATGTTCGAAAAAAAGGCCTGACTCTCGGGGATGCTCATTCTTTTTCACATAAAAGCTCAAAGCCTTTCATATTTGATGAAAAGCATCAGTGAACAAAATTTTAAATTAAAGCTTAGGTCCGGACTCTGACTAGAAAGTGTCAAAACCTAATTCACACCAAGTCTGTTCAGCTGCCGCATGTACTGCCGCACCGAAGATTTGCCCCAGCCAAAGCAAAAAATCTCAGCGGTTCACATGATAGCTACATGTATCGAGTAAACAGAAGCCATACTTGCTCTTCTCACACTTTTCTTGAGAAGCATTTATTCATTTGGGGTGTTTTACAATGGTCAAGAACTCTCCATTGTTTTATATAGTTTAATGTTATCAGATTTAACTGTCATTCTGTTTTTTTGTCTTTTAAATATCCCAATCGTGCTAACTTTAGCAAAGGAGAAAAGTTGTATTCTTCAATCATTTTCTATTACAGTCATATATGTTTATTTCTTCAACTTCATGAAACTCCACATGCGGCTTCCAGAAAAAAAAAAAATAGACTTAACACAGAAATTTATCCGAGCTTCACCCCCCTACCGCAACCAGTGTGAATGTTCTGATTGGACTCAATGTTGTTTCCATGTGTCAGCCATTGGGAAACCGCACCGCACACTTCTGCACCCAGTTAGGCGCAACACGAAATGTCCTTAGATCTAAACTCTTCCTTTGCAGCTGCGTCTGTAATGTTCAGGGTTGTCGTCCAGCTAGACGATGAAGGTCTGCCTCAGGCCATGTCCACACTTCTCTGGATAATGCCTTAAACGTAGAATTATTTAGTCTACACCCGCCTATCGTCCACACTAACCCGTTGTTGTTTAAGTTCTGTGGCCGGATAATTATTAGCTGGGTAAATGAGCAGGTCTGGATGATGAAAGGAAGTGACGTCAATGAAATGCTGCGTTCCAGGTTGACAACAACAATGCAACACTACAGACAAAGACAAGCAAAGATAATCTTGTGTTACTTTGGGCGACTCGTCGTTAGTCCACACCAAAAACTGTCTCTTCTTCTGAGCAGCCATTGCTCTCTTCGGTGGGACAAACAGATATGTAATGTGCTGTAGAGCTTCTTGTTTCTACTTTGTATGCGCGGCAGTGATGTAGATTATACGCATCATTCTGTGTTTTGCGCCACTTTTCGCGCATGCCTTATATATGCATAGGTTGGTATGGGATTGCGCAATCATGGGACCCTTAAAAGGGGCGTAAATGCTTGTGTTGAGTGGATAACATTAGGCGTCTAACTCCCCGTATAACCTTATCGGCTTAGTTTGGACGTAGCCTCAGTCTGAAGCCTTTCTTGGCATACACTTGGTTATCTTTAAGGATTTTTTTGTTTTTCTATTTAGCTTCATTAGTTTTCATAGCTACTTGGCCACATTTCACTGTGTGCGCCAAAGGCGAGCATCCCTGCAGCCTTCTGCTGGCACCATCACGTGTTATGATCGGGAAAGTATATTCAGGGTGACGTGCAGTGTACATATAAAGTTTTGCATTTAGGCCAAGAAGGTTTTTTGTTTGTTTGTCTGATCTGACCTGAGCAGCTTTGTCCATGTCTGCTGTCTCTTCCACAAGGCTTTTGGCAGAATACAAATAGGACTTCCTGAGGCTTTCTTTTAACAGCTTTCTTCCTGCCACTTTTCTAAAAATACAGGGTTTGTAGAGTGCACAACTAACAACTATCCTGTTAAAAGACTCTCCTACAAGAGCTTTGGAGCTCCTCAAGTGCTACAATGGACCACTAGGACGCTCCTCTAATTAATGCTCTCCTTGCCAAGCCTGTCAGCTTAGGTGGTCGGACATTTCTAAGTAGGTTTGGAACTGTGTCAGTCTTTCCATGTTCAAATGCTGGACCGAAACTTAACCCTGCTTTAAACTTCTCAATATATAAGGCATCATTTTTCTACTAATACCTGTAGTTTTATGACACAAAGTCCCAATAAAACAGATTGAAGTTCATGGTTGCCACATGGTACATTTGTAAGAGTTTTAACATTTTGCAAGGGTCTGCATGTGCAGGAAGACGTGTGCTTGTAACTGAATTCTGAAGCCCAAATAAAAAGATGACATAAACAATGGTAGTTCTGGAGAAACAGCCTGAGATTTATCACACAGATATCTACGTCAACACCTACAAACATTTGGATGCCGTACACAGGTGTCATCTTACCTCAAGTGTTTGATCCGCATATGACACTGTTGATGCTGTAAACTGTAGGAATGTGTGTTGGTTTGTGACTAGTTACGCCACACCTTTGGGTAAGCTGCAGAGTCTTTTAACAAGCTGAGATAATGCCCTGGGCATACCCACAGACTGGGTGTGGACGGATGGATCTCCGTGTGTCATTGTTGTTCGTTAATGGGACACCAGTTGTGTGGGTGAGATTCGATCTTTAGACTGCTAAAACTCACTTAAATGTCTCGACTTTATTCCCTTTTACTTAAATGACGCAATCTAAGCATATTGTCACCCGCCAGTCTTTGATCTCGTCTCTTGACTCCTTTTTTGTCTTCCGCCTGTGAAAGTGTAGGCAAACTTCCTCTACACCAACTGTCAATCGGACCACAATTTCCTGCGTTTCCTCCTTCCCTCCTACTCGCTTCCCCTTTTAATACCCGACCTGCCGTTAAGGGCTTCTGTATCGTAGTGAGTCTGCTGTGGCTAGCCTGTATGGTTTCTATGGTGACCAACAAGAAGTGTGACCAGCTAATGGGGACATGACCTGGCGTCATGCATTTTTACTGGAACTGAGTGTGTCTTCAACGTTTGTACCTCTAACCAAACCTCAATGCGGTGTCTGCAGTCTAGACCATGTCTGACTGAAAAAAAAAAAACAGAAAAAAAAAACAGGAAACCAGATTGCGAAGATGAAACTCGCAAGCAGCTGAATGTTTCCTTGTCTTTACAGCGGCGTGAACGGGGTTAGGGGCAATGTTTGACACAAAGCTGAACATGATTGAATACGGACCTCTCGTAAACATGTGTAGATGGGGCACACCAGCACTCTGAACGGCTGGCCGGAGCTGCTCCTCATGGTGCTGAACACCTCGCACAGGAAGGTGATGAAACCCAACCACTGCTCAACATCAGTCTGTTGCAGCTTGTCGCGACGGCAGAAGTCTCTCTGAAGTAGAGAAAGTACAGAGCATGTTTTAGCTTAAAATCCTGCACAGAAATAATCCAGCACATCAAGGCAAGGCAATTTTATTTATATAGCACACTTCCAACACGAAGGCAATTCAAGGTGCTTTACATGATTCAGTGGTAACGAAAACAAATACATGATAAAATGAAGAAAATTAAAACAGATCATTACTAAAAGAAATAATTTAGTAACTGAAACATGAAAAACTAACTTTTTTGTGAGTGTATGAAATTTAAAAACAAATAAACCGTGAGAATAAGGTGTAAAGAACAAATTTATGTAAAAGAATATAGATTAAAAACAGATAAAACACAATCGGTTGAAAAATAAGACTAATAATCACACCACGAGAATCAAAGAGTGGTCAAAAACGCAATTTAGGACTCAAAGGCAGCTCTGAATAGTAGAGTTTTAATCTTTGATTTAAAAGAGCCTAACGATTCAGCATTTTTGCATTCTTCTGGAAGTTTGTTCCAGATTTGTGGAGCATAGAAGCTGAAAGCTGCTTCTCCCGTTTAGTTCTAATTCTAGGAATGTGTAGTAAGCTAGAGCCGGAGGACCTGAGTGGTCTGCTGGGTTGGAATAGTGACAACATATCTCTCTAGCATACTTTGGTGCTAAACCGTTCAGTGATTTATAAACTAGTAGGAGTACTTTAAATTCTATACTCTGAGCTACAGGGAGCCAGTGGAAGGACTTAAGAACTGGGGTGATGTGTTCTACTTTCCTGGTTCTAGTGAGAACATGGGCAGCAGCCTTCTGGATCACATGCAGATGTCTGATTGATTTTTTAGGTAGACCTGTGAGGACGTTGTTGCAGTAATCAATCCGACTAAAGATAAACGCATGGTTTAGTTTTTCAAAGTCCTTCTGTGACATTAGACCTTTATTCAACTTCTGTAATGGCATTACACAACAAGTCAGTTAGAAGGTGGATATATAGTGGTCACAAATTATCTTTCCTGCTTCGGCCATTAATCACTGTTAACATCTTTCACACCCCCTATGAGAGTTTTGTTGGCTGGCACACACATTAACCTTGTGTGCCAAGGTACTTCAAACCGAAAAAAGCTTGGACAACTCCATTAAAAATATCCTTTTTTCTGCTAGAAGTATTCGTTCAGTTTGAAAGTGAGAACAGCAAAGAGTGTCAGGGCTGGGAAAGTGTTGGAGTTAATACAGGTTAATGCTTAATGCACTCACATAAAGCTGCAGAAGTGCAGGTTAAACTGAACCTTTATTAACAGGCTGTGCAAAGGCTTCTATCTCCCAACCCCCCCCCCCCCTCATTGCTCAATATACTATCTGTCAGGAGCCCTAGAAACACGAGCGGCTTACAGTGCTGGCTGCATTTATTCCCACCTCTGGAAACAATAAGCAGACGCTGGAAAACAAAATCATCATTTAGTACAGCAGGAAACTTGGTCCTTTAAGTTGAGTCCTTTATTTTATAGGGATCAAAAATCCAATGCTTAGAACATTTTAAGGTTTAGAGCCTGCTGAAAAAACAAACAAGACTGCATTTTTAAAGAGTTCATTAAGTCCTGCGCTCTAACCAGGCTGATAGGTGCTTTAGTACAATATCCCAGATCTTCCACCGTATCCCAGTCTTCCACCTTACTTAATGGCAGACATGGGGTGGTTTTCAACACCTTAATTTGTTTCACGCTAAATCCAGCTGGGGTTTGGCTGCCAAAACGCTCGGTTTCAGTCTCATCTGATCAAAGCATCCGGTTCAGAGTAGTTTATCAGAAAAGGCACTCCTTCACAACATGAGACCCCAAGGCGCCTTTTGACCCAATTCACAGTGTCAAAATAAGATTGGGGTCCCTCCCATGCAGGTATTTTCGTCTCTGCCTGTTACAAGAAATGATGGTGAAATAGATAAATAAATAAAAATATTAAAAATGACCATAAAACTAAAATTTAAAGTTAAAAATGTTCTGTGAAATTCTTTGAAATTATTTAGAGTTGTCAGATTTTAAGCATCAGTTCATGGTATCAGCCAGCTTTAACTGTTACAGTGCATAAGCACGGTATCACTGTGTATCCCTAAACTGTACCAGAACTACATTTTGAGCGTTTTCTTTATTTTTCAGAGGGGTACCAATAAACGTACACAGCGTTATATATATTGTCAAAATGCTCTGGCACTCGCACAGCCAGAATGTGAAAATGGTGCAGAAAGATTCCGTAACATCAATGAAAAACATTGCAGAGCTTTCCTCGGCTGTCTTTTATAAGGGAGGTCTTTAACAGGTGGAACAGTGGCAGCGTCTAGGCCAACTCTCTAAATAAACAAGAGCAGTCACACTAATTGGCCCCATATTGAGATCCAGGGGTCTAATGGCAACAACATTAATGAAAGCCTTCATGAGTCCACTTATGACATTTAAAATGTTTTATAGCAAAAAGAAGCCAAAATGTCAAAGGCGAGCAGGGGGTCTGAGCTGGGTGGGAAACAGAGATTAAAGGGGGAGATAAAAGAGGGGAAAAGACCACACAAATGTGATGGAGGCGGCGGGAATAAGTTGAAAAGGAGGAAAAAGAATCAAGAGAAAAATTCACATGTTCTTAATCCGGGGATGAACATTAAATTTATACATGGAAAAATCTCATGTCAGTAAATAAAATTGACTAAGAAGCATATATATGTATAGCATAGCAGCTATGCTATGCACTTTTCTGATGAAAACATCCGTATCTCCTGATTGTGAGATTGGGCACGCAAACAGCAAGGCACTGGTCCGTACTGTAATGGGTGAGAGGAGGTGAGAATACGTGGGAACAGAGAGCTCAAGAGGGACAAGGAGGAGGAAATGAAAGTAGGGAGCGGCAGCAAAGCTCGTAATTCCTCAGAGGATGTTTTCATCCAGGTTTCAGGGATGGAAACTGTGCAGGAAAGCGAAGGGATGGAAGGTAAAGAGTCGGCAGACTTCCCGCTCCTCCTGGGATTCAGATTAGCTACTTTGTCCATTTAGTAGTATGGATCTGACACAATGAGATGACCATCAGAAGAAGGTGATTTTTTTTTCCAAACATATGTAACTGAAAATACCAATTATTACTGTATAATTGAGATCAGCTGAGTATAAGACAAAAAAAATTGCAGAAAGATATAAAATACTAACGGATACAAATACTAGAATCATTGACACGATAGGACACAATATTGAGTAAATGAATAATGTATATTGTTGCATTACGAAGCATGAGAATTTGACACAGAATAATTTTTATAAAAGCTCAATCGTGTTTTTTCCCCCCAAAGAAACACTGTTTCCAATTTGAAACCATAACTAACAAGATCCCCTGAGGTTCTTAGCACTGAGACTGCAGAAACAGAGGATATCTAATTTTGCAACTAGGAATGGATTCAATAAAATCAGTAGTTCACTGCAGCGTTAACTACAAAATGAAGCCGAATGCAAAATGAAGAAACACTGATTCCAGAAGAAGCTCTCACCTGCAGGGCGTTGAGCAGCAGCGATCTGAACTTGGTTCCCTCCACCATAAACAGTGCCATCTTGTCGCAGAGCTTGGCAGCGGTCGCGGCGAAACTTCGGTCCGACACGGCTTTGGAGTAGATGGCTCCGACGACCTGAGCCAGCGACTCCTCTGACCGCGCCGAGTTCTGCGCCTCCTCCATGAAAGAGGCCAGCTGCTTCTCCACGCCGCAGCTGTTGCTCCTCATACTGTTGAGGAGCTCCACCAGCCGATCCATGTTCTGGGGTCCCAAACCAGACTGTTCCGTGGGCACCTCGTCCTGCGGAAAAGGCAACGTCAGGATTTACCTCATCCAGGGATCCTATTTGTATTTTGCGTCAGGAGTCCTGACATCTGCAGACTACAAAACCTCATAAGGAACTTCAGGCAGACATTCTTACAGTGGCCGAACGTTGTCAAATGAAGAAACATCAGAGACCAAAGAAGCAATAAATTAATAAATTCAAGATGGATGGATATCAGAATATTTGATGAATGGATAAATAAATTGATGGATATGGCAGATATAGAATTTATGCAAAGACGAGTGGAAAGAAAAATATAATATTTTTGTAATCCATTTCTCACCTTAATGAAATTCAAAGTTTGTCTGAATTTAGCAGCAGTGGAACCAGGCTAATTTCATTAGAAGCTCTTTGTAGGAAAGAATTTTTATGATTTATTTTTCTAAAACAATGATTTGGCTATTTGGCAATGTGTGTTACCATGGTAGCATGTAGAAGTGGCTTTCGTTTTAACTTAGCAAAAACCTAACCAAACGCATCTGACCTAAGTGACTGGAAAACGTACATGATTTACAAGATATGCTGAGGTCAAAAAACAGAAGAGACCTAGACATGTGGATTCTTTCAATATGTTCTTAAATCAGTCACCTGCCTGCGTTGAGTTGGCGGCTGAAAAAACAACTCCACGTCCACAATGTTACGGGCCAATTCAGCAATTTAGAACACAGTGGAGAACATCCAAAAACTGTTAAATGTTGAGTGTGTTCCCTTCCTTAGGGAGAACCAGAGGTGGGTACAGAACTGAAAAATTGTACTCAGTTAAGAATAGCAGTACTGCAGCATATTTTTACTCAAGTAAAAAGTAACCATTCAAAAAATTATTCAAGTATGACTAAAAAAGTATTTAGTAAAAAGGCTACTTGAGTACTGAGTAACATCAGACTGGCAATTTCTAGTATTTTAAAGACCAAAATAAAATAAAAATGCAAGCAAGTAACACATTAATCAAAGAACACATTTCAAGCAGAAAATACACTTCTAAATCAGCGTGTCATGTCATGTATATCATAGAACTAGGTAAAAAGTCCAGTGACAAAGTGTGGTGTTTAGCGTATATTTACTTGACTTCATAATGCAACACAAATTTAACAGAGTTGTGTGTAGAAACAGGTAATCTCCTTCAGTAACTTGTGTCTGTGTATATATTTTTTTAATGTTTCTTCTTTATTCTGTAGATTTACTCACAGTTGGTAGAGCATCTAGAAATTTTACCCAAATAAGAGTAGCAATGCTTCATATTGATATTACTCCAGTAAAGCAAAAAGAACGGTGTAGTAAAGCTAATCTTAAAAGTAATTTCTTTCCAAACAGTTACTCAACCAATTGTAACTGAGTAAATGTAATTAGTTACTTCCCACCTTTTGGGAGAACACAGACACACTTAATGTGTGGCTGCAGATTAAAAACCTGGATAATTAAATGAAGACAGGCAAAGCAGAGACAAGCGAGTCTGCATCTCTGTGAGATAATGAAAGCATGCTCGTCTTTGTGAAGTTAATTGTGAAACCAAATGTTAGCGTGTGAGCACATACAGATCATGACTGGCTGCCCTAATAGAGCCTGACACACACTAAGGAGATTTTCAGTACCTTGTCTTTTAGCCTCCTCCTCAGCCTCTCCTTAGACGACTGCAGAAGACTAACTTTTGGCTGCTCTGTCTGGTCATTGCTTGCTTTTCCACTTGGTGGCACTTTGGGTGACTCGTTGGGTGACTCGTTGGGACTCCTGTTAATATTACATTCCTGTGGCGGTCTGATCTGCTGATCGCCCACTTTTACATTCTCAGTCTCTTTGGTTAATTTGGGGGATCCTTCTTTATCACCTGCGGCGTATGTCTGTCCGTGCCCATGACCTTTCTGGTTGTGGTGCCAGCGGCGGTTCTGGCTGTAACCATGATGCGGCGGTCCTCCCTGACGAGGCCCAGGGTGTCCTACTTGGTGCTGGCGAGGAGGTCGACCAGCGCTATGGTTCCTGTTATCTCCCAGTTCAGTTAAATTCAACTCTTGCTGGTTTTGGGACTGTGGTTGGGTTTGATCCCTCTGCTGCTGTGGAGACTGTTGCTGTATCTGCTGAGGCTGGTTCTTCCCCCCTCCTCCTCCACTGTGAGGTCGCTGCTGCCTCCTGAAATTAAACCAGGTTTGAGTTAGCACCTTCATGATGTTACAGGGGTCAGTTTACACAAGTCTGCCCTTTACACAGCCCAACAGATTACTGAGAGTCATTTACAAACTTTCATCTATCTGTAACACCCAACAGAGGGATTGTCTACTGTGCTAGAAACTATAAAATCAAAAGTCCAATTTCTGCTTACATGAGGATGAAAAGTTTGTATGTGGTTTCCTGTCCTGTATTGCTGTGTTGTTTTTGCTGTACTGTGCTCTGGTCTACAAATAACAGACATATGGTCCAGGGGATTAGTCACCTCTGCACTGAGGACACAGCCTATTATCTACCTCGCCTTGAGAACTATCCGCCACCAGCAGCTTTCGCACCATTTTTAGTCGCAAAAAACCTGACCAAGAAGAAACATAAAAACTTTGAAAGCCAAAAGAAATAGAAGTTGGGTATTAGGAAACCTTTACAAAAGGGTGTAATGCGTTAGTCTGCATATTCCAAATGAAACAATGGCTTCACTTCAGCGCAGGGACTGCAGATGGAGACATGTCTTGCCTAAAATGCTACAAGATAAACAGCACAATTTCAAATTGAAAAAATATTCAACGGGGTTTTTTTAAAAACATTTTTTTCGACTCCTTAATATTAACACAATTCATATACAATAAATTTATTCTTAAATATAAACTCTACCATACACTACATTAACATAATCAGTAGGAATATGTAACGATTTCGTGTTTCTTGTAGCCATTCTTCAAATTGCAAAGATATGAGAACATCTCAATAAGTAATCCAGATGATTATCACTCTTATTAAGGGAGAAAAAGTTCCCAAGAAAATAGCTGAGTGTCTAAATCTGCCTTTCTCTACAGTGAGAGCAATAATTTAAAAAAGTTTAAAAGTATTTGAGCTTGGGGGGGGGGGTCACCAAGTCTCCATAGCAACCATTGTATGAATGCCAAACAATTGTTTAGGATAAACAGGTTTTCTCAACCAACTACCAAAGATGTAAGCATGTGAAGTTTGCTGAAACCACAGACACTTTAAGTGGAACTATATGATTTGGTTTCATAAAATGTAACTTTTCTGCAACAATCTAAGAAGTTCTGACACAAAACTAAGGCAGAATATGTTCAAAAAGCACATCATCTTATTGTTAGGAATGCTGGAGGATGTTTATTTCTCTTCCAGACAGAAAAAAAAAAGTTGAACTTTACAATAAGACTGACATGGGTCATTACTGGGTCTTCGGCAGGGTAATGGTCCCAAACATAAAGCCAAATTAAAACAGAAATGCTTCTCCCATTATAATTCAGCTTTCTTCCAATACGCTCTCAGTTCTGAAGTACAAACCCAAAAACTTTGTTGGGTGAGCTGAAGAAGGGGGGCGAATGAGAAGCTTGAGTACTCTGGATGCAAATGTCATTGTAGATCTAGCTTGGATCAGAAAGACAGGTGATAATATGTTCTAAACGTCTAGAAATGTGCCAGGTCTTCTGTCATGATAACTAGTCATGCAAAAATTAACAATAAATGACAACACAGGGAAAGTAGCAACTACTTTATGATTCTAATTATAGCTATAAACGTCTGGGGTCTGTTCATTTTGTGTTTCACCTGGCCCTTTTGGATACAAAAAATGCTTTTAAAGATTGCTGTAGCAATATTAGTTTAATCATAATGTTTTTAGTGGCAGACATTTTGAAACTAACTAGTGCAACCTCAAAAAGCAAGAGAAAATTGCACAAAAAAATGCAGAAAGTACAAAGATTACCCAGTTTAGTTTAAAAAAGCATAGCTAAAAAAAATAAAAATAAAAAATCACCCAAAACCTGGAGAAAACTTATGCAATTTGGTTAAATCAAACCAAAAGCTATGCAAAAACGTCAAGATATCAAACAGGATTAGCAAAGGGCAGTGAACAGAAAAGCCTAAGATTAAATCTAAAAGATCATAAAAAGAAAACAAGATTAAGAAAATGGTTCCTGAGGAAATAATAATAATAATAACAAACAAATAAATTGGAGGAGAAAAATCTGAACAACAAAAAAAGCATGTAAGAGTAGAAATATAATAGCAACACAAACCTCTGCTAAGACCTTAAATCAGTGTTTGAACTTTATGCAATATGAAAATTTAATGTTTTAGTCACTTGGCTTCTTTCATCAGAGAATCCATTAATTTAAAACAAAGAAAATACAAGCCCTTCAAAAAGAAACATTAAAATTTATTTAAATCCTGTTTGCATTATAATTATATATATGTAATAAAATTCTAAATAAGACACCGTAATTCACAGAAATTACATACTAAAAACAAAGAAACGTCATTTACATTTTCTTAGAGTTGAGATCACAAAGACAATTTATCTCATGAAATTAGACGAAACCAGCTATTTCCATTATATTGTCCAATTTATCCAAAATTGCATTCTATAAATTATATTCTGTTAACTTGTATTTATGTAAATAAAAAATATGTTTGGTTTTTGTGCTGCATAATTGAAGATATTATTTACTAGTACAGACTCAGTTATACTGCAGAGATTGTTAACATGATTCAGAATTGCATAAAAAGCTTAAGACCTCCCAACAGTCTGGTGTAAGCCTGTTCTTATACTAAAGAAACTTTTTATTTCTATTAATAAAAAAAGACACATAAGACGGGTAGAGAAAAATCTAGAGAATAGCTGAATCTGTAACCCTGAGCGACATAAGCCTTGTGGGAGGATGGACGACGTAAACACAGACAGAGTGTTCCCACATTTCTTTGGTGGGCAGACAGCCACACCGGTTCTTCACTCAAACAGTTTAGAAAAGTTTGGGCCTAAATTTTAGTCATAGTATAAAAAAAATTAAATGATGACCCTGACAGTGTGAAGACTGTCGAACAAAAATCTAATTAAATTGAGAAAGAGACACTTGAGCACTTACATACCCAAAGTTTCATCTTTAGTTATCTTTTGTAAAAGTTTTCTTTACAAACCTTATCAGAAAACAGAAAAACAGCCTTGGAAACAATCTTTTGCCTCAAAAGAAGTGAACATTCTTAAAGGTGGGGTCGTGATTTTCTTTTTCTTGAACACTTTTTGCGATATTGCTCGAAATGCTCTTCGCATACCAATAGCAACCAATAAATGGAGGGGGAAAAAATACATCAACCAAGAATTGGATTCACCTCTGAAGCATACAATCTTGAAAAAACCTCATCCAGACGATTAGCACCCGAGTCATCAATCAAACATCTCCGTCACAACACCTCCCAGTGCTGCATATGAGCTATGGCATCAGCTAAAGGTGCAGAAAGCTGCAAACTGATTCTATGGAGGCTTTATATCTCCGTTAGGGCTGGACAATATAGAAAAAGACCATATCGATAAAGGGTATAGTCATATTGATCGATATGGATAATTCTCGTTAACCATCACTAAATGTAGAAAATGTATTTTAAGTCATTTTATTCTTAAATTACCTAAATTTAACAAAGAATTAAAATTAGCCCTTTATTTAAACACCTTTATTTTTTACCATGACTAAGTTTTTAAGAAAGAAAAACAAATCAACAGCTGAGTGACGTCAGTATTAAAAAAGAAAAATAATGTTATTAACCACAATATTATACATTTTTAAAATAATGTTAATTTAAATTGAAGGCTTAGCTTGATTTTTTTTTTTAAACATTTTCTGAAACTATATTATATTAATGGCTCAAACCTTTGGTTTTGTTTGTATGTAAAAACCTGGCCAATAAAAGCTGATCCTCAGCTGATCGTTGAGGCGCTACACTTCATGTTGACAGTAGCATGGCTTTGACAGCTAAAAGTTTCTGAAAATAAATAAAAGAGTAAAATGTTGCTCAAAGAACGCTTTGCTAGGAGTGTGGCTTCATTGGGCTTTGTACATCTTTTGCTGTTCTCCTCAAACGGGTGTCAAACATCATATGTTATTGCTGAAAAGTTAATGTTTTAGGGTTTATTAGAGAACAGAAAATCATTGTAAAACATAGACCAGCTGGTATAGGTGTATAAATAACCAATATAAAAATTATCTAGTTCAAAGGCTAACTAAAAACATTTTAGTTCAATTCAATTTATTAATATATCGTACCAAAGCACAACACGTCATATCAAGGCACATTGCAAGAACCACCACAGTTTGTGAATATTGTGTATGAGGGACTGCTGCTACATCCATGGCCTGGTGCAACTGGCTAAGCTCCTTTAAATGGGAAAATGTTTTATCCACTTGCACTTTGAACTAAATCTGATTCCACGTATTTAGGAAGAAACTGGAATTATTAAATCTGTCTATATGATTTGATGATACATTTCTGTATATAATTTGGATCCGTTTGTCTTGTAGGGCGTTGAAATAGTATTTTTTGACAAAATGGTGTTACATCAATCAGTAAGGTGAAATAAATCACTGTAAACCACTTGGTACTGCCACAGATAGAAGTTGCAGTATACCTGTTCTATGAAGGAACTAATGTACCGGAAAAACGAATTCTATACATCATCAACTCCAAAAAATGTAACATGCTGAACTAAAATAATTAATTGTAAAATCATTACCAAGATCTGAGGGAAGCTGCCAAGGATGACAAAAGTTTAATTTGCATATTTAATATTTAATCTATGCTCTATTACTCGTTTAATATTGCCGGGTTGGACATTTGCTCAGCATTGGCCATTCACTTAACTGCTTAGAGGTTTCATGGTGAGTGGGAAAAATCACTGCGTAGTTTCAAAGAAACATTACAGCCTCCTTATCCAGCATAACAGCAGTAGGGTGCACACCTTCTAGTTCTAATGTTTTGTTGCATATAGTTTGTTATATGTGAAAAAATGCTTCATAATTTGATAATCTTTTTTTCTTTCTTTAATGTATGTAATTTGCTGGCTAAATAGATGCATCATTTTTCACTAATTTAAAAATTTCTGACAGTCAAATCTAAAACTGAACTTGCCTTCTTTGGTTTTATTTTTTGTTAAAAGGAGAACAGACTTGTTATTCAATACAAAGTTATAACACTTATAGGATGCTTTTACTGTTTTCAAAAGACCTTTTCTGGAAATAATCCCAAATATGCATGGCCTGAAAACAGCCGTCATCCATAAATGCAGAGCTCCCAGATACCTAGTTAAATTTCTTGACATTGCCAAGGAAACACCCAGAACTACTGAATATGACGACTCCAATGAATTCCTAAGATCATACTAGTTGCTGTTAATTTAGGCTGAGATGTACTAAACCACTCTCCTTATCTACAGATAATATAATAGGGATTGAAGGGCTATAATAACATGTTAATCATGTTTAATGACAGAGACTTTGACAGTGGTTTGAATGGTGATCATCTATCAGCCATTACTGTAATAGATGGCTGCAGAAGGAGAAATGATAGAGCCACTGATGAAATGTAATCCATCAATAAGTTACTCTTTCATGATTTAACATTTAATCAAGCAGAACATGACTTATGTTGCTTATTTAAATAGTATCACTCAAGTCCATATCAGTGTTTGATGTTCCCATACTGAAGATAGATACTGTAGATAGACAGACAGACATTTTAAAAACAAGAAAAACAGCAAATCACATTGAATAATTTTTTAAATCTGTATATCTGTAAGTCTTTTGGAGAGTGTTTTGGAGAGTGATTCCACCAGTTTTTTGTGCCCAGGAAATGCATTTGCATTTGTTTTACACAGTTTTGAATTGATTAGATAAATAGTGACACCCAAAGCCTCAGATATTGTTTTGTAGCCTAAACCCGTTTTAAAATTCCCCAACACTTTATATCTGGCCCTTTGGGTGAGTCCCTTGGTCTTCAAGCGTTTCTCTAGTAAACTTCTGAGGCCTTCACAAAACAGCTGCAACAATTCAAGAGGTTTGAATAATTTTAGAGTTTACTTTACCTTTTAAGATTCTACTTACATTGTCACTAACCTGGCTGAGACTTGTCGTTTCTCCCCTGGGCCAGTAGGCAGAAGTATGGTTAACTGCTCTCGGGTGAAGTGATCAAATGTTCTACAAGCAGGAGAGAAGGGTATGCTAAAATGCAGATGATTGGAAGGATGGATAGATGAAAGCAGGTGAAGATTGGAGTAAAGTCAAAGTAAATTTTGTAGGAAATGGAAGATTAAAGGAAGCGAAAAGCAAAGCAAAAAAAAAGATAAAAAAAAATTACAGGTTGGTAAGGTCACACAAAACAGGGAGTCTAAAGGAATTCTAAATAAAAGATTAAATTAACTTGCAGACATGGTTTGGGGGTTGGGGGTGGGTGTACAAATGACTTACTGTGTACCAGAGGAGAATTCATAGAACCACTGGTTGACCCAGACAAGAGAATCGATTGACCTGGGGGAAGAGATGTCTGCAGGCCAGACAGTCAATAACTTGGCCGAGCCTCTACACAGGCCGAAAAACACTGACATAATGCACTGTGGGGAGACCGATTTCAGCTGCTCCACTGAGCATTTGCATTAGCTAATTTTAAGGCAAATGTGGGTGCATTCATGCAAGCAGAATTTAGATTGATCACATGTAATATCTTTAAAGAATCCCCGTCAGAAACGAAGCAGAGTATTGCTGTTTTTGTATTGGAGGAGCATAGAAAACAAAGCAGGAAGTGGAATTTATTTAAGAGCCAAATGTGTTGATGAACTATGTCAAAGTGAAAAATACGCCAGCGTATTCTTCAAGACAGTAGAATGAACAGCTAAACAACATTCAGCAGAAACAAAGCTACAAAACAAGCCAATCATATTTGCAATATTTATAATAAAATTAATTCAAAGGTAAAGAAGTTTGTGTTTCAAAACGACCATGTGGACAACTGAATCAGCTGAACCATGGACAGGGTCTATTTCTGCTTTCATAGAATATCGATTAAGCTGATTAGAAAAAAAAAGTCTACACACAAGTATTCACATTCTCTGAATTTTGTAAACAACAATCCCAAGTTTCACGGTATTTTATTAGAAATGTATCTATTATGACAACCCCAAGTCATGCATATTGTAAAATGGAAGGAAAAGAACACATTTGTAAACATATTTACAAATACGTTTGGTGCACATTTGTATTCAGCCTTTGGTTAGTACCCTAATATAAAATCCAGCTGTTTTGTTAAGGTCTCAGAGGTGTGATAGAGAATATTTATGAAAAAAAAAAACACAGCATGAAGACCAAGGAACCCATCAGACAGGTCGAGTGAAGCTGGGAAGAGGTTTAAAGTAGGTTAAAGAAAAATGCGACTATCCCAAGCTTTCAACATCTTACAGAGCACCATTTGATCCTTTGTCTGAAAATGTACAGAGATCGTGCCACAACCAAAACATGGCCGTCAAACTAAAATTAATCAGTAAAGCCCAAGGTAACTTTAGAGGAGCAGCAGAGATTCACTGGTCAGGTCGGATAATCTTTTGAAAGACAAAACAGGTTTTGCAGTGCACAAATTTGGCAGTTTAGTCACTTATACATAGTGTTGAAAGTGTAGGGGAAAAAATATAATATATATACATTTCATATCAGTGAATCTCTAGTTTAATTAAAATAATATTCATATGCTTGAATCAACCACTCAAAATCCAAACCTAAATCTAGTTCTGAATCACTAGCAAGTCATGCAAACTGATGATATAAGACAGAGAATAAAGAAAAGGTATATTAACCAAAAAATTTTTTACAGAGCTGTTAGACAAACTTAAAAAGACTTGAAGCTGTAAACTAGTGTGAAACTAGGGTTGTGCCGATACCAATACCAGTATTGGAAATTCTCACCGATACCAAAAAAAAATTAAGGGATCAGTATCGATAAGTACTTCTGCCCAACCACAATCAGATTTTTTCTTGTCCAACCCCACCACACACTGATGCAGGCAGTGGTAAAATCTCTTGTGATGGTTGTTTCATGTTGCTAGAATGCAATTCCTATTGTCTAATATGCTGGAGTGAAGTTTCCAAAGGCGGCCAATATGACGCTAAATTTAACAGCAGCAAGCTTATAAAGCATTTGGCTTAGCATCATGTGAAAGAGCAAGTGGAGTTTGTTTCCTTTAGGATATGAGCAGCAACCGACCCAGTCGGATCAGTACTCGGTATCGACAGTCGGAATCAATCAGGTTATGGAACAATACAAAAATGCTGTTCTGGACAAGAACAGCATGAAGTTCTTGAAGTTTTCTGCGCACTTCTTGTAAGAATGTCCAAAAACGTCTTAGAAAAGCTACTAATAATTAGAAAGGAATCAAAGGAGTTCGAGGAAGCTACCCATTTTCTAAATCTTTGCCCGTCTTCTGTTCTGATGCAATAAAAAAACCAACGGTAACCAGCACATTCCTGTAAATCACAACTAATTTCAGCACCGCCTGATGTGCCTACTAAAGTAGAAACACATGCACTGCCTCCTCTTTTTCTTTTCCATCCTGCCACAGCCAGCCCACACTTTTTCCTTTACTTAGTCTCCTATTCTGTTCCCTTTGCTGGTCATTTGTTCGATAAACCCCTCATGTTTCAAACATGTAGTCAACAAATCAATACTTTGCTTCCATATTTCAACATGTCTTTCCACCAACTTTAGTTTAACCCATTTCTTCTCTTTTCCCTGTTGTGTTGATGTATACAAGCAACATCGCACATAATCCAACCTCAAGTACAACATTGTTTTGTGGTTTTTCTTGTAATGCCTTCAAGCCACCGTTGTAAAACCTTGAATTATGGCCGCAGCTTCTTTAACAGACAAGTAAAATCAGTTAGACTATTTAGCGAATGCATGTTGAGGTTAATATTTTTATTAAGAAATTCGATTCTAGATGCATCCTGAGAAAGATCCTGAGTTAAATAATAAAACTTTATTTCCCTGCAGCAAATGAGAACTAACTGCATCATACTCAAACATTACTGTTGCGCAAACTCCTTTTGCTTATATCCCTAAATCCAGTTTTTTTGTCTTTATTCCAAAAAGTTTTAAAAGGGGATAACGATTTCATTTAAGGCCAGATATTTTATGACTTTTTCAAGTCCTGTATATGTACACCTCTACCTCATTCTTTCTTTTATAACCTTAGCCCCTAAAATTATCCATTACTTTGTTGCTTCGCCAACAATCAATTTGCTAATTCTTGTGGCGCCTCTCTTCAGTATAAATAGAAGAGACCGATAGTTATTTCTTGACTGGAATACAGGAAAGGGTGCTGCATAGCTACTGTAGGCACACCTTGTTGGCACATATACAAAAAAAAATGTCTATATGATAGTGGTTCTCAGATGTGACTAAATAACCATTGGTGGGACTTCCTTTACCATTTCTCAGAGAAAGAATTTCATAATTATTAATGTATAGTAAGTTAGTTATCCAAGAAAATGGATCTTTAATCAAAGCAGAAACTACTTTAAAATAAAGTGAAGTGGCTGAATCTAGGAATAAGTGCTAGCTGCTATTTAAGCTTCTGTCTGTTTAGTTCTCGAGTTGAAATGTGAATCTGGGAAAGGCATTACACTCACTCAAACTGACCAAGTTCTTAGTGCAAGTTGGAAAAACAAAGATTTTTCCAACCAATGTTGTTTGTTTTCTTTTAGTTCTGAAATGTTGTACATTTCTGCTGGTGTTTGCAACCTTATCTTTGGGATCAAGCTCAAAATGTGTAAGGACGCCAAGAGTACCGATGCATGCTGAAAAATCCCAGACTAGGATTAAAACATCTGTACCCCTGCCACAGAAAAAACATGTGGGTTTGATTGAATTAAGGCTTTAAATATAAATCATTTAGGGGTACGAATAAACTGGGCTTTAACTGTACCAGGGCTGGTGAGAAGCCTCTGATTTCACCACTTTGCAGTACTGACCTTAGGTGACCTTGGGAGTTTTGGCTTCTAGGTAAAAATAAAACGCTTGATTGAAACATGAATTCTCCATCCAAATATAGATTGAAAGTAAATAAAACGTTCTGACACATAGTACAACTGCTTTAAAATGTCTACCAGTACGGTGGCACAAAGAAACGTCATATTTATTGAGCATGTGGAGCTGCAAAATGAATCCAAATTTCTGGTGGTGTACACCCCGATGTAATCATACCTTGCTCTCTAAAATTGCGTCAAAACCAGTGTAAAGATATAATATATGTAAAATTTATGAAGGTCTAATAGTTTGCGTTTTTCCTGTCAGATTTTCTAACTGTTAAGACAAACGAGACCAGTCCTTTGTTTACCCCACCTATTACTACTACTGACTGAAGAGTTTAAAAGACCCTCTGATCAGGTAAAGTTATATGCTGAAAGATCACGCTTTTGGAAAAGCAACATGGTTCTTGGATTGTGTCTCCCTTTCACGGTTTGGACCTATATTGTATTGTTGAGGGGGATTTCGTGCAGCTATGGCCATCTGCCCTAATTTCTCTCACTTTCAAGCAGTACCTTCCCGAGGTATTTGGTAGTGCCTGCACAAATACGGCCTTGGTCTTGTCTTCATCTGATGATGGACTGCCCACTTGATGCTGGTGGTTGTGTCGCTCTCTGAGCCAAACCCTAGCCTAGCTACCCACCAAAACATGCCTCTGTGCCTCCATAACCAAATTGAAGCATTCATGTGGCCTGCTCTGATTTGGATTTGCAGACAGACTGCATGTGAAGGTGTGCTTAAGATGTGTTTTATAAAACTAGTATAGCTAGTATGTTGATGAAGTAATGATGAATATCAGGATAGGTGAAAATGTATTCAACAGGCTGCTGCTTGGTACATAATGTGAACTTAGGTCTTAACAGAGACATTGCGGTTTTACGCCTGGAAATACAGTTTTGGTGAGGAGCGGATTGAAAAACAGTAATAAAATCATTGTACTCATGATGGCCATGTTTGCTTTATTCTTACAACTACCCATTTATAGAGTCTAAGCGTTACACAGAACATCCATATGACCATTACCATGGCATTAACAGAGAAATGCATATTATGGTCTAACTGCTTTTATTTAAATCAATATGCTGCAATTATTAAATTGCTGTTGTTTTAATAGTGTATAAAACATTTTATTGTTTTTATTCCAATACACACACACACAGAGTGGGAGAACACATTTCTGTTGATAGCGGCTTTTCAAGGTGAAAATCATCTTTGTATATAGATTATAGTATATACTTCATGACGTAAAAAATCCTTGACCATAAAAAGTAATGTCAGTGACCTATAAATAAATCGTTTTCCAAATAAAGATATTTTAATTAGTAAACGGCAGAGAAACTAAATTAAATTCTGTTGAAACTTAAACATTAGGTAGTTTTAAAATAATTGTGCTATTTCCTTTCATTTCTTTGTTATCTAACCAGTTTGAATTGAAATCACCATTAGCAGTACTTCCTTTACTTCAAACATTTTAAGTATCCTAACCAATTCTGAATAAAATACATTTGTAGCAGTTTGTGGACGGTAAATGGCAAAAATCATAAAAGACGTTTGGGGAGAAAGAGTAATTTTGACCCCCACACATTCCAGTGAACTGCTCTTAAGGTCAATTTCTTGGCTTTGAAGAGTCTTTTTAACATGGATCAAAACCCCGCTCCACTTTCCTTTTTCCTTATCCCGTTTGTAGACTTTGAAACCAGAAACAAGTAGCTGTGTGCTACTACAAGTAGTAGCACACAGCCACGTCTCTGTAAGGCATAAATAATCAAGATTAGGGTCTGTTATTAAGCCTCTATTCAGTTTTTGACACAATGCTTCGTATATTCAGATGTCCCCCAAAAATCCCTTTGTGTTTTGTGTCTGGATGCCACATCATATGCGCATGGTTTACAGTCTGCAAAAGTTTTGTACTTTGTTGTTTACAGGTCACAGCAGTGATGATGTGTCTTGTATGTAGGTAAACGGTTTGTTGGGACTTTTCTTTGTATCCCTAAAAGACGGGTAGGTAGGGAAGCGTTTGTGGTAGAGCTCACCTGTGGGTGATCTTGCAAATCCCGAGGAGATGCCACAGGTCCCGGATTTAAATGCACATCTCCACACAGAAACAACATTACGCGCAGTAGTGTTGCACAGCTCCGCTTCGTTGACAGTTGTTCTCAGTTTTGTATAAGGAGCAACCGCCTACCACATTGACCCTTTTTTAAAATGTATTTCCTAGGTTTTTCCCATGCATTTATTCAAGTCATTAACCATATGTTGGTCCTTATATCAGTTTTATATAACAGTAAATAAATAAAAAATACACAGGAAGCGATAAGTCAATAGAAAAGTATATGATACAATATAAATACTAAGTCACTTGATAACATAAAGGAAGTTAACCCTTATTAAACTGCCGATATCTTGTTTAGTTTTAAACCAGTTTCCACTTTTAAATGATTTTAAAGTGCAAATTTTAGCAGCAAGAAGTCAACTTCCAAACATGCAGACCGGAAAAAAAGACGTGCAATCTTACGCAAAACTTCTCTGAAGTCTTAAGTACAAAGAATTGTGTATAAAGCAGGGAGCGGAAGAAAACAGGATGGTCTCCCGTTACAGCTTCCACTACACAAAACAAATGAAGTGAAACCTAAGCAAAGAGCGGTCGGTCTGTCTTGATGTTTTTTCCTTTTCTTTCTGCCAGGCCTGCACTGTGCTCATTGTACAGCAAACACCACAGCTAACAGGACACACATAATTATTTGCTGGGCTTAAAAACAAAAAATATAAGTGTTTTTGTCCTTTTGGTTTGGGTATAATTTCCTCTTTTAAGGCCACAAATACAACCAAAATATTTTGTCTTTAGCCTGTATCTTAGCAACTAAAGAGCAGTTTTCCAGTGACATCAGGGGGGGGAGTCAAAATGATTTTTTTTCCCCTTTCACTGTTTTCAATGAAGTCAGACTTGACTTAGGAAAATACGACTTTATAGAATATACAACCAACATAAAAAAAAAAAATCTACTCTGGATCAGGTTAAAGGCTGCAAAGCCTGACTATTAAATTTGTCATGAGAGAAATTGGACTGGAGCCTGCTTTCATTTTCAGACATTTTTGTGGCTGTGGAGACATGCTTAAGCTCAGATCCAAAGTTTTCTCCATCCGAGGGAGGTTTTTGTGATGTGATACGTGTGTACTGTATGTATACATGGCATATTAATATTACCGTCGGTCGTTCCTCTTGCGTCGGAAGAGCTTTTTGGTATGGGCTATCTCAGCCTCATTTGGAAGGGGCGGGAAGACCTGTGAGAAACAAATCAGGGTGTAAGAGAAGGCTGCTGCGAAAAACTGCAATCTCCATTACTGGAAATAGAATTAAATGTTAATTGAACCATTCTTCTTTTCCTATTTTTACCATTGAAAGCACAATGATAATAATGAATGTAAATTATTGTATTTTTAAAATGCAAACCAAAATATTTCCTCAAAGCAGAGTTTAATTTTGTGGACAGATTTCCATGTTTGTGTTACAATGACAGGAAACCAGAATACGGATGTAAATTGGTACCATTCTAACACGTTTTGCTCTTTTTCTATTTCACAGAATAATATTCAAAGCCTGCTTGGAACATTTTTTTTTCTCCCCTGCACATTTTTACATTAAAAAAAATGAGATCTTATTACTATATATTAGATATAGTAGTTTGATACTTTGGCACCAGGTAAGAGGAGTTTTTAGGTGAAAGTCACATCAAAATGACAAATTTTTTATTAGACTAAATTCCATATTTTTTTCCAAGCAGGGGGCAGAGAAATTGGTACTACTGATGGAATACTGTGTGATGGATATTTCCTCTCCCGTTTACAGTTCACCTATTCTGAAAAGGAAATATGAAATCCATCATCCATAAAACATTGGCTCTGTCAGTCAAACAGCCCAGTTTCCCTTTGCTCATCGCCACTCTGTGCTGTTACCATGGTTACGAGGAGCCTAGGACTAGCCCTGTTGAGTAAACCTGACCAACAGTCTTGTGAAAAGGATGATTGCATAAATGAGCCCAACTACGAACAGCTGTGCACACAATGTAATGTGCTCCATGAGAGGTGAGCACTTGGAAAGAGATGTCGTCTGTTTGAAACCAGTAGTTAAAACCAGACAGGTGGATACTGACTGACCCCCCCCCCCCCCCCCCCCCCCCCCCCCAAAAAAAAAGAAGAAAACAAGACAAGAAAAGAAAAGAAAGTCCCGAATGTAAAAACTCAACAAGGCTGTTTGAGGCTGGCCCTGGTTTACTCAATTGACAGACAGGAAACCTTTATGATTACAGTTTTTCAAAGCTGCTTAGAACAGATTACAATTTATATATATATATTTATTATTAGCATTGCAGTCGTTTATCTTTAAAATTATCCAAAGTCAAATTTGTATAATTCACTGCCCCTTATATCCCACTTCAAAGCGTTAAATTAAAATTTCACAATACATTAAAGGCAAACAACTTTTGCAGTAGTCAGACTTTAAAGGGTGACTAGTTAGATGGACAAATTCAATTCAACCTGTTTTTTTATAAAGTGGCGATTCAAAAAAAGTCTAATCTCAAGGCATTTTACAAAAGAAAGAAAAAAAAGATTTATAGAAATATACTGCAGTCTATTCAATCAGTTCCTCCAGGATTTTGAAGCAGGTTTTGTGATTGTTGCGACCTAAAATGCCTGATGTTTCAGCAGCTGAGGAAAAGTTGCAACAAAATGTAGCAATGTTTTTATGTGTGCTTTTCCTTTACTTTTCTCAAATCATTTGAAAAAAACACTTTTTTTAGTGTCTCTCTCTCTCTCTCTCTCTCTCTATATATATATATATATATATATATATATATATATATACATATGTCATTTTTAAAATTATTAGCAGAGTTAAGATTCTACATTGCCACATAAACCTTAGCAAAATAACCATAAATTGGTTTATGCTAGGGTTGGACGATATCGACCAAAAGTTATAGCTCAATGTTTTCCAGCTGAAATCTGATATTCGGTATATATCTAGATATTTTTCTTCCCATAAAGTATTGACAAAAAAGAAATGGAGAATTTAAGCTACATGTCTCAAATATCACATGAATGTAAATGTACATTAGAGACAGTGTCAAAAACAAAATATCTGCATTTATCAATAATATTACTTTAATATTACTAATGTTTTCTTCTTCCGAACCAAAATAATTATAGCTTTGCTATCAACGTTTTTTTGGGGTAAGGCTGGGCAGGTGCTGACATTCAGCCGATGAGCTTGGCTCTGTGAACTCAAAATTAATAGATAATAGTTGTTTTTTCTTTTCTTTTTTTAGCACTTTGTAAAAAATATACGTTGGGATGCCAACTACAACTAAACAGAAGTTCATGGCTTACAGTATTCTGTGTTTTTTGCTATAAGTTTTAAAAGTTGCTGAACTCGCCATACATTTTGAACATTCCTTGAATGCACCACAGGTGTGCAATGCTGTTACAGTTTATGGAGCAGCGAAACACAGAAAAGCTTCTGCCTTTCTGTGCACTGTGAAGGAAAGATGGTGTTCTAATTACAACAAACGTATTAATGAGCGTAACTGGACTCCGAGAACGTTTTCAGCGCTCGGAGCCCACTTAAAACACTGCTAATCAGCGGCTACTCTTATCTAAAGTTTCTTATGCTTCTCATGTTTTATGCTTTTCATGTCCAATGGTTAATTGCTGTTCTTACTTTCCATGCTTTTATGAATAATTGCAGTTTTTTTTGTTTTGTTTACTGTCACTAACGTATGTTTTATGCTTTTCATATTTTATGCTTTTTCGGGTTTTATTCTTAAATGCTTTTTTACTTTCCATGGTATTGTCGAATGTTTGTTTCTCTACCACCAAATCATGTAGAGCACCTTGAATTACTTTTTTGTTGAAAGTTCGCGATAGAAAATAAAATTGCCTTGCCTTACTCTCCATGCTGCTTTTTCCTTCCAGACAGAATGCAGTAGTGGAGTTGCGTTGAGATTCACGTTCAGTCAGGACAGGAAGTCTACTGACGTGAAGTCTATTTACATGGATATAAATGATATTGGGTCATTTTTGTATCTTATATGAAAAATAAAAATTTGATATCATTCAAAAACTCGAAATATCGTCCAGCCTTAGTTTATGCTAAGGTAAAACTAAAGCACACAGACTGCTGCCAGATCAGGGGAAGTACCGGGCTGGTTATGAAATGCTTTTTTAATTTTTACTTAGGGGTAGAATATCTCTTCAACAGTACTTCTGACTGAAGGTCCAAACCAGATATCCATGCGTGACAACATAAAAAAACATGTTTTTTATACTGTGCTACATTATTTAGAATTTCATCTGCAAAGCAACCTCATAACAATCAACATTGTTTATGTGCCTGACTAGTTTACTAATGTTTTAGATCAAAGAAATTTTGCAATCACAGAAAATACAAATACAAGCTTAGTAACTACAAAAAGAAGTTATCAAATAGTCTATGTAAAAAAAAAAGTTAGCTAAAATAACCTTTCCCTGTGACATAAACTCCTCATGCCACCCACGCTTGGCAGCAGCAACGGCCTTCTAGTGTTTACAATGTTTTGGCCTTACTGTAAGTCTTTTCAATGCTGTGCAGGAATTTTGGTGCATTCTTCTTTGCAGAGCTGTTTCGAGTGTGCACACGTTTAAGGTCAAGAACCGTTCACCATATTTACTTCGAATAACGGCTTTTATTAAAGTTCCCAGTAGTCACAAAGCTTAAGAAATGGCTTTGTAAGCTTTTCCAGATGACAGATGACAGTGACTTTTAGTCTCATCTACTCTTGAAATTCTACTTGAGTGATTTCTTGAATATACAGGTCAGACAGCAATCAGGCATGGATGTGGCTAATGAAATAGCCAAAAGAATGCAGTTGATCAGTTAATTCATGATTGTACGTTTCCTTAGTGCTGGGCTGGTTTGATGACATTTTCCCCTCAACTGAAATCAAATGAAATCAAAGCGGTAATCAAAACACTGCAATTTGTATTAGAGCTGGAGGATTTAGGGGTGACAAAAAAAAAAAAAACCCTAGAAGGAATCTGTAAGAAGACAAAAATGTTTTAGCTCCAATGTTGTTTGAAAAAAACTGACAGATGTAGAACTGGTTTGAAGAAAACTGTGGGTGAGAATAGGCTATCTGCATGTAGCAGTGAATGGTGTGAGAAATCAGAGAATGCCATGAGGTGTTTTGGTCCCCTGCCAGAGGACAGGGGACCAAACTCAAAGCCGGCAGTGTGACCGCTGTGGACGTGACAAGGATGGGGTGGGTTGGGAGTACAAGTTGTGAGTGGGAGAGTGATGGCAGAAAACGAACAGAAAATCTGTCTGTTTTTAAATGCACGTGTGCTTTTTTTTGGGTGAATGCAAATAAGAAAAACAAAAAAACAACATTAAAGATCTCTAGAGATTTGGGTAAGACAAATATTTTAGAGCTCAATTCTGCCAGATTAAGTCAATGTTTTTGCAACTTTACAAGCCACGCTGAGGTGTGTGTCAGCATGTACCTTCCAGGCAAACAGTAGAAGGTAACCATAGAAATTTGTGGTCTTACATCAATTTATTTGGAGTAACATGAACCAATGTGACAGCCCATTGAGATTCAAAGTCAACCAAGATTTATCTTTTAAAAGGATAACCAAGTAAGAAAATCTGTAAATGATCTAGAAAGGTTTGAATTTTTCGTAAGGGTCCTGGAAATGAATCAGGTCGCACTGCTGAGCCAATCAGCATAGCAGAAGTATAAGTGGCCAGGAAGGAAAGTAAGGAAATGAGAAAAGCAACTGGAGATGGAAATGTGAAAAATAGAAACAAAAAAATAATGATCAGTGAACTTTCACTGCAGCAGCATGGAAAGTGGAATGAATGCTTTCCTGTCGCTTCGCATGCGCAACAATTCTGGTATGATGCTCATTCAGTCGGTCCATTGTTTCCCCTCAGCTTATTTATGTTGCGGGGGACGTCGGCCAAAAGCAATAAATTAAAACTATCCCAAGGGTGGCACTGCAGGACAGACAGTAGAGAACTGAGGAGAAAGAGCAAGAATGACTACAAGGGAGGCTGTACAAGATATTGAGCACGTAGTAAAGTGCAGTTAGGAAATAGTAACTCATATGCTGGCATAAGGTCAGAATAAATAGTACTCCTGTTTGTGTCAACTGAGGGATTAGTTGTCATTTTTAAATGACGGTAAATATATATATATCAGACACAAAAATTGCTTTTCATTAGCATTTTTAATATGCTCATTTATAAGAAGTGGATTTTAATAAGTCACATTAAAAATAAAAAAAATATTAAAGCAGGATTTTCTTTATTCAGCTTCTTTGAAACCTAAAGCAAACCAGATCAAATCACACAGAACGTATAAGACGAGGAGAGGATGTATGATCGATGCCTTTGTTCATCACTCAGAGAGATTCCAACAGAACCTGTTTGTATTTGAAAGCTGCTGGTTGAGCAGAGGTTGCTGTTCCATAGGGCACCCTTGATTTTCTTCCCTTTTTTCAGTCTGACCCTCTGATCCCACGATGGCATGTCTCCTGTTGCCACCAACCTCCTCTTTGATGTACCTGTATATTCCTCTGTGCCTAAGGCCTTAGACTGCATAATACATAAGAAATAGATGTCAGGACCTCACATGTTTTTCTTCATCACTGATCACCTGCTGATTCTGACTGTAGCTGATTTACATCTTATCTCTCTGTTAAAGAAGTTCCACAACTTTATGTTAAGTTTTATGAAATTAGCGAGAAACAGACAAGTGTGTACTACAGAGCTCTTAAAGCAATTAAAAATAACTTTAAATGACAATATGTCTGATTGGGGACATCCATAAAAAGAAACGAAAAAGAAAATATTTTTTCATACTTTTAACATTTTAGATACTTAAAATTGCTATAAACTGTAAATCTTCAATATTTTTCACATTTGGACTTTACAATAATAATAAATAAATCTGAACATTTTTGTTTTTTTCAACCTTTTTTTTTTACAATAGTGTTTTTTTATCATGTACAGTGACGTTTACAGTGAAAGAGAAACTGTATTGAATGCTGCAGGGTATGCTTTGGCTGTGCAGTGTCACCCTCCCTGTTAGAGAAACATATTTTCTGTTAGAGTACTGATCACACAGTTACCTTGAACTGCACTGAAATATTTCACTAGGTGAATAATTACAAAGACATCAAAACAGAGAGTAAACTCGCAAGTATTTGCCCAACACTGCTGCAAATGGTGAAGCTATGTTCTACTCTGTGCCGAGGTATTCTAACAATGTGGTTTTATTAGAAAACTTGCATCTGGCAACAACTGGGAAAAAAAAGGAAAAAAAAAGAAAACCATGATTACATAGGAATACAGTCTCTTTATGACTTCACTAAACATCTTAATGCCCTTCTAAAACCCTTTGAGCACACGATTTAGGCAAGTCTATAAAAAATTATCTATTTCAGTTTTTTAAATGTCTAACTTTTAATGATCAACACCTTTGCCTTCACATATTTAGAGCCTACAGCATGGGTTTCTGTACCTCCACCCTGATTCTTTTCTAAATGAAATCTCAGAAAGCATCAGTCTTTGTAGGAACCCTTAAATTTTTCAGTATAAATTGTACCTTGCAGAAGATACTTTATCGTCCATCTTTTCAACACGGATGCCAACAATTTTTAGGTTGCAACTAACAGTGGGATATGGAGCTTATGTAACAGATTTATTCCCATTGCAGACTCACCTCGCACACGCACTGCAAGTTCTAAGCATTTCCTAGATGTCTTCCACTGATGCTTATAATCTGTCACGCAAATAATCTAAAAAGAGATACAGGTTCTCGATCATCCAGAAGAGTGAGTTTGTCTCATGCATAAAAAAATATAGCGTGCGCTATTCTAGGTTCAATAATTTAGACTGAATTTTCATACAGGCTTTATCGTGCTAGTTAGTAATAAACTGGTAAAGGCTGCAAAAGACAACAAGCCTTAATTAAGTCCAACTGTTAAAAGCAATTATGAGGGGACACTGCATAGAAATCACCGCAAAACATCTATTTTTGTTCATGAACAGCACCAATCAGATGTTACTCAATCTTTCCATCTAACTGTTCACACATTCTGTCTTGGGTATCCATCTGCCTTACATGCAGGTACTAAGGTCTGCGGAGTTTCCCTCATGCTGGGATCCTGGAGACGGACGTGAACAGTGGTGATTAAGTCAGAGTGTGAGCGGTTAATAAAGTGGAGGAGCCAATAACCAGCAGAAGCAGGAACAATAGTGGGAAGTTACAACAGGGAGGGGGCTACCGGTCACCATGACCCTCTGGACATTGTTCTGCTGCCCACCAACATTTGAAGGATGGAGGGGAGATGTGAAGGACGGCATAAGGAGACAAGGGAAGAAGGCAGATCTCAATCCTAATGATTGTTAGACGTGAGGTAAACAGTGACGAGGACAAAGGAAAGACAGGTGATAAAAAATGAGGGAGGATGATTTAGATGAAATGGAAGCCATCAGGAGAGTGAAATGTGTCTATTGTGAGGGTAATAAAGGTCTAAGCAAAACTGGCAGCTGACAGACAGACCTACAGCTAAAGTCTCTTTGCCCCCAGCATCCCTTCTGAACCGAAGTCCTGCCCTGCAGCACGTACACTTCCAGACAGAGGGGCCGACCAGTCTGCAACATCTCAGCTCTAGAATCCGGCTTTGTTCCCCAGTCACATAGCTTTGTTCACACACCAGGGACCGGATGTGTCCTCGGTGACCAGCTACTTTCCCCTCCTATCGTCTGACTGCCTCGACACCTCGGCTAATTCTCTGGTGCACTCCACATTTAATGACGAGCTGGTTTGCCCTCCTGGCCACAAATTCAATTGGGATGAAGAAACCGTTCTAAATGGGGCTTTTTTTTCTCTTTTAAAGATGATGGTTGAGATGTTATTGAGCATGAAATTTCTGTTAATAAAGTGAGTCATAATTCAAGAATAATCCACAAGAACCTTCAAGTTCAGAGCGTCATAAGACCGATTCCAAAGGAAAAATAAAATATCTTTCAAATTAGTCTGTATTAAAAACTTTTTTCTCAAACTTTTTCTTGTGTTCTGTTCTTTAGAGAAAAGAAATAAGTATGTTGAGTCTGCAACAGGCATATAAATATATTGTTAAGGATCTTTGTGAGAAGATTTGTACATTAAAATAAATTGTTTCATAAAAAGTATTTTGTTCTTTTGTATACTGTTATTCATATTTGTAATCTGATTACTTTAATAATAATTTATAGATAGTTTATAGATTATGTACCATACTTTTAAAGAAAGATTTCTGCTCTGCAAGTGTGATAAATCAATTTTATCAGCATCTAATAATTTCAAGTAATAATGTTAATATTTCCCAAAATGATTATAATTGAATTTTTACATAACTGAATGAATTTGATTTGTGTTTCTGGTTCAGGCAAGAAACAGGACGGGCTGCAATGATAATTGGGAGCAAAGTTTTAAATTTAATGCAAAATAAATAAATGAATGGATGACTTTATTGTCAATCATTTATTCATTCAAGCAAAACAAAAAAACAGACGAGCACATTTTTGATAGTCTGAAATCACATTTGTTCATGGAATCCGATGATGCCATATTTAACCATAATGATCTCCTACCATCAAGTCTGATCCGAAACAGGTTCTGTTTCTGAGTACAAAAAGATGCTGTTCACACCTGGTCGAGTCCAGACAGCTCTGAACACAGGTGGGAAGTCACTCAAGACGCCCTTTATGACTGTTTCTATCAGACCCACTTCAGGTGGTTAAAAAACCAAACTAATACATCTGCTTTAGCTTACATCCCCCCCCCCCCCCCCCCCCCCCGAAAAGCTGCCTTAACAATTTCTATAGGACTGCACTAATTTATGCAGATGTTAAATACACCAAAACCTCAACGTAATAAAAGGCTTTTTTAAAAACATCTTTCCTCAGCAAAAACTCCTGCATGCCTGTGGACAGGAGGTGCACACACAGCAAAAAAAACCCCAACCTATTTCTTATTATCCGAGCTCATGTCGTCAGGGCCAGAAACCAACTCATCCCTTCACACACCGATGGACCTGAGTGACTCCAATCAGCAAAAGCGCTGCAAAAAACTAGCACTACAGTCAACTGAATTTGGGTTTCATGAACCATCTTTTCATGGCATAATATTGGTATATCTTTTAAGCAAATATATAACTTCTTAAAGCATGCTAGGTCACATTGATCAGTAATAACATCTTATTTTGATTTATAAAGCAATAAATTGCATAATCGCAAGTTCCACGTTTAATTTTATTCAACCGTTATTGTTAAATGTGACATGAATACACAGATCAACTACTTGCTCCCTGACCTCTGGATGCTTCTGTCATTACGCACTGACATTGGACGTGAAGGCAGGGTTATTGTGTGTATGCAGGCTGACATTCCAGAGAGGCCAAACAAGGTCCAGCAGAATCAGAGAGCAAAGGGAGGAAGCGCTCTTTCACAGAGATGCATGCACACCAACTCAGCCACACACATACACACAAATGGGATGTTTTTTACTTCCTTGGGCTATTTGTGTGTTCACTGTGTCTCCTGGAAAAGGGAAGTACATGTTAGCCTGCAGTGTGGAATGCAGACATGGATTCTGGATGATGAAGTCCCACCATTCTCCAAAGTGATGACTCTGGAGACATATTACTGTGATTTGGTCATTCTGCATTATGATTGAGCAAATGCTGTAGGATATTTAGCATCAAGTTTTTGCCACTAATGCCTGCTTACTTTTGTGCTTCACACAGACAATGTCAAATAATTTTTATTTTTATTTCTTTATTCACTTCACAGGGACATTGCAACTAAGTTAGATGTAAGACTTTTAAAGGCTTAATTGAAACTAATTTAAAACCTAGCATGAAAAAAATATTGACATACTTAAGAGTTTTTAAGGCTTAAAATTAAACTAGTTTAAAGATTTTGCAGATACCCTAAACTAAAAAGAAAACACTTTCATAGAAACAAAAATAAAAAATAAAACAAATAAATAAATAAAACTTCTGAAAAGGCTATTATTAATAGGCATCTACATAAAACTAGACAATTTAAGGAGATAAAGGATTTAGTAAAACAAAGCCACAGGAGTAGTAAACATAAAATTGATAAAGTCAGAAAAAATGAAAAGGAGATTGTAAAATACCTTTTTATTCTTACTCCAAAACTGTACTGATAATGCCTCACTAGCTCTCTTTATATCTTGACATGTTCCTTTACATACAATATATTGTAACCACAAAAATGATTCAAGGTATATATTTTGAGATGTTTTTATTTTCACTATCATATGGCACCACAGGACCAAAGCTCTAAATAAAACTAGTGTACAAAGTAGTCACAGAAACAAAAAGTACAGTTTTATAGTAAGGTACTTATTAGTGAAAGTGCAAAACATGAACTTCTGCTCAAATGCAGTGAAACAGAGACAGATCGATAATCAACACTGATGGTCTGCCTTAATTCTCTCAAACTGGGTGGTGCTAGGATTCTGTTCCATAAATGATAAGCAGATCATGCAGAATACATTTTGTTGTGTTCACATTTGGATCTTAAGTCCTTTTATACAGAGTTCCTACACATTTTCATTGTGCTATAAAATTCTGGATTATATCAAAGCTAAATTCTCATTCTGCATTAAGGTTATACATCAAGGTTTTTTTAATAATTTGCATCTGAACTAATATTAGCTCTATTTTAGAAACTTTAACATACTTGTCCAATCAAGACTTGATTATCCAACTCTTAATTTGTAAATTGAGAAGGAACCAATGAATGAGCTTTTACAAACCTCTAGAGTTATGTAGCAAATAAAGGATTTAAATACCAACTGAGCAGAAAAGTAACTTTTATAAAAAATAAAATCTGATACTAACAAACGGACTGTTTTCGCAGCGTGGCCTTGCAGCCCATGTTGTTACAGGACATGTTTCAATGTGGACAATGGATGTTTTAGGTCCAGCCGCTTCAGAAGGTCTTTGTTTTTTGTTCTGGGGTCAATTTGCACATTTTGGACCAAAACAGTTTAACCACTGGGATGAAGAATCCATCTCCTACCCGAGCGGTATGATGGTTGGACATTCCCATCATGTCTATATATATATATTATATATATAATTGTTTGAACAGATAAATTTGGCCCTTTTGAACATCTGGAAATCGCTCCCAAGGTTGAGCCAGACTTTTGAACCTCCTTCCTTTTTTTTAACCAGCTGAACAGAAACTATTCTTGAGGTAATTATTTTTGGATGCAAAGAGGAACAATCAAGAGTCGGCACACAGCTTCAGCTAATACAACCAGAAACTGATGAGGCCTGAAATCTAGTTGTAGTGATGGACTTAGACCTGAAAATGGCAAGAAAAAGGTCAGCCTTCCATCACCTGAAGAACATTTCTATCTTTAGTTGGATTGATTACTGCAACAGCGTCCTCACAGGTCTACCTAAAAAGTCAATCAGACAGCTGCAGCTGATCCAGGATGCTGCTGCTGCAACCAGGAAAGTATAGCACATCTCCCCAGTTCTAAAGTCCTTCCAAACATCCAAATAATTTAACTAGTTTATTAGTCATTGAATGGCTTAGCACAAAAGACATCACTATACCAACCCCTAAAAGCCCTCCGGTCTTCCAACTCTAGTCTACTAATCATCCCTAGAATTGGAACGAAATACGGAGAAGCTGCGTTTAGTTTCAAGGCTCCCCTTATCCGGAACAAACTTCCAGACTATCGGAAAGCTGAATAAACACAGAGCTCCTTTAAATCAAAGCCAAAAATCCCATCTGTTTAGAGCTGCTTTTGAGTAAATGATTAATATTAGCTGCAATTTCATGTCTTGCGTCTCTAATGTTGTGTTTTATGCTTTTACTGTTGCTTTCACTGATTTTATTTTATCCCTCAATGTTGTAAGCTGCCTTGTTGAAAGTATGCAATACAAATAAACGTGCCTGGCGTGTAATTCTCTTCTTGATATCTTGGCTTATGTCTTTCCCATCATGTCAAACAAGACAGAAAGGTGTTAGGTGTGTGACATTAACACGCATCCTCAGATGTGCCTCCAAATACCTCAAATTCCAAAGCCATGATATCATCATCCGGGATTTCCTTCACTGTTTAGAGATACAGTAATCATTCCATATCTAAACCTCAGATTTTGAAGACATTAAATACATAATATATTTAATTAAATACATAATGTATCTCTAAGTTGACTTGCTATTTAAAGTGTCAACACATCTGCAAGGGCAGATACTGTATGTATGCCCATATCTGAAGGTTAAGGAGCCCCTATTAAAAACATAAAAAAAGAATAAAAGTCTTCCACATTTCTACTATTGTAACGGCTAACATAAAATGTCACAGACATGAAATGTATGACACCAATGGTAAAACAATGGGTGATTGAGGAGGATGTGGTTTGGGAGCAAATGAAAACTTTGCGGAAAGCACCTTACTGTGTCCCCAAATCAACATAAATGTGAACTCCAGCACACTAGACAAAAGCAACTGAGGCACATGCTACCTCTGGCTCTACGTGAATGAAAGGAAACAGCAACTCTGGTTCAGGAACTACACAGTGGCCAATGCCAACTTGGTAGCTCAAAAGAAATATCTTCGCTGAAACACTATGAGAGGCAAAACACAGCTCAACCCAGAGGGCAAGAGGGGAAGGAAAGAGGAAGACACTGGAGCTTAACCACTCTGAGAGAAGGAAAATATTTTGGCTCAGAAAGCAAGGTAGGAAAAGAGAACGGTGACATAAAGTGAACCCTGCCACTTCATTAGATCAAAATTCACTGTGGAAAAGCACAATGCTTCATACCATCATACTCTGCTATGGCTTATACAGCTGCAAAATCAATTTCATTCAGTTGAAGCCAGACAGATCAGACTCAGAGGTACCGCATAATGACATCAGGAAACTGTTATTGTGTGCACCTTTCACACTGCAGGATATACAGTAGGATCTGAAACAACTCATATCCTTATTTGGTCACCATTCAATGACCCCAATACTTCAGACAGCCACAATGTAATTTTCCTACATTCATCAACCATTATTCCTGGTATCTGTACTGTATGTTCAAAACTTCCACCCCATTGCCAGCACACAGATACTGTCCAAAAATTCTCATCAATAAAAAATAAATAAATGTAAGTGGTTGATATTTGAACCACAGTCATATTAGAAAGATTTATTGCATAAACTTCTTGTGGAAAATAAACTGTAAAATATTTGGAATATGTATAAAACAAACATATGAACAAATAAATTCTGATTTTATACATAAAATAAAGCTGAGATTATTTCAACTCTCACCACCAGGTGTCATCAAAGCTTCATTATTGAAAAAGGTGTTCGAACCTGATAATATATCTGAAAATGTTACCCATCACATTTCTTTATAACTTTGTTTCCCTGGCCCCTTGTCTAACCTCTTGATCAATAAGTCTTCTGAATGGTCTTTATAAAAAATTTCTTCAGCTTTAACTTTTTTTCTGACCCACTTTCAGTCCAGTATGTAATCAATATTAGAAAGTTGGTTAGTTTGTTTATTTACTTAGCTTTGCCTAACAATTTATTCACACATAAAAGGGGTAGTGAACTAAAATATACTGTTGTAAATACAAACTTTTCCTCATTGCAGTGCATGTTCTGTTCAACAAATGTTTAATATTTCCTTGTTAGTCCACCAGAGGGAACCATCTAACCACTTTTAGATGACAAAGCTGCTTTCTGATGAGCCCCGGTAATGGGACTTGTTTAATTAAAATCATTAAACACTGCTTCCACACAGTAAGATATCTTAAAAACCAGAGCAAAAAAAAAAAAAAGGAAATACAAAAGCACATTGATTTTACAAAGTAAAGAATTTCTACAACTTACGGAGCAAAGATGAGGTAAAAACCTCTCCAGGTCGTTCATGTCTATTTCGTCATCTTCTGCAAACTTGTTTTTGTTCATGCTAAAAGGAGAAGTCATAAGATGGAAATGATCAGTTTACTGATTATTAGTACTATTGACATTTCATATTTTCAGTGATACAAAGTAACCAAAACTGCACTGGTTAGTTGATCCAACTACTGCAGATGCATAAGGACTGATCTTACCCTTCTCGGTCGATGTGCGGCAGCTGCTTTGGAATTGCTCTTACGGGTTTCATGTTGAAATGGCTGAAATCCAACTTTTCTGGTTGTACGTCCCAACCCGCACCTCTACAACATAAACGAGAAAAATCTGAGAATTGTGCTAAAGTAGTGATAGATACATGAAAAAAACTGGACTTCAATTAACTGCCACCGAAAAAAAAAAAAAAAATCACGAAAAGCATTCAACTACAACGAAGTAGATGTCTTTCTAGTCATGAAAAGGGCACAATGAATCATTGGATCATTTATTTGTTTACGAAACTGTTAAAATAATTTGCTTGAATATAGATATGATCAGATGAGATGATCGATGCAATTGGGCTACTTATCCAGCAGATGTTGCCAGATTTGTCAAATCATGTCTTGTGCTCCAGTCTCTGGGAGTGGAGCCCACATCGACAAACATGCAGCAGCTCAGTCTGACCATTCAATAGGTTTTGTGAAGAGAAACCAGCAGAGGTGAGAAAAAATCAAGTCTGGAGCATAGTTGTTGTCAATGGTAAGTTGAGCTGTGAAATAAGCAATGACAAAAATGTATTTCCCCCTCTTCCATCCTTCATAAGCTTAATGTGTGCCTCATGGCTTTGTGTTGACAAGTTAATGTTTTTATAGTCTGCTTATTTCCATGCTTAAACTTACATCTGTACAATAAATGGCATAAATGTAACTCTTTGAGTTTATATCTTAACTGGTGCTCTGGATTAAATAATGTATCAAATATTTCTTTGCCTTAAAAAACAAAAACAAAAAAATGCTGTAGCTGAAGTGTACCCTTTTACAACTTCCATTAGTCATATGTGCAGTAAACTAAAGATGAGACTGAAGCAGGCAATCGTACATATTAAAATTATCGGTGTTGGTTTCAAGAAAAAAGCATTGGCTTATAGTCAGGAAAATACGGTACAGGTGAAGCAGTCAAAAAATGTTTTGTTGGAATATTAACCACATGATTCTTTACAACATTCCCCTGCATCAGAAACTCTGCTACGTGCCTGGTTAAGTTTTATTTTTCAAGGCAATGTAACTAAATCTGTGGAGAGTGAGTACTTTTAGTTTGTGGGAAAGACGAGGGTTTCAGTAGCATCTGCCAGCATCAAGAAGGATTTGCAAAAAATATGTGTCTTCTTGAGGGGTCAGTTCCTTCTGACGATGAAAATGACTCATTTATGATCTGTTACAAAGTAAGATCCAGCAGCAGGTTAAAGCTGAGAAATGAGAGTAGATTTATCATCTGAGCCTTCAGAAACTTTGGAATCCACAGCTCAGACAGCAGAACCTATGTGGCACCTACCCGCGTGAGTCCATTGTGTTCGCAGCCCATATGTCTGTCCCCAAGATGTCAAAGGCGACATCTCTGTTCCCATTCTAGAAGAACACAAAATAAAAAAGTGTTTTCAGAATGACAAAACATAAAAAAAAACTACTTGGTCAAATAGTTTTAATGCATTTCACCAACTTCCCACCATAGTTCCAGAAATATAAGAACTAAAATATTAAGTTTAAACCAACAAATGCAGTTTCAGTTTTTCTTTCTTGTGATGTTACCCAAAGATCAGTAATTCTGTTATCATCCGACCCAAAAAGATTTCTTCTGGCTGAGCACGTGCTTACTGAAGAAAAAAAAAAAGAATATTTCTTTACCTTGGGAGATCCTTTAAACTGGTTGTTTCGGCCTCTGCTGCCAGAGCGGGAGCCCGAGCCTGGTCTGGACCCTGAACTAGGTCTAGAACCGGTACTGCCATTACTGCTGTGTTCCCACTCGTCCTGCAGAGTTCATGGCGTAACACACAACAAAATATATTTTACAAAATAAACATATCTGGTTTAACAAATCATTCCATTAATAATGTATAGTCAGAGTTACACCTAAACAATTAGGTAAGGGATAATACTCGACGAGATGTCTATTATCAGAAAATAATGGATGACACGGAGGCATGAACCATCCGACGTGAAGTCCATTCATTTCTGATAATGGACACCTCGAAAGGACATTATACTGCTTATACCACGGTCACTTACGAAAGAAAGAAATATTTAACCAATTAATAATACTTTAATATATTTTAGACTTATTTTTTTCTGTAATAAGTCGAGTGCATTTAATATCTCCCGTATAAAGGCGTTACCAAGCAACGTGGCCACAGCAAGCCGACCGCAGCAGTTTATCGTGAGGGGAAGTGAGGTGAAGGCTTTACCTTACGTTACGTGATACAAAGTATAATTTCAGAAGGCCAGTACACTACTTAATGCTTGTATGTGTCTAGAGGATGATGCAAATAAAGTTGAGTCTAGGGCTGGGACGACGCGTCGACGTGATCGATTACGTCGACACGTAAAATACGTCGACGCAAAAAATGCGCGTCGATGCGTCATGACTTTCAAAACAAACACGGCGGGACCAAGTACTGTCAGTATGAGTGAGTCCGTTGACTTATATACCTCCATCCGAACTCACAGGTCAAAGGTATGGAACTATTTTAAAATAAAATGGAACGATTTTGTCATCTGTCGGCTTTGCAAAATGCAAACATTTTCTCTCCTTTATTCATATGATTTATTTGCACAACATTTAACTTCTTGTTAAATGGAACTTCTAACATAAGATTGTACTAAAACTACAACTTTATTTTTGGGGATTTTTTAAAACAATTAAAATGTGTTTAAATTAAGAAAAATGTTTATTTCATGGAGATACATAAATTAATAAATAATAAATCAACAATAAATCAAATAATGGGTAAATAATCGACAATAAAATCGAATCAAAAACAAATCGAATTGAAAAATGAATCATTAGATTAATCGATTACAAAAATAATCGTTTTGCCCAGCCCCAGTTGAGTCTCCGTTGCCATTTGAGCCAGCACAATAATTTAGAACTGTCATCGGGCAAATTGACGGGACGCCTTTCCTAGGTGTAAATTATCACTTAATAACGTACACCCTCCAGCCAATCAGAATCAAGTATTCACCCAGACCATGGTATAAACAGCAGTAATAGACCACAGTCAAATTCCAAGTATTGTGCCATTGCACCAGTGGGTGGTTGATTAGATGGAATTATTAACTTTGCAGCAATCCTTAAAACTGAGCAGGCATGCAATCTCACTAAAAATATATAAGCAAAGTGTACATCTGCTATACATGAAATATAGTCTCCCAGCAAATACTGCAAGCAGTTCTTTACCACTACAATATTACACACACTGATAACACAAGGACCTTTTGTTAAATCGTGTAGCTCTCAGTAAAAAAAAAAGAAAAAGAAAACTCGCACTGTAAAGCTCTAATGATATCTGACAGACAGTTCATTCACTGTCTCTACCAAAATCATATCCCATGATAGTCATTGAGGGTATACACTGACTGAGCCTACCACACAGACCGATGAGCTGTAAATGACCCTAAGCTTAGATGCAGATGGACTAACTTATCATACAGAACTGAAAGCAAGCAGAGCTTAACAGTGTACTACATTGGCACACAGAATCTTCAGAAAGTCATAAATATATAATAACAGTAATATATAGACAATTTGGCGTGAGCAACTACAACCAAGTTAGTAAGTGAACACAACATATATTAGCACTTACACAACAGTTTACATGAGTTTAGACAGAAACTGAGAAAATCAAGGAGTGATATTTATTTACTATATAAGGAGAAAGCATCTTAGCATCCACATATCAAGTATTCGTTGTAATTTCCCCTTATTATACAATGTCAAGGCATTTTTAATTATGGCTGAAATATATACAGTATAATGAAGACTTGTGAAACACACACACACAAAAAAATCAAGCTGCTCTTTCAATTCAAATTTAAATACACCAACCTGAGCTAAATGTTTTTTAACTCAGATCTTTCATATTGTCAGATGACAGGATAAAGATGTGATTTAAGAGAAACTGTTCTTTTTTTTAGATAGAATATATTGTGTAATAAAAAAATTGCTCTATTTAAATTTAATATCAATTCAAGGAAAAAAGAATTTAACATCGATCCATTATCTATATTCTCTTTCCTATGCAGAGCTGTGGGTGAGCTGGTGCAAATCTCCAGCGGTCATTTTTTTGTCGAGAGGCGGGGTACACTCTGGAGAGGTCACCGGCCCACCGCAGGGCAACACAGAGACACACAGGACAAACAACCCTGCATGCACACACTCATACCTGAGGGCAATTTATAAAGACCAATTAACCCAACAGTCGTGCTCTTAGACAAAGGAGGGAAGCTGAGGAACCCAGAGGGAATCCACACATACACAGGAAGAACATGCTAACTCTGTGCAGAAAAACCACATAGCCAGGATTCGAACCCGGGAGCTTCTTGCTCCAGACAACAGTGCTACCAACTGTCCCACTTTACAGCCCATTTTATTTTCAATATAGTCATGTAGAAATGAGCTGCGACTCTAAGAACCAGCTATTTAATCTTTATTTTAAAGATTTACCGTTAGTTATAGATTACATGTGTTGTGTTTAATGGAGAATTGTTTTTATGGTTGCTGCCCATGGGCAGCAATTTTGCTCTTTAACCCAAACAAGCCAAATTTAAACAGCAATCTCCAATCACGAAAGGAACTTTTATCAGTATTGATGATTTGAAATCAGAAGTGAAATAAAACTTACACGTTTAGAGGAGCCTCTTCCCTGGGATGATGTCCAACTACCATCTCTCTGGTTGATGTCATCAGTCCACTAGTGGAGAAAAAGAAGACATCTACCGTAGTCACATTTTTTTGTATTATTTCTACTTCTGTTTGCTTACTGATTTAAAATATAATCTGAGACCCTTAGCTAAAACCTCTTCTGCTACATGGTTTTTCTTCTCTCTAACAACTTTTCCGTCTGAAGAGAGGGAATTAAAGCCAATTACCAAGTGTGAGGAATGAGTTTAAAGGCGACATATATGTCCTTTTCTAAGCAAGTGATAACAGGACTACAGTCTGTATAAAACATGCTGAGGATATTCTGTCCACAAAATCAATCTCATAAAGCGAGCTCACCAGCTCACTTCTAAATAATTTTAGTCTAGAGGGCTCTGTCACTTTTATGCAAGTTGTCAGTTGCAGACCACGCCCACACATCCTGTTACTAGGCTGTGGGTTTGCCACACAAGAATAGACAGCCTAAGTCACGCCCTTCTACATCCAGTCCATGGGTCCCCCTTCTGTCAAAAAATATGAATGTGAGTCAGTGGAGCGATAAAGTTATTTTCTGATCCTTTTTGAAATGTTCTGTGGATTTAACAAATTATGTCCCTGAATTTCATAGACACATTTTAATGATGATAAAGCGCTCATCTTCAATGGGCAGCAAAAGCTGTACAAGATTGTCAGTGAGTATTTCAAGTGCTAACTAATGCTAGCTGACGTCATGTATGTGACTTCTGATTTGTTGTCTTTTTAATTACAAATTTTACAGGCAAATGAATCACAAATGACATGAAAAACACAGTAGACACGCACATCATTAGTTATCATCCAAATTGAGGTACAGCATGTGTGTGAATCAGGGCGTTACACAAACTGGACCAGAAAAATAACTTTCATTTCATTCATTTTTATTTTTTTCATCAGGGGACCAAAGGTCGACAGGAAGGGGAGGAGACATAGGCTCCCTACAGTAATATATAATGTTACCAATCAAGATGTTGAGTCGCAACATCAATTGGACCTCATAACAGTAGAAAGGAAAAAAATTACTCTCCCAGAAAAAATTCTTAACTACATTTTTATTTGCTATGAGAAAAAAAATATTTAAAATGAGTGCTGCTGTCTATTCATCCTTTACTCCCACCTGTCAGCATTGAGGGGTGGGGCTGGGTCAGGTTCAAAGACCGCTATGTCTTTCAGAATAAAAACTTAACTGGCTTTAACTACTTCAACTGTTGCTATGCTGCTTATTTTGCCTCTTTCCATTAAATAACTTTGCTGTTTGTGTCCTTTCATACCCAAATGTTTGAACTCATTATCTGTATAAAAGACGCCTGTCCACAACTTAAATTTGTCAGACTCTAACTTGCACCATGTCCAAGACCAGTGAGCTCTCCAAGGGCACCAGGAACGTGACTGCACGTCTGCACAAAACTGAGATTAGCCAATCTACTATAGAGCTCCAGGAGATGACATAATACCTTAAGCAAAGCTACAGTAGCTAACCGGCTATTCAACAGTTTCCCCCGCTTTGCGAAAATGGTTTACTCGTGTTGTGACCCTGGGTGCACAAACCACAGAGATCGAGTTAAAGCTGCATTACGGAGAATTTATTTATGTATTAAAGTTTTATATATCTTTAAAATGATGTGGAGATCAGAACTATGATAAAAGGCTAGTGCTCCACAACATATGTTATTTTTCTTAAATCCCTCCTTCCTCCCATAGACCCCTATGCAATTCAGAATGATCGCCGAATTTTTTTATCCAATAGAATGCAAGTTTTTGCTGTGTCGACTGTCAATCAACGTGCATGCGCATCGCACAAACCTTTGGAGATGAGACCGCGCAGACAGGCCACTCCAGGTCTACCTGTTTACAGTCACCATAATGACAGAGAGGTCATGGAGAAGTCACAGAAAAACTTCTGCTAAATAATTAGCCATTCTAGGGCTACATCAACTTCGGAAAAAAGCAAACAATGCTAAATTGGGCGTCAGACTCGTAAAATGCCTTAGAGACCCGAGTAGGGTGTTACGTCGATATGTGTCCCCCCCCACCATCGAATCTTAAAAGGCATCAAACCAATGCAGCTTTGGACACATTTCTGCTGAACAGGTAAGACAGTCATAAATTCAGTAAAGCAAATCAATATAATATTTTATTGATTAAGTACACAATGACATGCTGTGAAATCCCAGGTGATACGCGTGCCCAATTGTATGGGGGGTGGTAAAGCGAGCGGAAAGCTTGCGGGGGTGGGGGGGTGTATGTTTAGGTTGGTTTAAAAAACAAAAAACTCACTCTCCGAAATAATCCGGAATGCGGCTTCAAGGACAGAGCCTTTTATTGCATTCTAAATAGATCCAGCTTTAAGGGAAGAATGGATTTCAGCGATAAACGAGCTCAGAGCGCAATGAAGAGAAACGAGCGTTGGAACCCGTCTCTCAATGGATTTCGTTTGTGTGGTGGCCACTTCATTTCAGGTAACTTCACCCTAAATGACTGTCGTCATTTGTTATATTTGTGAAAAATGAATAACAGTTCAATCTTGAATTATCTGTCTATTGAGTTGTTGAATTATTTTTAATTTACTTCGTAATTAACTGGGTTATAAATAATGGCTAGAATGGAAAAAGTGGCATTCAAAAAGCTAAAAACTGAAAGAGTGGAATAAAAAAAAAAAAGATTTTATGGGGTTCTATTTAACCCAACCCAGCATTCAATTGTGGGTAAAAAGGTATGTTCCGAACAGTCGATTGTCTCATAGCTTCATGAATACATTCAATGCTCCAACAGTATTGGCAGCCAGTTTAAAGCCTGTTGAAATCTTCTGTTGAGATGCGGTAGATTCCAATTAGACAAACCGGTGAGGCACATAACCAGAGCACCGAAAACAAGGAATGCATTTCAGAAATGATCACCTGTGGTTCTTTGTCATCATTGCCTACGTCTTCATCTGGCTTGTCTCCCAGAATGCCCTGCACCTGGTACTCCAGGACGTAGCTGTCGATGAACCTTTCCAGCTCCTCTATTTCCTGCGAGCGGGTGCTTCCTGCTTCAGACGATGCAGACGCTACTGAAGAGTTCTCCATGGCAACCACTGCAGAGATTGCAGGAGGGAGGAAGAGGAAGGAGGGAGGGAGGTGACCTGTAAATAAAAAAGGTGAGGATAAAGATAAAGGGGAGTGAGTTAGGAATTCAGCAAGAGAACAAGTTTTATGTTCTAGATTTTAGATTTACTTCAGTGGGTCTAAGATCCATATCAGTGATGATCAATCAGACTATTGCTTCTAAACTTCATAGTTAAGCAATCACCAAACTTCTACTTTTATCCAGATAGAAGTCTAAGTGGTCCAAAAATATGACATTCCCTACACTAATACGTAATAGTAAAAAATACAATAATACTATAAATCCCCCTGTCAGTCTTACCTTCAATCAAACTTTCACATAATTTAAGGATGGCTCATAGTTCAAACTGTAAGCAGATATCCGTAGTTGCATCGTTAATGTGTCCAACATGTGTGTAATTGCAATTTAGATGTTCAAAAGGAAAACTTTTAACTGCAAATTTCTTTACCCAGTCAATTTCTGCTGCAGCCCTGCATCCATTTCATGTATTTGTTTTTCTACTTCTATCTCGGCATCCCTTGGTCTCCGTCTCTCTCTTTAACCTGAACCCTGACCAACTGGGAAGCAGCTTCCTGTCTGACTGTCTATTGCTGCTAAGCTCCTTTACATCAAGGTTTGATCACCAGCCGTGCAAAGAGGATTTGCGGCTGGAGCACGCAGACTACTATGTGCTGAGCTTGGGTGACTTGCTGGGGAGCCCCGTGCAGTTCCAGCCAAAGAGTCAGCTATCCCACGTCGAGAGCGTTTGGTTCGACCTGCGGCATTGTCGCGATTAATAGAGCCGATTTCCTGAACTCTCTTTAACTGATTTCACAATTCGCAACCCTGTGTGTAATGTAACTATGACAAACAGCGGAACGTTTATTATTTTTATCTGAATCAAATATGTCTCCAAATCAGCTTTTTTCCCCTGTGTTTACACTCCTCTAATCAACAGCAAAAAATGTGATTTTTTTATGTTCAGAGGTATCAAAAGGAAAAGTTTTATATTCACTATCAATAAATCTCTCAACCAATGTCATGTGATTTTGCCCTCTTTTAGAGTTTAATGAAAATAAAGGCCAGAGAAAAACGTTTTAATAGATAACTGGAGAGTTTCGTAATTCAAGTTGGTTGCAAAACTACTGGATCTACTTGGAAGTATGCAGCACATTTTCTTGTTTTATCTCCTAAAGCCCTTAGAATTAATAGAACTGTAATCTTCTACAATCGTAATCTGCAGATCGGACGTCAAAAGATGAGTGCATCTCTAAAATGTTGAAACATTGACAACGCTGAGATGTGTGTATTGCCCATATGTTAAAGTAATAATGCAAAGACTTAAGTGTTCAATTAATAGATCAGACAAGAAGTTCAGCAACTGACTGAACAACAGTTAGGAACTTAAAACTCCACTTACGGGGTCAGACTCTTCTCACACATACTGCAACTTTTCATCATCTGTAATCCGACCTTGAGTCAGAACTATAATCCTCCCATGTCAACAGCACAGCATAATCCATTCATACATTGATTAGCCCGCTGCTTTGCAATTACCGTAAAATGAAAAAATATTTCACACAAAAGAAGAGCAGTAACCTGAAGAGGAACTGAGTTTGATGGTTTCTTCAGCTTTTGATGTTTAAATGTATAATGTGTTTATGCTATCAACATGTCGATAAGACTGTGGATAAAACACGCGCACAGCGTGTGTGTTCTGCTGTTTAACTACCACTGGACCTAGCTGCTTTCCATATTTGCCAGCAGATTTGATATGTAAACAGTTCGTTTTGATGCTCATTGGTTCCTTACGGCGTGTCCAGACCGGAGCGACTAGAGCTTCAGGTTTACATGTAAAATCAATGGAGGAGCGCGATGAAGCGTGACTTGGGGTCCCGCGACACTTCAGAAGCAGATTTGCGTCGCGAAAAAGCTTTTCTTCCTGATTTGCGCAAACAATTCGCGCTACTGATGTGATGGAAAATTCGTGCTGCATTTTATATGGTGCATTTTGTGCATTCGTGCTTATGGCGTCTATCGCCTGAGTTGGAAAAATCAGAACTCCAGCGTCAAATCGCGCCACGACAACCAATCAGGGGACTACCGCTGTCTCCACACTGAACGCGATAGGAGCGACTATAACGACACTCGCCTAGCTGTTCGCATGCAAATTCGCACCTTGAAGCGTGTACAACGCGAACTGGTCACGCTTAAAATATGGTATTTTCACTCGCGAACTGGCCTTCAGCAGAGCTGGGGGCAGAGTGCATCTGCGGTGGATTATGGACAAGCTGACGGAGGACTGCGTGTTTGGCCCGGTCTTCAGCGGAGCTGGGGCTAGAGTGCAGCTGGCAGTGGATTATGGACTATGGTCTCCGAGCTGACGGAGGACAGAGTGGATTACGTGTTCGGCCTGGCCGCTGTACTGGGGGTTTGGTGAGCTACAGATACAGTCTAGCTATGGCGGAGGGATCCATAAACAGCTGCGAGCCTCTTATAAACACCGGCTCCTCGCCGCCCGGATAACGTGACCTGCTCGCCCAGTTTGTGCCGTGAAGGTCCAAGCTACCAGGAAAACAGGTGAGGAGGCTGATTCAAGGCTGACTTCTAGGCTGAGAGGAGCTTTTACAGCAACAACGGCTCTTTTAAGAGCCTCCCACAAACCTCTTAAGAGCATTCCTGTCTAAATAGTTTTAAATTTTTTTTATTTCTGTCTCTGTATAGCAAACTGCTTGTGTCATGTAGCTCGGGGTTATTAGCCACGATGTTTATCAGTATTTCCTCCAAGTCCTGCTGAGGCTGTGACTCCATGACAGTCACAGAATCACTGACACTAATGCTAATTTGTGGGAAATCATCAGAAATACAATATGATGGATAAAAAGTTGATTAATTCCAGATTAAAAAGGAATATCATCACCTGGACTTACTGTAAAATCAAAATGGCCAACAAAGAAAAAATGTAAATGATACATTTCTAAAGAGATAAATGTCATGCTGATGTTTAATCCCAAGACGTCTTTGTACGTGGTAACCTTTTTTTTTTTTTTTTTTTTTTTTTTTTACAACTGTCTGGTTTCAGCAGCTCTACTTTATGATCCTTTCTCAGCCAGAAAAATGCTTTGACACTGCTAAACCATGCAGGAAAGCATGGAATATTTTACTCTTTTTTTCTGCCTTTAGACTCTAATATGATAGCTCGTCTACAGAGTAAAACCATTGTTTTGTTTTAACAAAACAATGGTTAACAAATCTTGATCTTCAAATCTACTTTGGAAATTACAAAACATGCTCATAAGCATAGACCACACACCATCACTTATATTAGTCCTGTGTTTTTCTGCTAGTAAAGGCACATCTTTACCAGTATGATGAATTCAGAGGAAGCATAAAAGAACAGTCTAAACATATAAGCACATACTTTTTTTTAATGCAAAATAAAGATGCAGAATCCACTTTTTAGTTTCATATACAGATATATGAGGTTCATCATCTGCCGATATCGATCCAAAACCAATCCAAATAGTACTGAGTTAGATAAATTGTGTGCCGTGAGGAAAGGGCACTAGGGATGCATGGATACCACTTTTTTCTAACTGATACGATACCAATACTTGGATCTGAGTACTTGCTGATACAGAGTACCAATGCCGATACTACTACCACACACAAAAATGCAATAAATTGGAAGACAGATTTCAATTTCTTCTCTGCTTGTTATAATAAATAATGGGGAGTTAGAAAAAAAATATTAAAGAAAAAAAGGACAGCAAAAGTAAGAGAAAAATAAAAAAATTCTGTGAAATCATTGCAGTTTCCACATTTTAAGTAGGGCTGGGTATTGAGTCAAATTTCAAGAATCTATTCGATTCCGATTGTCAAGAATGAGAATCGATTATCACGATCCGATCAATGTGATTCAATCCGATATTGATATGGATCAAGGCTATTAAAAACTTTTGAGTTGTTATCTTAACTACATGCCTGCAGTTCAGTGATTAACACTGGGTGGGTAACAGCTCACTGTTCGTCTGGACTTTTCCTTCCAATTTTAGCTGTAAAAAGGGCAAACTATTCCGAGAGAAATAAAATTGATCTTTGAACTTTCCATAAAAATTGATTCAGAATCCGTTTTTCTTTTCTTTTCTTTTTAACACAGCACTAATTTTAAGTATCGGTTCATGGTATCGGTTTAACCAATACCGATACATTACATAAGAAAGGTATCAGCCCCAATACAAGTATCGGTATAGGTGCATCCGTAATCCAAAAATAAGCAAAAATCTGCATACTTGGATTCTAATGAGGTAAAACAAATGTTTTATTAATAATCAATTTTGCAGAGATGCGCCAATAAATTAACAGATGAGCAAAATAATCGGACTTTCAACTTCATTGGCCCTGAAGGATAATTAATCATCACAATAATAATAATCATTTGGTTAAAAACATAACTGAATCCACCATTATAGAACATTATTACATAGTCTTAAGTTAAAGGATGCAAAGAGATGTAAGAAGCTATCTGGCATGTAGAGGCATGTACTTCATGCAGGCTGTAAATGACAAAGCCTGTCAGAAGGTAGCAGGAAGGCTCAATAGGAAGCCTTTCTGAACTTTCAGCCTGGCCTATCCTGTGCTTCTTAATACTGACAGGACCTACATACTGTTTTAGTTACACCAGCCACTAATTGTTAATATAGGATTATACATGCGGTTAAAAACATTAATAAAATCTTTTTGTCTTTGCTTTACATTTTAATTAAATAGCTATTTTAGATCAAATTACCTGTTACACACAGTGGGATCATTCTTCGGCTAAGTTAAAGAACTACTGACTGATTATGACAGGAAAGCTAAACAAACATGTTCACAAAAATCCCATACAAAAAAACATGAATTTAGTAACATCAACTAAAACGCAACACTGGCTTGATGGATGCGAGCGAAATGTCCTACCTTTCTCCTTGGCACAGTAACTAAAAAGTTACAGCCTGAAGGTAAACAGCTGCCAATACTTATTGATCCTTTTTTATAGATTGGTTCATCAATTTTTGTATTAATGTATATATATGGTACAGGATGCTGAGATAAGGGGTGCAACAGTACAAAACATTTTTTTGTTTTAAAGTCACGTTTAGGTACCTTTTTCGTTCAGTTTAATCAAAAGGATCCATCTATCTATGATAAATCAGAACAAAGTAAATCTATTTTACCTCTACGCTTCTAGTGTGAAGCATTGCTGTTTTCTAAACAAGCATACATAATTCAAAACCTGCAGTAATTTTCTAGAAGCTCAAAAAGTGTTTCAAGCTTTTAAGTATCGTTCTGGGTTGTCTGGGACGAGATCAGCTTCTGCTACTATTGATAGGAGAGAATAAATCAATATTTCCAATTAAAGTAAGAAAAAAGTATTCTATTTTAAAGCAACACCAGCTTGTATCTTTTTTTTACGAGAAAAACCAAGGTACCAACATCCCAGCAGGATGCAGGAAGAGTGAGAGAAGATTAAAAACAAGGATTTGTCTGACCCAAACATAGAAAAGTCTTTATTAAGCACACCTGATGCAGGTAAACAAGCAAACAAGACTGAAGGCTGCAAGCACGTTCAATCTCTATGCACAGAAATCGACCCTTCACATTGAGAAACACAAATAGCATCACAAGGTATTTCAGACTTATCAAACAAACAAACATGCAATACTACTGGGCAATTCTTTTTCTTTTTGTTAATAGTCAATGGTGCAATAGACGTCAATATTTGTGTGTAATTTACGTGCAATTTTCCTTGTATTTTTTATTATTCTATTTATCCCTTTGGTATATTTTATTTATACATGTCTTGTATTTATACATGTGTACGTTCTGTAACTTGTTAGAGCTGCTGTTCTATTGGAAAACGAATTTCCCAGAGGAACCCGCCCGAGGGATTAATAAAGTTTTATCTAATCTAATCTAATAACTTGCAAAATACAAATGGTGAGGATGACTCATCAATATCACCTGAGATCAAATAAAGTGGTCGAAAAGGAAGTGGCACCACTACTGATTTATCAGCATAACGAGGGCTAAATTTAAACCACCAGATCTCCTCCACTCTACAGAATGCAAAAGAAAGTGCTTGTGCTATTAAATCATCACCATCAAGTCCTACAAATGAAAAGACAATAAAGCTGAACATATTTACAACCTTAGAACTAGTTTTGACAAGCTTAAAGAGATACTTTTTGATATTTCAGTTCATTGTCCTGAGTGAAATGTAAACTGGGATTAAGGCTCCCATTCTGATTAAGCTGTAAAATGTTTGTCTGACACTATAATATAAATATATAAATTTCTCTCTCCCCCTCCACGGGAAACTGTTTGCTGATAAGAGTCTTTTCGACTTCTGATCGCTTCAATTGAAGAAATGTTTGCTAATTTTAGAATTTTTTGGGTGAAGGGGCACCTAACTGCAGTCTCCGGTGTAGCAGCAGATAGAATCTGCCTCCAGAGTAACATCTAAACCCCCACGGAAAGTAATATGTCTAAGGCAAAAATTCCATAACCTCTTGACAATAAGTTCTGCAACAATCCCACTATTTGATTACCAACAAATGAGTGAGCATTGACGTTCCACGCCGTGCAGGAACTATGTTAGGTATTAGTATAAGAACAATTGTTTAATTTCATTTTACAGGTTGCTCTCTGGTCAGGTTGTTTGGATGGAATATGCTGAGGATAGATATGACCAAATAGATTTCGACCGGGTTCTGGACCCTGCCGGTCAAAATGACAGAAAAAAAAGTGCAACATCTGATATATATAGTTCAGTTCAGACTTTATTCGTACCTGAAGGTTAATTTGCTTTTCACTAGATAAGTCATAACTATTAAAACATACAGTTCTCTCCACATAAAGAAATAAACTGCAAAAAATAAAAAAACAAAAGCTAAAACTTGAAAGTGTGGAAGAAAAATTTCTAAAACTATTTGTTCTGCATTTTTGCATTCTGTATTATCATCCTGATGATACAGAATTGATAAGAATTGATGCTGGTTTGAAGGAAAACGGTAATAACACCAAATATCAAATGTGGATTTTTCTTTTGTTCAATCAATTGGCATTTTGTAAATTGATCAAAACAAACAATATTCTTATTTCTGAAAGCATTCTTTGTTTACAGCATTTTTGCACACCTGCCTAATACATTTGTACAGTACCTTATATGAGGCAGTGTGTTTAGACGATCAAACAACAAAAAATAATAAGTTGATGCATTTGGGGTGCTGAAGTAAGAGATCTACAAATTCTGACCTGAGGGATCAGTGTTTTAAACAGTGACTAACACAGAACACATGGCCTGCTTGGACTGTACTAAACACAGAGACCGATCAGGGCTGTAAAACGCAAAGCCATTGCGTCAATCGAACACAGTGCCCGAGGCTCAGAGACATTCAGACAGACACTCAACAAGCCAGACAGTCGGAGCATGACACCAGACTGCACGCCGACAGGTTCAACCAACACCATCCCTGAAACACACAAACCCAAAAAAGAAAACATAGAAGTACAAAAATAGAGAGTACATTAACTAATACTTTATGTTTTTCTCAAATGAACACATGAATATTTGTGCATAAAAAAAGAAAAAAAAAGCACAATTATCATTTAAATCCGTACCGATTAAACTAAATTCTAAACATTTCAAAGGGAGGCATTGTGAGGGAGTTTTCCCGATTATTCACACAAGCAAATACCTCTAAAGTCTAGAATATTACAACATTCTACACTTTAACAGTGCTGTTTACATGTAACGGTACAAAAAGACAAAATGGAGAAGACCGGTGTTGTGTTGTTGCAGCACATTTAAGTATCAATAACTGCAAAGCACAAGCAGTATTACCTAGATATTAACGAAAGATCATTATTCTTTGGAAAATATCACTCAGCATTAGCATGAGGCACACATCCTCGAACTGTTCCCATAAAATTGGGAAAAAGAAATTCGGGCGTGAACTACAACTGATGAACATCTCTACAAATGTGACACTGTTTTTTATCAATGCGCTGCAATGTCAGCCGTGTTCGGCAGTCTAATCCCAGCAGTTATTTTCAGCCTTTGATATGGTTACCAAAAACCAAACGGTAAGACCTATTATCCTTTCAGTCCGAATAGAAAAAGAACACGAGATCCGGTCTCCTCAGTGGGAGTCCGAGTTGATGTTCTCAAGCCATGCAGGGCAGAGCTGATAATTCGCCTAATCTGGTTTAATTTGTCTGGGAAAACTACAGATGGAGTTAAAGAATTCCACATAGTGGTCGGGTAGACAAAAATGTGTTCCTCTGTCTCATGCACAAAAAAAATATGGTGCATTAGATGTTCATATATGTGGAATGGACATTAAATATAGCAAACACAATTTATTACATATATGGATAGTATGTCTGATTGGAATAATGAAATGAAAGAGTAACTGTAATATATGTATGATTGAACTGAAATGACTTCTCTAGCAATGTGCCTGGAGATGACGTGCGTTATGAATTGCCGGCAGAAAAAATGAGCTGAATTGAATTATGTACACCTGGAGAACCTCAAAATAAATTATCGGTTTTTTTGGCAATGAACTTAAATTTTATAACACTTTAAATCAGTTTAAAAAATACAAAAAAACAAGTGATCTTTCCTTATTTTACCAGCAATAGGGGAAAATGAATATGCTCACATCTCATAGAAGGTCCTAAATATTTGCATTTTTGCTGCTGCTGAGATGTAACACTTTCAGTAGTACAGCACTGAACCTATAGCTCATTCTTTGCCTGAGATATTATGAGGAACAAACAGAGATTAACCCAGAACAAACCAGTGGCAGAAAGTCTGCAAATACCACACAAAGGGGGGGGGGGGTTAACTTGTGTGTACCATTAAAACAATAACCCCATTGTCTCCCCACGTCCCTGTTGTGACCCACCAGTGGAGCACTGGGCATGTGCAGAGCCATGGATCCGTTCAGACTGCAGCCCCACAATGCTGTTTTGTCCACATCTACGTGGAGAGATATGGAACATAAATGTGTGGGGGGGGGCATTCACACTGGGAAAGGGAGACAATAAAGGTGAGTCTCTCATGAGGTTGTTGCCACTATTTATTTATCCTGAACATCCAAGATGATGGCAAAACACACAGCAGCGTGCTAGCAAACACTCAGTCAAAGAAATTTCAGAAAGAAAACACTAATTACATCATTTTATTTTGATGTAGACTAAACACTTCTTCTCACCTCTATGAGCCGCTGTATGTTTTCCTGAATCATCCCTCGTGTAATCAACTCCTCGTTTCTAGGTTCCCACTCACTCATCCATGCAACAGCTGCGACCTAACGAGCAACGGCGCCCACCGAAACGAGAATGGATCACTGCAACGCAGTGTGACTCAGGGTGCTTCAGCTTTCTGCGGATCGCTCCCACTCTCCCTTACCACATGCAACTGAGAGCGCTCGCCCTCCACGTCCCCGAAAACATGGCCCTGACGCGATCCGCCGTGCCTCACTGGGCTGTATGCGGCTGATTTGCTGCTCTCGCTGGCAAACATGGAGCAGAGTACCAGCAGCATCGACAGCACTCGGACATGTGCTAAGCACTGACTCTCTTGGCTGACACTTCAGGCTCAGCAATGCTGAGCAGCATACATAGAAATACATATATATATGTATATAAATGGAGATGGATAAGTTGCATGACAGCAACAATCAGAAGGATTGTAGAGTATGTGACATTTGTAAGGCTCATTTAGAGCAAATTAGACACATTTTCATGTAAGCACATCAGCCAGATCATAAACTGAAACCAACTATTATGTTAGGCTATTCAAACATCCAGTCAGTGTTTTGACCTTCAACTCGCTGCATCATACATCTACATTTATCAGAATGAGCCATCCATAAGAGGCTATAATCTGTTATAATTTGGTATAACTTAAAGGTTGCTTGTTCCTACAAATACTGGGTAAAGAATAATTGAATAAATAATAATTAGATCAATAAATGTATCTAATTTATTGGGATGTATTCTGTTTTATTTTACTCTTCATGTTGAGTGAATCATTCAAAAACCAAAGTGATGAAAGAAGCTGTTTAAAGTACAAATGATCCACCATCATGTGCTGAACCTATTTTGCCAATCCACACATTGATAGTTTAAATCATGTCTCCAGTTAAACGCCCAAAGTTGTTTTGAAATCAGACAAATGAATTGCTCAGATAACAATATTAGCTTTTTCTAAAGCAAGAAGATAGGAAAAACTGGGCTAGTCGTTATAGCAAATTTTGCTGGACAAAAAAACTGCCTTCGAAATGATTGCGATTGCTGATAAAATTGTCGTTTTGAGAACATTTTCAAGTAATAGTAATTCATGTACTGAATAATCGATAAACTTTCATTGGTAAAGAACATCTACCGCTGCAATGTTTTGTGAAGAAAAAGCAGCAGAGGTGAGTAAAAATCAAGTCTGGAGCATATTTGTTGTCAGTGGTAAGTTAAGCTGTGAAATAAGCAATGACAAAAATGTGTTCCCCCCTCTTCCATCCTTCATAAGCTTAATGTTTGCCTCGTGGCTTTGTGTTTAAAAGTTAGCTTGTAAAGTTTTAATAACCTGCATATCACTTAAACCTACATCTGTACAATAAATGGCATAAAAATAACTCCTTTACTTTGTATCTTAACTGGTGCGTTAGATTAAATAATGTATCAAATATTTCTTTGCCTTAAAACCAACAACAAAAAAACGCCACATCTGCAGCGTACAGAGAGCGCTATTACGACTCCCTTTAGTCATATGTGCTGTAAAGTAACAATGAGACTGAAGCAGGCTATCCTTAATATTAAAATTATCCATGTTGGTTTTGTGAAAGTATGAGTGACAGCAGTAAAAATTGACTTTGTCACCATTTTAAAATCTACTGTCATAAACGACTGTGTGTAATATAAGAGTCGTAACATAACAGTTTGCAAGTCTTTGAGAAGAATAAACTCTGGGAGAGCACTACAATGGTGATTGTAGTGTAGACTCTTAAACAAGAGTCACTCTACGAGTGTTGCCAACTTGGCGATTTTTCGCTATTTCAAACAACTTTCCAGACCTCCTTGACAACTTTCTTTCTAAAAACCGCCTAGCGGTAAATCTAGCAACATTTCTGAACACCCTTAGTTACTTTCTGTGACACTTGTCATCGATATTCCCTGCAGATTAGAGACCCGAGTTGTTCTTCACTTTCGTAGAAGCTTGTCTGCAACAAGCTGCATGCACACCTGGTGCATTCTAGGAACTTTGTGTGACCTGTGTTGTTTTTGAAACTCATTGCTAAATAAATCTTATCTGCATTATTTGGAATCCACAATTTAAGTGTCCAGAAAAATAAATATTTACCTCATGAACATAGTTACAATAACAGAGTACTGTGAAGCTATTAAGATAAAAATACAGATAAAGTGGTATACCCAGGGTGTAATGTACAACAAAACAGGATACTTAAAGATGTTTAAATGATTAAAAAGATTTAGAAATATGTACAGAATGTGCAGAATACACCAGGCAGAAATATGTGAGCATGAAAATGGGCAGAGAATGCAGAGTTTAAGCTAAAAGCAACTATGAGAAGTTTAAAAGTTTTTTTTCTTCTCAAGAGTACCCCCTCAGGCCAAAGGCGTAACAGTAGCCTGAATGGTAACCTCGTGCATGAGACTCACACATGCTGGGTTATGGTGCGTTCAGACCGCCAGCTTTTTCAGCGTCAAACAAAGCTCATAAAGTGACTAGTTCCACGAATAAACACAGAAGATACATTTTTAAGCTGAATCTTGCAAAGCTCGTAGGCGGGCCTTTTTCTGCTGGATGTTTTAAAGACTCGCGGATCGTGGTTGGCTAGGCAGCTTCAACGTCGGGTAACGTCACTACAGTGAGACGCTCTGATTGGTTGCCGTACTCGTCAACAGCTTTAGGATCGTCAAAAGTTCAAGTAGCTGAACTTCTGCATTGCTACCGTTATGAGCTTCGAAGCATGAAACGCAGGAAAACAGTTGGGAAATCTGCATTTGCGACCCGAACACTCGCTATTTAAAGGTTTTATATGGACCATTTTCAGAAAAATATTCATTGGAAAAAAAAAATACATCCACATGGTTTCTTAGAGGAATGTGACTCAGCTCGGCTGGTGCTAGGAAGAATGGGGGAGTCAGCAAGTCAAGCAGTTGCTTCAGTGACCCAGAAACATCGTTATCCCTCTCAGGAGAGGAATGACAGCAGACAGAAATTAAAACAGGTGAGAAGGGTATGTGAGGGGCGACGGGGGCCTCTGATGAGGGCGGAGGGTCAAAAAAAAAAATTGTTACTCCTGGGCCTGAATTTTTTTGGTGGTTTTTTTTGTTGTTTTGTTTCTTTTGTTATGTTATGTTAGCCAGGACCAGTTCCAGCTGCATTTCAACCCAGCATCCAGCTGCTTAACCAGAGCATCATCCTCCCCTAACACACTCGTCCTGGAAAATAATGTTTGTATTTGTTTGTGTTAACGGTACTTAAGTATTAACTGTAACCCATTTCTTAAGCCTTTCGTGACACATACACGCCACCAAATTAAGTTTTGGATCTTTACCCTGTCGTCTTCTCCCACGCAGATTGTCCAGCAGGAAGAAATGATGCCCTGGCTGTCAGTTGATGGAGCGCATCATAGTCTACAACTGCAAGATGCTCAGCGTTTGCAATTTTAAATGGCTCGCTTTAATATAAGTTTTGATGAATCAGTAAATACTATCCAAAGAAAGTACAACACGTCAAGGTTCATTACAATATATTTCTGTTGTGTTACGAAAGGCTTTAGAGTGTGGCTTATAGTATAGAACTGATATAACGGTGGACCACTTCACCTTCTGCCTTGTTGTCAGTTCTCTCACCTCAATAGCATCCACACATCCAGGAAATACGAATTACAAAAATTTTAGAAAGAAGCACTATGAGCAGTGTTTCTTTTCTGCAATTTACTGTAAGCTATTCAAGCTTGAAGCTAACTTCAGTAACAATATCTAGCTAACAGTAGCTTTAGCTAAGATGGAAAATGATTAGCTAACGTAGCTAAACTATCGCTCACTAATTTCAGTCCGATAAATCCGGCTTCTGGCGGTCTGCACTCTCATACCTCGATGCCGTCTCTGGTCTGGCAGCATGGAAACTAGCAGCTTGCGCACCTCAACCCCCCCAAAAAATGTCTAATCTAATCTACACGATTCACGTAGGTCACAAGTTTTGGCTTCAAAAGAGCTAATTTCGCTGAAAGGTGAGAGATTTTCATGTCTGGCAGAAGAACTAAAACTAGAGTAGTTTTGGGTGAAGCCTACACTAGTTGGACCCACATAAAACATTTCCAAAGCATCAAACTGATACGGAAACGGCGACTTTCCTCCTGGGTCGGTAAGCTAACTCACTTGCTAACTTTGCTAACGTTAGCTGTTAAACTCCTCTAGGATACATTCCTCACCGGACACAGTTCATGTTGGTCACTGCGCGTATCGGCAGAAAACCAGGCAACCCAACAGCTGGAATTATGTTTTTATTGTTGTAACAACCTATATAAACTAGATGTCACTATAATGCTCATGTTTCATATACCACCTTCAAGTCAATTTGCAGGCATATAGAGGCAACCAAGGTGAAAAGGCCGGTGCTCATTCTACTGATAAGGGCATTGCTGGAGCACTTATGAGGAAGAAATGTAAAATTTTTGTATTTTTATGTTTTTTAAAACTTATTTATAGTCCCTTTAAGGTTCTTCTTTTTTTTTTTACTGGAGGGGAGTTTATCAGCCATTATATTGGCTATCGGCCTTTGCAACTGTTTTATATCCTATCAAACCCCAAAAATCCATATCAGTCGGACACCATTTTTAAATATCCAATATAAATGAACAAAACAACAAAAAGCAGAAAAGCTCTCAGAGACCAAACCTCCACCAAGGCCTTCGAAACGGATGTTTCACAAGGCGGCTAATATATCCATGTTCTACAATAAATAGGCTGAAAGCTCAAACGAACAAAACAGAGCGACATTGCTGGAAAGCATTAAGCCCTTCTGTTATCTGCTAAAAGTCTCGCTCTTTTTCCTTTTCTGAATGAACAGCGGACAGGTCGCAAGATGTCATGGAAAACACGCCGAACCTTCACTCAACAACATCAACATGCTTAGGGGTTTTGCCAGTGGGACGAGATGGTGTGTATGTGATCAAAGCTCAGGAAAATCAGAAGAGATCTGTAGTGTCCAGTCTGCACCAAGCGAGCTGAAAATTGTTCAATTCTGGTCAGCGGCCGCTTCCTCCCAGCATCCTTTGACATTATCAGATGCGAAAGATGAATTATTTCTAGGTAGATACTACAGCAAGTCTGAAATATTTATTGAAAGAGACATTTTTCTGTAATTTAGCATGGTTTAATAGCTAACAAGTTATAAACACCTGGATATATATATATATATATATATATATATATATATATATATATATAACTGTAACCTTCTCGGTGGGAACATGCTGCCTCATTAATAATAGAAAGCTCTCCGTCTTGCGACATCAGGGAAACATTCCCATACTTTGCCAAAGTGAGTCTGATGCAATCAATCCCTGAAAAACAGGAATGCCAGGAATGTAAGGGGAGAAAAAAACAGAAAAATGAGCTTAAAGGTAACAGTGGGTACCTGTGTACACATATAATACTTATCTAAATATTTACTGTAAAAAAATATCTATATTTTTTAAACCTAAGTGAAATACTAGCCTGCATAACATGTGGCATTAAATTGAAACTTTTGAGCAGCTTAACTGTTTAACCAGGCTTCTTCTGGTAATTTAAAAAAATATATATGTTATGTTACAGATGTTATTGATCCACTTGTGCTCTTTGAACAGTTGCAGCTGAGCTGTGATTCTCTCTTTGTTGTGAGGGTCAACAGCTGAGACAGCGAGCTGATATGCATCCAGTTCAGCTGTTTCTCAGAGCACTCTGACGTCTAAAAAGGCGAGCACTTCTCTAATTCCACTCATTAAGGGTTTGAAACGCTGCAGAAATTGAAATATTTCAACGATTCCATGTTTACATCGCCTCCACGTTTACATGTTTATAAACACGTAACCACACCCATGTACCACGCATATAGCTGGAACGAAAGCTAGCTGAGTGAGGCACGCCGGAAGGACATAAAGGATCAGAACCCTGGGAACACAAAGGCCATGAGCAAGTAACAGAGCTGCATCTGAAGCAGTCTCCACGCCCCGGTGTCTCTGTGCGCGTTTCCACCGGTAACAAAGGTGACGCAAGCTTCTGCGGCTAACCAGCTGGCTAACGTTAGCTATTAGGCACACCAATAACAAGAGGCTGCAACAGCCGGGACGCTGGATTCAAAGCGCTCCCTGTAAACATTAACACTTCAACAGGTGCGTCAGGGGTTGTAAACGCATAACCAGTTTGTTCACAGACACAACACGCAGTCTGTGCGGCTCCCGGTGTAAAACTGCTGTCTGCTTTCAACGGTTTCCAGAACCCCAAAGTAGAATACGCCTTCAGCTGGGGATAAATCCTTACCCAAAGTGCAATCCTGATCCTTGGAGAGCCCGGGATCACACTGTGAGATCAAACCCGACCTGTCATGAGTGCGTTTGTCCAAAGGAAAAGGAGGTAGGAAGAAGATTATCTGTCCTGTGGCCACTACGACGTCTCACACTGAAGGGAAAGGGAATGCAGGAATGTGACGTTCAGTCCGGTCCGCTGGCAACGTTGACACGTGCACCCAAAAGTAAAGCACGCTGGGAAATAGAGTTTTGTTCAACTACCACTTTGACTATTACTATTATTAACTGCAGCTTTTAAACAAAAGCACGTTTGTTTTTTTTACATAAACTCTATTATTAAGAATAATTCTAAACATAAACACAACAGCAGGAAAATTATCATCATTATTATTATTATTATTATTATTATTATTATTATTATTATTATTAAGGGACGGCCCAATGCAATGCATGGAGGCAGTGCAAATCCATTGCAAAGCAATGTATTGCACTGCCTCCATGCAATTGCATGGGCAGTCCCTTATTACTATTCACTTCTATTACTAATCACTTCTAAACGGACTTATTAAGGCCGGACGGCCCAAATGCAATGCTTGGAGCAGTGCAATCCATTGCAAAGCTATGCATGCACTGCCTCCATTCTAATAGCATGGGCAGTCCCTTATTTATTCTTCACTCCTAAACTGGAGCTCTTATTAAGGGACTCACCAATGCAATGCATTGAGGCAGTGCAAATCCATTTGCAGAAGCATGTATTGCACAGCCTCCAGTTGCAATTGCATGGGCGAAGTCCCTTATTAACTAATCCCTTCTAAACGGACTCATTATTCTTTCACCGTTAATGCGGGTCGTACCGTAGCGTGCACCCCCACAATATATACATCAAAACGACCGGCTCGATCGTGTGAGGTGTGCTATTACTTTTATTGGCGATTGGAGTTACCATGGCGACGTAATTAGCGAAGAACCACCCCCAAAAACACCCTTTGGAAATGAATGGAAAAACGGCCCAAAATCATGAAAAATCCACTATTTTTGAAGATTTACTGTGTAGCCATACAATAACTTAGCAACACCATTCGAAATCCAGATTGTAGCCACGTCCGTGCTGTGTTCAGCATTGAAGACCGCATGTCGATAGCTGTTACGGTTTTGTCACAATTTGACTTCGACCCGTTCGACCCAAAGTTTGCCCCAAATCGACATTTTTAGAGTGGAGCAGCTCGTTAAGCAGAGTGTGGAGTGATGAACTTTTGGAAGGTCCTCATCAAAATTTAACTCGACGTCACGGCCACATATTTCGCACTAGTGACATGATTTTTGTGATCCTTTGTGATTCTCAGGATCGTTTCAAAATTTCCCTATGTCGCACGGTTTTCTCTCAGCGAGCTCTAGATCGCTCAAAGTGGAACCCAGTTTTAGGGCTTTTCTCCTATAATTTATCATTGTGGCTGGTCAGGATTATCTCAGCCAGAGAGATGTTCTTGACATTTTTCTCTCGCTCCCTCTCGGACTGTGAATAAGATAGAGACTTCTGCTTTGGCATGAACGAAGAGAAATGATACATCTCGCTCACACTTCAAGAATTTTTCCGATACCTAGTACGGTTTTCGAATGGGAACGATTTGTTCGGCGCACTTTTTTATGAAAAAGTCTAAATCTAAGCTCTTAATCATCTTAAGTGTTTGCACCTGCTGCAATTGTCACTCACACTTGTTGCTGGGGAAACGGAGCACCTTTGATCAGAGTTCACTAAAGTTCATTCCACAGTATATACACATTGAAGGCCTATTAAACCCCACTTAAACACAGGTTATGCTGTGTTTGTACTAAAGAGAGAATTACTACAAACCAATCCATGTGTCCCAGTCCATCTGTCTTGTCTTTCTGCCATTTCTCTGTCTTACTCAAGTCCCCCTGTCTGCCATGTACCCTATCATCAGTGAATAATGTAGTAGAGTTGTGCTTTGAAATAATTGAACACAAAGGATAAAATTCGCTAACACTCCAATAATTTTCCTGATAGCTGCTATAGGTTTCGAATGGGAAAGGTTCGTTCGCAGCTGTTTAACACTCTGAACATGGAGAGGAGACAACAGATCATATGGCCTAAAACTCAATGTTGTATGTATGTTTGGATGGCGTAGTGGTTAAGGAAGAGGGTTTGCATCCCAGAGATACTGGGTTCAAATCCAGGAGCGAGCAGCAAATAATTTTTCTTTGCTGAAAGCTGAACTGGGAGACGAGACAACAGATCATATGGCCTAAAACTCAATGCTGTATAACTGATGTTGTAGTGTAACTGTTAAGGAACAGGAATACAATGCAAGAGGTAGTGGGTTCGAATCCCAGGGGGAGCAAAATTTTTTTTTTTTCTTGTTTGAAAGCTGGAACCAAAATCCCTATGTTATACACAGTACTACATTGCACTTGTATGCATTTTAGTTGATTTCAGCTTTTCTAGTATATTTTCATACTAATCCTACTAATACTAATGACAACATGTTAGCTAGCATTAGCATGCTAGTTAGCATTACCATGCTAGCTGTTGCTAGCATTTTAGCTAATTTTAGCTTTTTGACTATATTTTTGTACTGAATGTGATTATAGTAATGCCAACATGTTAGCTAGCATTAGCATGCTAGTTAGCATTAGCATGCTAGCTGTTGTTAGCATTTTAGCTAATTTTAGCTTTTTGACTATATTTTTTTACTGAATGGGTTTATAGTATTGCCAACATGTTAGCTAGCATTAGCATGCTAGTTAGCATTAGCATGCTAGCTGTTGTTAGCATTTTAGCTAATTTTAGCTTTTTGACTATATTTTGGTACTGAATGGGTTTATAGTAATGCCAACATGTTAGCTAGCATTAGCAAGCTAGTTAGCATTAGCATGCTAGTTAGCATTAGCATGCACACCGTGGCCGTCCCGCTTCGTCTAAAATTCCTTGAAATTTCTAGTTATTATTTATTATTCTTCCGCCACCGTTAATGCGGGTCGTACCGTAGCGTGCACCCCCACAATATATACATCAAAACGACCGGCTCGATCGCGTGATGTTAGCTATTACTTTTAGTGGCGATTGGAGTTACCATGGCGACGTAATTAGCGAAAAACCACGCCAAAAAATGCCCAAAATCCCCATAGGAAATGAATGGAAAAACGGCCAAAAATCATGAAAATCCACTATTTTTGAAGATTTAACTGTGTAGCCCATTACAATAGACTCTAAAAAATCCAATAAAATTCAGATTAAATAGCCACGTCCGTTGCTGTGTTCAGCATTGAAGACCGCATGTCGATAGCTGTTACGGTTTTGTCACAATTTGACTTTGTTCGACCCAAAGTTTGCCCCAAATCGACATTTTTAGAGTGGAGCAGCTCGTTAAGCAGAGTGTGGAGTGATGAACTTTTGAAAGGTCCTCATCAAAATTTAACTCGACGTCACGGCCACATATGTCGCACTAGTGACATGATTTTCGGTCATGAAATAGAGCCGCCCTTTGTGATTCTCAGGATCATTTCAAAATTTCCCTATGTCGCACGGTTTTCTCTCAGCGAGCTCTAGATCGCTCAAAGTGGAACCCAGTTTTAGGGCTTTTCGCCTATAGTTTATCATTGTGGCTGGTCAGGATGATCTCAGCCAGAGAGATGTTCTTGGTCATTTTTCTCTCGCTCCCTCTCGGACTGTGAATAAGGTAGAGACTTCTGCTTTGGCATGAACGAAGACAAATGATACATCTCGCTCACACTTCAAGAATTTTTCCGATACCTTGTACGGTTTTCGAATGGGAACGATTTGTTCGGCGCACTTTTTAATGAAAAACTAAATCTAAGCTGTTAATCATTCTAAAGTGACTGCAGCTGCTGCAGTTTTCACTCACACTTGTTGCTGGGGAAACGGAGCACCTTTGATCAGAGTTCACTAAAGTTCATTCCACAGTATATACATATTGAAGGCCTATTAAACCCCACTTAAACACAGGTTATGCTATGCAGTACTATAGAGAGAAGTACTACAAACAAGTCCATGTGTCAGTCCATCTGTCTTTTTCTTTCTGACCATGTCTATGTCTTTCTCAGTCCCCCTGTCTGCCTGTACCATTTCATCTGTGAATAAGATAGAGAGTTGTGCTTTGAAATAATTGAACACAAAGGATAAATATCGCTAACACTCCAATAATTTTCCTGATAGCTGCTATAGTTTTCGAATGGGAAAGGTTCGTTCGCAGCTGTTTAACATTCTGAACATGGAGAGGAGACAACAGAACATATGGCCTAAAAGTCAATGTTATATGTATGTTTGGATGGCGTAGTGGTTAAGGAAGAGGGTTGGCATCCCAGAGGTACTGGGGTCAAATCCAGGAGCGAGCAGCAAATAATTTTTCTTTGCTGAAAGCTGAACTTGGAGACGAGACAATAGATCATATGGCCTAAAACTCAATGCTGTATAACTGATGTTGTAGTGTAACTGTGAAGGGACAGGAATACAATGCAAGAGGTAGTGGGTTCGAATCCCAGGGGGAGCAAAATTTTTTTTTTTCTTGTTTGAAAGCTGGAACCAAAATCCCTATGTTATACACAGTACTACATTGCACTTTTATGCATTTTAGTTGATTTCAGCTTTTTCAGTATATTTTCATACTAATCCTATTAATACTAATGCCAACATCTTAGCTAGCATTAGCATGCTAGTTAGCATTACCATGCTAGCTGTTGCTAGCATTTTAGCTAATTTTAGCTTTTTGACTATATTTTTGTACTGAATGGGATGATAGTAATGCCAACATGTTAGCTAGCATTAGCATGTCCACCACCATGCGTGTCTGGATGAAGCGCTGGCTTTTGATTCCCCCCCCGAGCATTTTAGCTAATTTTAGCTTTTTGACTATATTTTTGTACTGAATGGGATGATAGTAATGCCAACATGTTAGCTAGCATTAGCATGCTAGTTAGCATTAGCATGCTAGCACTTTTAGCTTTTAGCTAATTTTCGCTTTTTGACTATATTTTGGTACTGAATGGGTTTATAGTAATGCCAACATTTTAGCTAACATTAGCATTAGCATGCTAGTTAGCATTAGCATGCACACCGTGGCCGTCCCTTCTCTAAATTTCCTGAAATTTTCTAGTTATTTATTTATTATTCTTCCGCCACCCTTAATGCGGCTCGTACCGTAGCGTGCACCCGCACAATATATACATCAAAACTACCGGCTCGATCGCGTGATGTGTGCTATTACTTTTATTGTCGAATTTTTTCATTTTGGTGGAGTTACCATGGCGACGTAATTAGCGAAAAACCACGCAAAAAGAAGCCCAAAATCCCCATAGGAAATGAATGGGAATAGGAGTCAAAAAACATGAAAATCACCTATTTTTGAAGATTTACTGTGTCACCATACAATAACCTAGCAACACCATTCGAAATCCAGATTGTAGCCACGTCCGTGCTGTGTTCAGCATTGAAGACCGCATGTCGATAGCTGTTACGGTTTTGTCACAATGTGACTTTGTTCGACCCAAAGTTTGCCCCAAATCGACATTTTTAGAGTGGAGCAGCTCGTTAAGCAGAGTGTGGAGTGATGAACTTTTGGAAGGTCCTCATAAAAATTTAACTCGACGTCACGGCCACATATTTCGCACTAGTGACATGATTTTCGGTCATGAAATAGAGCCGCCCTTTGTGATTCTCAGGATCATTTCAAAATGTCCCTATGTCGCACGGTTTTCTCTCAGCGAGCTCTAGATCGTTCAAAGTGGAACCCAGTTTTAGGGCTTTTCGCCTATAGTTTATCATTGTGGCTGGTCAGGATTATCTCAGCCAGAGAGATGTTCTTAGTCATTTTTCTCTCGCTCCCTCTCGGACTGTGAATAAGGTAGAGACTTCTGCTTTGGCATGAACGAAGAGAAATGATACACCTCGCTCACACTTCAAGAATTTTTCCGATACCTTGTACGGTTTTCGAATGGGAACGATTTGTTCGGCGCACTTTTTGGACTTTTTTCTTAAAATTGAAGCTCTTAATCATCTTAAGTGTTTGCAGCTGCTGCAGTTTTCACTCACACTTGTTGCTGGGGAAACGGAGCACCTTTGATCAGAGTTCACTAAAGTTCATTCCACATTATATACATATTGAAGGCCTATTAAACCCCACTTAAACACAGGTTATGCTATGCAGTACTATAGAGAGAAGTACTACAAACAAGTCCATGTGTCAGTCCATCTGTCTTTGTCTTTCTGACCATGTCTGTGTCTTTCTCAGTCCCCCTGTCTGCCTGTACCATTTCATCTGTGAATAAGATAGAGAGTTGTGCTTTGAAATAATTGAACACAAAGGAAAAATATCGCTAACACTCCAATAATTTTCCTGATAGCTGCTATAGTTTTCGAATGGGAAAGGTTCGTTCGCAGCTGTTTAACACTCTGAACATGGAGAGGAGACAACAGATCATATGGCCTAAAACTCAATGTTATATGCATGTCTGTGATGGCGTAGTGGTTAAGGAAGAGGGTTTGCATCCCATTGGTACTGGGTTCAAATCCAGGAGCGAGCAGCAAATAATTTTTCTTTGCTGAAAGCTGAACTGGGAGACGAGACAACAGATCATATCGCCTAAAACTCAATGCTGTATAACTGATGTTGTAGTGTAACTGTTAAGGAACAGGAATACAATGTAAGAGGTAGTGGGTTTGAATCCCAGGGGGAGCAGATTTTTTTTTTTTTCTTGTTTGAAAGCTGGAACCAAAATCCCTATGTTATACACAGTACTACATTGCACTTGTATGCATTTTAGTTGATTTCAGCTTTTTCAGTATATTTTCATACTAATCCTATATTAATACTAATGACAATATCTTAGCTAGCATTAGCATGCGAAGATATCATTTAACCATTCTACTGTTGCTAGCATTTAAGCTAATTTTGAGACTTTTTGACTTATCTTATTTGTATCTGAATGGGATTATAGTAATGCCAACATGTTACTAGCATTAGCATGCTAGTTAGCATTAGCATGCTAGCTCTTGTTAGCATTTTAGCTAATTTAAGCTTTTTGACTATATTTTGGTCCTGATCAAGTCAATAGTAATGCCAACATGTTAGCTAACATTATCATTAGCAAGCTAGTTAGCAGAAAGCATGCTAGCTCTTGTTAGCATATAGCATAAATTTTTGAGCTTGTTTTATGACTAAATTTTGGGTACACTGAAAGGGTTTTATAGTAATGCCTTTGGTGTGCACTCTTAGTCGTGGCTGGCAGTGCTAGTTAGCATTAGCATGCACACCGTGGCCGTCCCTTCTCTAAATTTCCTGAAATTTTCTAGTTAAGGGACGGCCCAATTCAATGCATGGAGGCAGTGCAAATCCATTGCAAAGCAATGTATTGCACTGCCTCCATGCAATTGCATGGGCAGTCCCTTATTACTATTCACTTCTAAACGGACTCTTTATTCTTTCACCGTTAATGCGGGTCGTACCGTAGCTTGCACCCCCACAATATATACATCAAAACGACCGGCTCGATCGTGTGAGGTGTGCTATTACTTTTATTGGCGATTGGAGTTACCATGGCGACGTAATTAGCGAAGAACCACCCCCAAAAACACCCATTGGAAATGAATGGAAAAACGGACCAAAATCATGAAAAATCCACTATTTTTGAAGATTTACTGTGTAGCCATACAATAACTTAGCAACACCATTCGAAATCCAGATTGTAGCCACGTCCGTGCTGTGTTCAGCATTGAAGACCGCATGTCGATAGCTGTTACGGTTTTGTCACAATTTGACTTTGTTCGACCCAAAGTTTGCCCCAAATCGACATTTTTAGAGTGGGGCAGCTCGTTAAGCAGAGTGTGGAGTGATGAACTTTTGGAAGGTCCTCATCAAAATTTAACTCGACGTCACGGCCACATATTTCGCACTAGTGACATGATTTTCGGTCATGAAATAGAGCCGCCCTTTGTGATTCTCAGCATCATTTCAAAATTTCCCTATATCGCACGGTTTTCTCTCAGCGACCTCTAGATCGCTCAAAGTGGAACCCAGTTTTAGGGCTTTTGTCCTATAGTTTATCATTGTGGCTGGTCAGGATGATCTCAGCCAGAGAGATGTTCTTAGTCATTTTTCTCTCGTTCCCTCTCGGACTGTGAATAAGGTAGAGACTTCTGCTTTGGCATGAACGAAGAGAAATGATAAATCTCGCTCACACTTCAAGAATTTTTCCGATACCTTGTACGGTTTTCGAATGGGAATGATTTGTTCGGCGCACTTTTTTGAGTTTTTTCTTATAATTGAAGCTCTTAATCACATCTAAGAGTTTTGCACCTGCTGCAGTTTTCACTCACAACTTGTTGCTGGGGAAACAGCACCTTTGATCAAGTTCACTAAAGTTCATTCCACAGTCTGCTTACAATGAAAGGCCTATTAAACCCCACTTAAACACAGTGTTATCGCTATGCATAACTATAAGAAGAGAATTAACTACAAACAAGTCCCATGTGTCCAGTCCAGTCTGTCTTTGTCTTTCAGACCATGTCTCTGTCTTTTGACCATGTCTCTGTCTTGCTCAGTCCCCCGAACTATTCTGCCTGTACCATTTTCATCCTGTAATAAAATAGAGAGTTGTGCTTTGAAATAATTGAACACAAATGATAAATATCGCTAACACTCCAATAATTTTCCTGATAGCTGCTATAGTTTTCGAATGGGAAAGGTTCGTTCGCAGCTGTTTAACACTCTGAACATGGAGAGGAGACAACAGAACATATCGCCTAAAAGTCAATGTTATATGTGTGTTCGGATGGCGTAGTGGTTAAGGAAGAGGGTTGGCATCCCAGAGGTACTGGGTTCAAATCCAGGAGCGAGCAGCAAATAATTTTTCTTTGCTGAAAGCTGAACTGGGAGACGAGACAACAGATCATATGGCCTAAAACTCAATGCTGTATGACAGATGTTGTAGTCTAACTGTTAACGAACAGGAATACAATGCAAGAGGTAGTGGGTTTGAATCCCAGGGGGAGCAAATTTTTTTTTTTTTCTTGTTTGAAAGCTGAAACCAAAATCCCTATGTTATACACAGTACTACATTGCACTTGTATGCATTTTAGTTGATTTCAGCTTTTCCAGTATATTTTCATACTAATCCTACTAATACTAATGACAACATGTTAGCTAGCATTAGCATGCTAGTTAGCATTATCATGCTAGCTGTTGTTAGCATTTTAGCTAATTTTAGCTTTTTTACTATATTTTTTTACTGAATGGGATTATAGTAATGCCAACATGGTAGCTAGCATTAGCATGATAGTTAGCATTAGCATGCTAGCTGCTAGCTGTTGTTAGCATTTTAGCTAATTTTAGCTTTTTGACTATATTTTTTTACTGAATGGGTTTATAGTATTGCCAACATGTTAGCTAGCATTAGCATGCTAGTTAGCATTAGCATGCTAGCTGTTGTTAGCATTTTAGCTAATTTTAGCTTTTTGACTATATTTTTGGTACTGAATGGGTTTATAGTAATGCCAACATGTTAGCTAACATTAGCATTAGCATGCTAGTTAGCATTAGCATGCACACCGTGGCCGTCCCTTCTCTAAATTTCCTGAAATTTTCTAGTTGTTGTTGTTGTTACTAGTAGTAGTAGTATATAGTATAAATGCAAATAAATCAGTGCTTTTGCTAATCATCTCGTGCATTAAAGAAAACACAAACTCACAGATCACCTACAAAAGTTTATACAATTCCAGTAAAATACTAACACAAAATGAAATTAATTATTATTTTATGTTATAACAATGTAACTACCTTCCCTTTTACATTGCCAGTCACTAAGCAAAATGATGTAAATCACAAAAACTGGTAATATAATATAAGTGTCTATGTTTTTTACATACACTTTACTTTTATATTATATTATATTATATAGTAAATTCAGAGAGTTATTTACACAGCTTTAAGACATTTCTGATTAAATGAGCTGTGCTCCTTCTTTCAAAAATCATTCAGTTGTTGTTCCCTAAAGCAATTATTCATATCACACATTTGGCAATAAACCAAATGTGTGATATGATTCACAACATTAGGTGAACGCTGTGATACTTTGTTCAAAAACATATGACAAGATACTTCTAAGCATGCCGTAAATAAAAATAAAATGGGGTAAGTGAGTTTAGGTGATGATCAGTACAAAATCCAACAGTTATAAGAATACAACACAAGGTAATGTGACTTTCACAGAGCAGGTGATGGGAACAGTTAGGAGCTGCACGGCCTGGTGTCCTGAAGGTGCACAGGTCCTGTAGAGGGAGTCTGCAGCCAGTCACCTTCTCAGCAGAGTGCACAATACGCTGCAGTATCTGTCTGTTACTGATGGTGGTGCCAGCGTACCAAACAGTGATGGAGAAGGTGAGGACACGATGACTGTAATGTAAAACTGCATCATCTTCCGTTTTGGCAGGTTAATTTTCTTCAGCTGCCTCAGGAAATACATCCTGTACTGGGCCTTCTTTATGATGGATGTAATGGTGGGCTTCCACTTGAGATCCTGGGTGATGGTGGATCCCAGGAAGCGGAATGAGTTTGCAATGGGGATCTCCACTGTCTTCTGGGTGTTCACCACCAGGTTGTTGCGGCTGCACCAGGACACCAGAGGTTCAGCCTCCATCCTGAAGGCTGACTCATCCCCGTTCGAGATGAGTCCGATAATGGTGGTGTCATCTACATTGTTGGGTGTAACACGTTACAAAGTAACGAGTTACTGTAATCACATAACTACTGTTGTACCATAGCAGTGTAAGGCGTTAGGCCTACTGCAGTGAACACTGTAATGACATTACAATTACTTTTGAAAATATGATGTCGTTACTTAAACGACTGATAATATATTCTGCACGGAGCCTAAACAAGCATTTCCTGTATGACATCATCAGTGCATCACTTCCAAGACGCAGTTGCAAGATGGAGGAGGAGAGTGACAGTGGTAGAACTATGGCTCTACAAAAACGTCCCTAGATATGTGGAAATATGGCCACTACTTTGAATTTGTTGCCGGAAGTCACAAGAATTTCAGCGTTAAATGTAAACTTTGCTCTTGTCAAAAACTACTCTCCACTGCCACAAATTCCACATCAAACCTGTCAAAGCATTTGGAAAGACAGCATGGTAGTACCAAGCTAGTTGCAAAAAACCCTCCCAGCGAAAGTGAAGATGGCATGTATGGCACTGACTCCCAAGCAACGGCGGCTCAATTTCCAGGAATCCAAGGTAACACTAACAACAAAGGGAGAATTAAATAGACTTGTGGCATCTTTCATTGAGGAGTATAGATAGCGCTACATAGCGTAGGGTAACTTGATTTTTGACTTCAAACCTCGAATTTACATGACCCTGCATTTCAGGCATGATGTTTTAGAACGATGTAAAAGTAGTGTAACTAGTAATGTAACCAAGTTACTTTCAAAAAAGTAACTAAGTAATGTAATGGATTACTTTTTTGTGTAACTACCCCAACACTTGTCATCTGCAAACTTAATCAGCTTGACAGACCGGTGGTTGAAGGTGCAGCAGTCGGTGCAAGTCGGTTAAAGAACACAGCCCTGAGGGTAGTCGATGCTGATGGTCCGGTGTCAGAAACATTCCAGAGACAGCCAGAATGTTGAGGTGTCCATGTGTCAGAAACAGAGGTTCCTTTTCTGAGTTCGAGTCCCATCCCCTAGTGTATCTTTTTGTGCCTCCATGTACAAACCACTATCAAATAAAGGTTATTGTAGCCACAAAACCTTAAAAAAAATACAACAATTTTAAAGCTTCATTATTCTCATTTTGGCTATTTCTACTTACCCCACAGTGAAAATATTACAAAGTATTCCCAACTCTCTGTAAATGTTAAAAAATTAGATAGGAAAACATTGCTTCTTTTTTTAAAAGAAAGATTAAAGTAAAGGTTTTGCTTTAGCATTAACTTTTAACTGTTAGTTGACTAAACGTAATTTTTTGAGTAATATAAAAAAATATAACGGTGATAACCTCTGAACAACACATGTCTAAAAAATATTGTCATTCTTTATTATGTGTTGAGCTCTTACACGTTATATGTGGCTGCTGTGGTGCAGTGCTTTATAACTGGGAGACCTGAGATTGATATCCGGCTTGGGCATTATCAGCTTGTAGTCACTTAAAACAACACCATTGAGTAAGCGTAACAATCAAAAGTAATCTGGTGTTAAAATTGCAAATATTTTTTTAATGATTTAAAAATCATAGGACTACATTATGTAATGGATTCATGTTATGGCAACCAATAAATATCACGTTAATTTAACATTAATTTTACATAGGAGAAAGATGGTAAATTACGTCAGATTTGTTTATTACAATCCAATCAAGTAAATTGAAAGAATTTTTTTTTTTTTTTCAGTGCAACTGAGAAAAAGAGATCCATTGGTGGGAGAAACCAGACAGGAATCAGGACAGTGCTATAACTGATATTTTTGAATTACTCCTAGTCCAACACAAAACTATAATTTTTCTATATTGTAATAGTAAACCCAGGATTGATGTCAATCAGTTAAATATGAAGGCTGTGCATTTACCATTGTAGTAGATGATGTGATTAAAGTACAGGTTATTGCAGAAGAACAGAAACATTTATTTTGTAAGGGAAAGTAATAAAAGTTGTGTGTGGTTGCATGTTCAATTCAATTCAGTTTATTTATATAGCGCCATTTCACAACAAATGTCATCTCAAGGCACTTTACAAGAAAAGTTATTACAATACAATGTTTAATCTAGGAATTAGAGGACCACAGAAGATTGCGTCAGGACTTCTCAGCAATCCCTCACACTGAGCAAGAATGAAGCGACAGTGGAGAGGAATAACTACCTTTTAACAGGAAGAAACCTCCAACAGAACCAGGTTCAGCATAAGCGGTCATCTGCCGAGACAGTCTGGGGTTTGGAAAACGCAGCAGAGATACGGAAAGAGCAACAGAAGTGATGCAAAAGCAGAAGCTGGTAGCAGGACGTGGAGAACATTCCTCCACTGGAATGCCATCTTAGTCAGGGTCGTAAAGCAGGGCGGGTCAGGAGCACCTACTGTAGGAAGAGACTAAGAGAAAACAGGTTAGCGCTTGACTTGACAGCACATCATGCAGTTCGGGAGAAGTAGGAGAGAAAGTAGGAACAGACTCTAATAATTTCCTCCAACAGCCTAGCCTAAAGCAGCATAGCTACTAACATTAACCTGTCTCCTAGCTACTAGGAGACCTAGCTACTAACACTCTCTACCTGACTTACATTAATCTATCTCTACTTAGCTACTCTAGCTCTTCCTATCTCTTCCTAGCTTTTGACACTCTACCTGACTACTAACATTAACCTGTCTCTTCCTATCTACCTGTCTAACCTGTCTCTAACTACCTATTAACATATCTCTAACTGTAAGCATTGTCAAAGAGGAAAGTTTTAAGCTAGTTTTAAAGATAGACAAGTTGTCTGCTTCACGAACCAACCCTGGGAGCTGGATCCATAGGAGGGGAGCCTGATAACTGAAAGATCTGCCTCCTATTCTACTTTTAGAAATCCTAGGAACTACCAGTAAACCTGCAGTATGAGAGCAAAGGGCCCTGTTAGGAACATATGGAACAATCAGGTCTCTTATGTATAATGGAGATTTATTATTAAGAGCTTTATATGTCAGAAGGAGGATCTTGAATTCTATTCTAGATTTTACTGGGAGCCAGTGAAGAGAAGCTAAAACAGGGGAAATGTGATCTCTTCTTCTTTTATTCATTAGAACCCTTGAAGCAGCATTTTGGACTAACTGAAGACTTTTAATTGTATTCTGTGGACTACCTGATAATAAAGAGTTACAGTAATCCAGCCTTGAAGTAAGAAAGGCATGGACTAGTTTTTCAGCATCACTCCTGGACAAGATGGTTCTAATTTTTGCAATATTCCTAATGTGAAAAAAGGAAATCCTAGAGACTTGTTAAATGTGAGATCTAAATGACATATCTTGGTCAAAAATAACACAGAGGTTCTTTGCTTTATTACTAGAGGCTAATTTAATGCCGTCCAGGTGAAGGGGTTGACTAAGTAGTTTCTTTTTCAGAGCTTCAGGTCCAAGGGTGGCATGTAACCTTTTTTCTACAGGTGTTGGTGTTTATTGTAAGAATTAGAATATTATCAAAAGGTTGATTTATTTCAGTAATTTCAATAAAAAAGTGTAACTTCTACATTAGATTCATTCATTGCACACAGACTGATGTATTTCAAATGTTTATTTATTTCAATTTTGATGATTATTACTGACAACTACTGAAAGTACCAAATTCAGTATCTCAGAAAATTAGAATATTGTAAAAGTTTTCAATATTGAAAAAAACTGGAGCCCAGTCAGATATATTAATTCAATCAAAACACCTGCAAAAGCTTTTCAATTGTCTCTCTGTCTAGTTCTGTAGGGTACACAATCATGACAGTTGTCCAAAAGACGACTATTGACACCTTGCAAAAGGAGGGCAAGACACAAAAGGTCATTGCTAAAGTGGCTGGCTATTCACAGAGCTATGTGTCCGGGCCATAACAGTGAGAGGAAGGAAAGGATAAGATGTGGCAGAAAAAAAGGGCACAAGCAATAGGGATAATTAAACCCTGGAGAGGACTTTGAAACAAAATTCATAAAAAAATATGGGGGAGATTCACAAAGAGTGGATTGCAGCTGGAGTTGGTGCCTCAAGAACCACCAAGCACAGATTTATGCAAGACATGGGTTTCAGTTGTCCCAGTCTTTGTGTCAAGCCACTCTTAAACATGAGACGGTGTCAGAAGCGTCTTGCCTGGGCTAAAGACAAAAAGGACTGGACTTTTGCTAAGTTATGTTCTCTGGTGAAAGTATATTTTAATTTCCTTGGAAATCAAGTCCCAGAGTTGACACACAGTTGGCACACAATCCACGTTGTTTAAAGTGTAGTGTAAAGTTTCCAGTCAGTGATGGTTTGGGTGCCATGTCATCTGCTGGTGTTGGCCCATTGTGTTTTCTGAAGTCCAAGGTCAACACAGCTGTCTACTAGGAACTTTTAGAGCACTTCATGCTTCCTGCTGCTGACCAACTTTATGGAGATGTTTCTTGATACTTTCAGCCAAAAAATAATTCTATAGAACTTGACCCCTGCACACACCGCCAAAGCTACCAGTACCTGGTTTAAGGACCATGGTATCCTTGTTCCTGGTTGACCAGCAAACTAGCCTGATCTTAACCCCATAGAAAAAAATGTGGGTATTGTGTAGAGGAAGATGCAATACATCCAACCCAGCAATTCAGAAGAGCTAAAGGCCACTATAAGAGCAACATGGGCTCTCATAACACCTGACTAAGACCACAGACTCATCAACTTCGTGCCATGCTCCATGCTGTAGTAATGCAGGCCAAAGGAGCCCCACCTGAATATTGAGTGCTGCACATGCTGAAATTTTTCATGTTCATACTTTTCAATTGGCCGACATTTCTAAACATCATTTTTTTTTGCATTAGTCCTAATTGTAATTTTTTGAGATACTGAATTTGGGACTTTCATTAGTTGACAGTTATAATCATCAAAATTAAATAAACTGTTGAAATATATCAGTCTTTGTGTAATGAATGACTCTAATATACAAGTTTCACATTTTGAATGGAATTATTAGAACATATCTACTTTTTTATAACATTCTAATTTTATGACCAGGGCCTGTATTATTTTCTATTCACCAGTAGGCGCCCACCCTAACTCACTCTTGGTGTTTTGCGTTAATTGGGTGATGGTGGCCTGGGATGGTATCAAATTCCCGGCCTTAATTATTGTCCCAGTCTGCCACCTGATGACCAGAGATGTCAGAGTCACAGGTCTGTAGTGATTGAGTCCAGTGATCCTTGGCTTCTTGGTGGAGATCTTGAAACTGACAAACACATGACATACCTCCAGTGTGGAGTTAGAAATGGAGAGGGAACAAATAATTCTGTTTGGGACAAAATTATACATTAAACAAAAAAGAAAAACATAAAGTTTTTTTATACCAATCTGACATCTGAAAGAATCCATTTCAGTCTGACACTTAGCCTCCAAATCGGCTCAAAACTGTTTGCTGTAAAATTCTGCCCCTATGTGGAGCATAAGTGAAGTGCAGCCAAAAGACAACAACAACTTTATATATAGTGTAGTTAACGTAATGCACTGTGTACTGTAAAATAAACATGAAGCATAACTTCTCAAAGTCTGTTAGATAGTGAATGTAGACTAATTTAACAAATAGCACAAAATAGACCAGCTTCTGCTCACAGTTAAAGTTAAATGTGGAAATCTGAATCTGAACAGAAATTCATGAGTTAAAACTGTTTTTTGTCCAAATCCAATTCTAATATATAACAATGGAGTCTTTAGGAGATCACAATACCTAATATGATCTTTCCTGTTCCTCATCTTTCCAAACCTTGTCTTTCTCATCAGTTCCTCGCTAACCCTCCAAATCCTATGCATCCTATCCTTAGGCATACCATAACTACTTTGTTGCCTTGATCACGTCAGCCACCTCACCACAAGCTATTCTGCGCTCTGTTCTCCTCCCTTGTTGTTGTGCTTTTGCACGTGCAGACGTCTTTAAAATAGCCTTCTCAACTACACCGCTCTGCAGCTTTTCATCATCTAATAAGTAGTTTATTTCTGCTAAAAGCTATAACACACCCTCACTACTTTTCACAGAGCATACATGTCAGAAAAAACTTTAAGTCACAATGTAAAGGCATTACAAACCTGCTACACTGATGTGTAGAGCAGAATCTTCTAAATATAGATGTGAGGCTTTTGAAAAGTTAAATTGGAAATGTATTGTTGCTATGGGAACTGTGACGTTAAACATATCTATCATGGCACTGTACTAAAAACGTCCGCAGATATAACAGATGGTAAACAAAATCCTTAAATTGGTCTTTTTTTAAATTTCAGATCCATACTGACACACAGAGGTAATCTGTGTTTTGTATGGCAATGTTATTTATCAGAAAGACTTTTAAAACTAATGGCGATGTTAAATTTTTTCAATGCAAATTGCAGATAAATTTGAGAATACAAATACAGATTCTTAAACCTTTTCTTAACAAGTATGCTTTTCAGTAAGTGCTAACATTGACAGAGAAGTTTATCAAATACAGCAGGATTCTGATCTTTCGCGTTTGGTTTGTTGTGTTATAAAATCAAACAGAACCAAAAATGTATTTTCTATTGGCAATACATGTTTGGCTGACAGATGCAATTTAATTTTAAACTCAGAAATGACATTTTTACACATTTCAAGCTGTAAAGATGAACAGAATCAGACCCCGAAATTGGAACTTTACTAAGGAATGTCAAATGTTCTCTCAAAATCCTATAAATCCAATATAGGCAGGATGAGAGATCATGACATTCAAACAGGTGAGCTTTGTTGATCTTCGTATGTCTGGGAATGGCAACAATTCTATGATATGGCTATAACAGCAATTTTGTCATAGCAATTGTTAAAAAGTTTACTACAGCTGTGACCGAGGAGGCTGGATAAGGAGCCAAGTTTATCTTTCCCAAGAACAAGATGGTAAGGGAAGTAAATACTTTTTTGTTTTTATTGCACTACTGTAATCGTTTTCAAATGTCCAAATCTCACTGTCAGACATCTGCAGTAAATAGTTGCATCTTGAGAAAGCTTTCATAAGTTCATTCAAAGACTTTTGTGTGCATCCTATGAAAGAAAACAATTTCAAAGGCTCTGTGAAACAATATCGGATAAAAGTAAGTAACTATAGTAATTGATCCAATAATGATGTCATTGCTGCTGTAGGAAGGGAGCATCAGTGTAAACACATTAGTACATGTAAGATTGCTTTGTCAATTGCCTTGTACAACTTAAACTCTGCCTGCATAAATGTTAAAGTTGGTTTGAATGGAAACATGTGTTTGGTGTGTGTGTGTGTGAGAGAGAGAGAGAGAGAGAGAGAGAGAGAGAGAGACTGCAGAAGGCAACGGGCTCAGGTCCAACCACTCTCACTGGGAGGATAGGTACCAAAGCTCCAATTAGCAGCGGACAGAGCCCATGATGATATTTCCATATGCTTGCGGCCTGGACGCCTCAGTCTGCGTGTGTTATAAAAGGCAAAGCCATAAACATGTAATTAGACAGGACAGACCCAATATCTCCTTCGACACAGACTCCCCCGTCCTGTGGCTTCTGAGAGCAACGGTGTGACATAAACAACACCAGCTCAGAAACTGTTATTACTGATTTCATAAAGGCGACTGATTACTTGTGCTTGTCGGCATGTGGAGTTCATCAGCGCAGTGGCCCCGGCACAGCAGCCCTCTGCTGTCCGGTTCTTTTAGTCTCAGGCTTAATGGCTGCAGGAGATACAGAAGGTGTGGGAGAAACAGAACCGGTAGCAGAGAGAGAGAAAGAAAGAAAGAGAAAATCTAAGTGGGTGGAAGTGATTGAATATCGCTTTGTGTAAAACACACATGCACAAGGACACACAAATTAACTCTCACTGAGATTGGCTGGGATTTAATTTGTTGAGTAACAAAGACAAAAAAAACATGACATCTTTCTAACCAGCAGGTGGGAGCAGTACACAATTCCTCAGACTGCTGTGTACTGAATAATCCAGATAAAAGCCTGCAGTTGGACAACAGATCTGTTGTTACCTACCGACAGAGTGTGGAAGAAAATTAAAGCTCTGAAACTGTAATTATTCCATTGAATGTAGTGATGAAAAGTGATGAAAAAGTTTCCCACAATCTGAATATAATAGTAATAATAATAATAGTAATAATGAATATTTAATTCAGAATATTACCTTGTCACAACAACATTAACAATGAGATATATAAAAGTTTAGAGATACAGCAAATGTTCATGTTTGTCAGTTATTTTCTACAACACTTAAGATTAACCCAAGGAATTATAATGAATAGCTTTCGTTTTAAGTTGTACTCTCATACATTTAAGACAACTAATGAATAGCATTACAGATATTTTTTTCATGAACTTTTTAAAGTGAGCAAATATACAGTACATATGCAGAATATAATATTACATATACACATAAATTATATTATATTTTAATAAATTGTACTATTTTATATTTCTCTCCGAGATCTGCTGAGTACAGACCATTTAATTTATAGTATAATTTTTGTTATAGACAAAAATAGAATAAAATAGAATAACCCATTATTTGTCTATCAATTTGGAAATTCGCAACGTATCAGTAGCTGTGATAGAGCAAAGCAAAGACACAATGCTAAAATTTAAAAATACAAATATTATAAAAATGAAAAGTTGAGATATGTACAATTGCCCAAGATATAGAAACATACATCCTGAATTTTACAAATGAATTAATTTATATGTGTTTTAATTTGAATTGAACTTTTTGTGTTTGTGCAAACAAGGTTAGGTACAAGATAATATGTATGAGATACATTGCTTTTGAAATGCAAAACACAAATGAGGCTTTTTTTTAAAATACAGTGTGTGAGAATGTTACTAAACATGTTATTTTGGGGATTTCTTTTAAAGAATTGTATTAATTAATTGTTTTTGAGAATTAAGACAAGAAAAAGCTTATCTAGCAATTTACTTTGTCTGATTAAATTATTTAAAAAAAAATTTCTTTCTTAGTTTGTCCTTCAACCTTCCTTTCAGGAGGCAGAAGCTGCTGGGGGTACCTCTGCTCCCCTTTCCTCTGTCCTCCGCTCAGCATCTTAACACTCCCCCTGCTGCCGTGCTTCGGTACAAAGTGGATGGGTCCGAGGAGCAAACTGACAGCTCTGGCCCATGTGTGTGAGCCCGCCTGCATACATGGTGAGCACCCGTTGAGTAGGTGGGTCTTCTGGAAGGGAGTGGGAGAGGTGGGAAAAGGGCAGATGGAACACAGAAGGAAGTTCACCGAAACACTTCAGAGTGTCAGAAAAGTAGAGAGGGACAGAGAGGGAGGGGATCAGAGTGAGCCGCAGGGGCCGTGGAAGGTAGAGGAGTCAAAACAGGATAGGAAGACGGGGGACAGACGCGCAGAAAGGATGGAAAGGGTTTATAGCGGGTGGTGGGAGAAAAGTGGCATAGCTGGGAGATGGAGAGGTGAGAGATATGTCAGGTAACAGAGGGAGAGGTGAGAGGGATGTGACAAGCAGCGGGTGCTGGAGGAAGGGTGACAGGTAAGGATGGAGGGTGTAGAAGTCGAGATTTGGGGAAAGATAATGATAGCAGGTGGAAAACAGGAGGAGGGAGGAAACATATTTTTGACCTTCATAATAGTTTGATGAAAGGCTCTGACACATGTTTATACAAAAATCTATGTAAAAATCGTAAAATAATACCAGAGAGAATGAAAACTTACAATGTTAAATATATCAACAAAGATTACTCATTCGTAAACTCTGTTTTTTTTCATTGAGGAAGAAAAAACTTGTCAGAGCAAAACATTTATGCTTTCTTCCCTCGAAAGGATCATCTCAAATATTACTTTAATTAAATTTGTTTATAATATTTAACCCTCTAGGCGCCAGGGTTTTTTCTATAGATATTACATTTTAATATCACTAGTTCAAAATGTTGTAGCTTTAATATGGTTATAGATAAAGGTACACCGTAAATTAGAAAAATCTTCAGTATGATCCAAAGTTTGTGACACGAGCAAAATCATACTACTAATTTGCATATTATGACGTCATCAGGCGTTGGCACTATTGGATTGCATGACTTTCACAATTTTTTGCTTTTTTACATTGTTTAAAACTTTTTTGTCATCAAGAATTTTATTTTTTTATTTAGATTTTTCTATATATGTGTTTTCTACATCTATATGTTTCATTTTTTTGGCTTTTTTTCAAGAACAGGTGGATATATCTGTTTCTGTCCTTTCTTATGTGGCTCCTTTACTCTATTCACTATATAAAATCAACAGAAAGAAAATATTGGCCAAATAATTTTACAGATCCGTCCCAAAAATAACTAACAGGCTCATCAAATTGTCTGATCCACTGGTGATTCTACTCTTCCTCATCTGTCAAGCAAACCTTGCCAAAATCATCATCATCATCATCATCATCATCATCATCATCATCATCATCCTCACTTGCAGCGGTACAGAGAACTTTACTGCTGTTCACTCGCTTATAAGCGGTCTTTTTTCTCTCCTGTTTTCGATCGCATCTGCTATTATTCCCACAGATTTTTACATCCCTCCCACCTCAGTCACAATTAGCATTGTGATGACCACCTTGCTACCAGAAAACATACCTTTCTCTCACAGGGAGAACGTGATGCAGAGCTGGAATGTTGCTGCTTTTGGATCGTCATGGCGAAACGTACGGAAGCGTAGAGCTGCCACCTCGGCAAAAGAAAAAAACAGAGCTGTATCACGTTATTCCATGATAACTTTATTGTTCTAACAATATGTCATGATCCGTCCCTGTCTGTGTTGTTTATTCCTCCTTGTTTCCTCCCAGTCTGTTTTAGTTACTTAGCCCTAGTTTGTTTCACCTGTTGTCTTATTAGTCCTCCCTGTGTTTTCTGCCTCTGCTCCCAGGTGTTCCACGTTTCCTGATTACCCTCCCCACAGTATATATACCCTTCTGTGTCTGTCTGTCCTCGTCGGGTCGTTGTTGTCGTTACCTCCCCTAGTGCTGTGTTCTCTGTGCTTCTCGTCTGTTTTTGGACTATTAATAAACATGGGCCGTAAGAGCCACAAACGCCGCTCCGCATCTGGGTCCTCCTTGAGCCAAAACATGACAGTACGACCCGACCAACTGGACCCAGCGGAGTACCAACACACCGAGGAAGAATGGAGAGAACTGATAAATTGGAGCGTAAGTCAAGGACTCCATTCTGACTCACCCTTTTGCGGATTCCGGCTGGCTCGCTGTCCGCCCGGTGTTGGGCCCCGCCGTCGTGAGGAGGGCGGCCTCTCCGCTCCTCGGGCCTCGAGTCATCGCCGCGCTTCTGGGCGTCCTCCTGGGAACGCAGTTGATGTTTCCCCGTCGTTCCTCCTTGCGTCCATGTATGACGATTCGGAGGAGGACGATGACGGCTTCCCGGAGTTTTTCTCTGGCTCCCTGGACGACGAGCTGGACTTTTGCAGCGGTGCCCGGGGTGCGCCGCCTTCGCCGCGGCTTTCTGCTTCCTGGGTTGACCGGTTGATCTCCCTGGCTCCTTCCGCCGATCTACCACCCATCTGTGATCCCTCTGGGACTGGCCCTCTTCCTGCTTCCCGGCGACGAGGAGGGAGGCGTCGCCGAGCTGCTCCATCGGCTCCAGGAGGTTTCTCGCTTCCTTCTCGGAGTTGCAGCGCCTCGGCTCCTCCTGTCCCGCTTGGTGCTGCCTCCAGCTTCGGTGATTCGACCGCCGCTTCCTCCTGCCGCCCACGGCCGGTTTCGGGTCTGCCTCCTCATCCTCTCCAGCACAGCCAGGCGCCGGCGTTTCCTTCGGGTGGAGCCGAGTTGACCCAGGGTCGGTGGAACAGAGGGAAGAGTTCCGTAGGGAATGTTGAGCCCAGGTCCCCTGTGGAGACTGTTTTTGAGCGCTCTTCAGAGGCTCACCTGGAACCCCGGTTCCGAGTTCCCTCCGAGGGCGTCCAGACGGATGCACCTCGGCTCCGAGATTCCTCCGAGGGTGTTCTGGAGAACACGCCTCGGGTTCCTGATTCCTCCGAGGGTGTTCAGGAGAGCACGCGTCGGGTTCCCGACTCCGCCGAGGGTGTTCAGGGGAACACGCCTCTGGTTCCCGACTCCGCCGAGGGTGTTCAGGCGAACACGCCTCCGGTTCCCGACTCTTCCGAGGGTGTTCAGGCGAACACGCCTCCGGTTTCCGACTCCGCCGAGGGTGTTCAGGAGAACACGCCCCCGGTTCCTGCCTCTTCCGAGGGTGTTCAGGAGAACACGCCTCCGGTTCCTGCCTCTTCCGAGGGTGTTCAGGGGAACACGCCTCTGGTTCCCGACTCCGCCGAGGGTGTTCAGGGGAACACGCCTCTGGTTCCCGACTCCGCCGAGGGTGTTCAGGGGAACACGCCTCTGGTTCCCGACTCCGCCGAGGGTGTTCAGGGGAACACGCCTCTGGTTCCCGACTCCTCCGAGGGTGTTCAGGGGAACACGCCTCTGGTTCCTGACTCTTCCGAGGGTGTTCAGGCGAACACCCCTCCGGTTCCTGATTCCACCGAGGGTGTTCAGGCGAACACGCCTCCGGTTCCCGACTCTTCCGAGGGTGTTCAGGCGAACACGCCTCCGGTTTCCGACTCCGCCGAGGGTGTTCAGGAGAACACGCCTCCGGTTCCTGCCTCTCCCGAGGGTGTTCAGGGGAACACGCCTCCGGTTCCTGCCTCTTCCGAGGGTGTTCAGGAGAACACGCCTCCGGTTCCTGCCTCTTCCGAGGGTGTTCAGGGGAACACGCCTCCGGTTCCCGACTCCACCGAGGGTGTACAGGAGAACACGCCTCCGGTTCCCGACTCCGCCGAGGGTGTTCAGGAGAACACGCCTCCGGTTCCTGCCTCGTCCGAGGGTGTTCAGGAGAACACGCCTCCGGTTTCCGACTCCGCCGAGGGTGTTCAGGAGAACACGCCTCCGGTTCCTGCCTCTGCAGAGGGTGTTCAGGCGAACACGCCTCCGGTTCCTGCCTCTGCAGAGGGTGTTCAGGCGAACACGCCTCCGGTTCCTGCCTCTGCAGAGGGTGTTCAGGCGAACACGCCTCCGGTTCCTGCCTCTGCAGAGGGTGTTCAGGCGAACACGCCTCCGGTTCCTGACTCTGCCGAGGGTGTTCAGGCGAACACGCCTCCACCTAAGCTCAAGGTTCCACGCCGCCGGCCTCCAAGGCTCAAGGTTCCACGCCGCCGGCCTCCAAGGCTCAAGGTTCCACGCCGCCGGCCTCCAAGGCTCAAGGTTCCACGCCGCCGGCCTCCAAGGCTCAAGGTTCCACGCCGCCGGCCCCCAAGGCTCAAGGTTCCACGCCGCCGGCCCCCAAGGCTCAAGGTTCCACGCCGCCGGCCCCCAAGGCTCAAGGTTCCACGCCGCCGGCCCCCAAGGCTCAAGGTTCCACGCCGCCGGCCCCCAAGGCTCAAGGTTCCACGCCGCCGGCCCCCAAGGCTCAAGGTTCCACGCCGCCGGCCCCCAAGGCTCAAGGTTCCTCGTCGTCGGCCTCCTCGTCTGACGGTCCCTCGTCGTCGGCCTCCTCGTCTGACGGTCCCTCGTCGTCGGCCTCCTCGTCTGACGTTCCCTCGTCGCCGGCCTCCTCGTCTGCTGTTTCCTCGTCGCCGGCCTCCTCGTCTGCTGTTTCCTCGTCGCCGGCCTCCTCGTCTGCTGTTTCCTCGTCGCCGGCCTCCTCGTCTGCTGTTTCCTCGTCGCCGGCCTCCTCGTCTGTTGGTTCCTCGTCGCCGGCCTCCTCGTCTGTTGGTTCCTCGTCGCCGGCCTCCTCGTCTGTTGGTTCCTCGCCGCCGGCCTCCTCGTCTGTTGGTTCCTCGCCGCCGGCCTCCTCGTCTGTTGGTTCCTCGTCGCCGGCCTCCTCGTCTGTTGGTTCCTCGTCGCCGGCCTCCTCGTCTGTTGGTTCCTCGTCGCCGGCCTCCTCGTCTGTTGGTTCCTCGTCGCCGGCCTCCTCGTCTGTTGGTTCCTCGTCGCCGGCCTCCTCGTCTGTTGGTTCCTCGTCGCCGGCCTCCTCGCCTGCTGATCCCTCGCCGCCGGCCGCCACGTCATGGGTCTTCTGGGGACTGTGGTTTTGTCCCTCCGTCCTGGACCCCCTCCTCCCGCCCTGGCTTGAGTTTCCTACTTGGTGCGCCAGGTGGCGCACCTTGAGGGGGGGGTACTGTCATGATCCGTCCCTGTCTGTGTTGTTTATTCCTCCTTGTTTCCTCCCAGTCTGTTTTAGTTACTTAGCCCTAGTTTGTTTCACCTGTTGTCTTATTAGTCCTCCCTGTGTTTTCTGCCTCTGCTCCCAGGTGTTCCACGTTTCCTGATTACCCTCCCCACAGTATATATACCCTTCTGTGTCTGTCTGTCCTCGTCGGGTCGTTGTCGTCGTTACCTCCCCTAGTTCTCTGTGCTTCTCGTCTGTTTTTTTGGACAATTAATAAACATGGGCCGTAAGAGCCACAAACGCCGCTCCGCATCTGGGTCCTCCTTGAGCCTAAACATGACACAATATACTTTTCACGTTTGTACAATATAATATCACGTTATTATGTGAAAACTTTATTGTAGTTTATATCCATGGAGCCTTCCATGTCCCTCAAGCTGATCAGCGAGAAAAGTAGCCACTTCCATCGGATCAGACTCATTCTTCCTCCTGTACAGCCCCATGCATTTTAGGTTCCTTCTCAGTGTCCGCATACTTATCACAATACTGTCCAAGCTAGTCAGTAACTGCAAAATCTCCCCATGCCTCAATCCAAGCATAAAATAGAACTTAATTAATTCCAGTAAACGAGACATTTTTGCACGCGCTGATCTGCACCGTTATCAACTTCAACTGGTGTGAAAATTATATTGTTAAAAAATTAATTATTCAAGTTTGTACAATATATTATCATGTTCTTACAATATATTTATATTGTACAAACGTGAAAAATATATTGTTAGAACAATAATGTTTTCACGTAATAACGTGATATTATATTGTACAAACTTGAAAAGTATATTGTTAGAACAATAAAGTTTTCACGTAATAACGTGATATTATATTGTAGAAACGTGAAAAGTATATTGTTCAAACAATAAAGTTATCATGGAATAACGTGATACAGCTCTGTTTTTTCTTTTGCCGAGGTGGCAGCTCTACGCTTCCGTCGAAACGGGACTGGCTGTTCCTGCGGGACATTTTAGTTTCACTTTCTCCCGGGACAACTGAACAGATCAGAGGTAAATATTTCTCTTCAGAATCTGAATAAGCCAATACTTCCCGGCGGGGAACACCGACGTCTCGGCCTCATAAGTTTTATCTTTCTAAACCTCGCTTTATCTATACTGTGACCGCAGCAGCTGCACCTCGAGTCCCCCGCTCGCGGCGCTGACTTAAAGGCCGATTTACTCCAAAAGTTTCCACGGTAACACACCCAAAAAAGCGTCCAATGTTAAAGGTACACATGACCGCCATCTCCTGGTGTAAAGTAGTAATTCAACTAGTGGCCCTATCTCCAGCTGTGGCTCGTTAAAGTCAACAATGTTGCTTGTCGCAATATTGCCACTTTGGCGCCTAGAGGGTTAACATTTTTTTTCAACATAAGTTTTACTCTGAACTCATCCACCAGTTTTTCTTCCTAATACTTGACTGCATCTGGTCTACTTATTTGTTTAAAGTGAATACATTCATGAATGCTGCGTCATCCATTTCACTTTCTTGCTTTACTAGAGTAAATATGAACTTACATTGCAGGGCAGCCAGACCCACCATACTGTTTGCCTACATTGCCAGGAAAGGACACACGCACAAATAAATATATATTTAAAGCTACATCTGTGGTTAAATTTTAGTATGAAAAACACTCCATAAAGAAATACCAGACGTGTACTCTCTTGTAGCCGCTCCTCAGAAACAGAAAACACTCAATGTGATGTCATGCGATTGTTAAATCCCTATAAATCTCAAACTTTTTGTGTTTGAACATCTGTGACAGTAGCTAATGCATTACTAGCTTTTTTTAAATTAAACCATCAGCCCGACATCAGTGTAGCCTACTGGTGCTTTTATGGTCTCAGTTGAAAAAGGAAAAAATAACAATTTATAATGCTACCGCAGAACAGAGTCAGCATGGACATATGCTGAAGCTTGTAAGTCAATATATGGTCAGAAGCAAATAAAAAACGGCAAAGCCGTGTAAATAAAGCTATGATTTTGTTTTTAATGTTTAATTTTGTAATTAAACTGATGATTAACTTTCTCCACATAATAAATAGATCTCCCAGTTTCTGTTGATGTGAAAGGTCTGCTACTCTGTCTGCTGATAGTACCGGCACAGAGTAGGTGGTTTAACACCGACTTTCTTTCCCACGTATGTTTACAAGTGTAATGAAGCTACATTGTATTAAACATCCGCCTCTCCACTCATTTGTATATAAATGTGTGTTGAATCAGAAATCTCAGCCCACTTACTGACCTTGTCTGAACTGTAGTATGTGTGCAATGATATCATGAGGTGCCTTCTGGCCAGAGTTGGGTTGTAAAACGGTGTGGATTCATGTATTTATGGTTGTCTTGACTGGAAACAGGGGGAAAATGAGGGAAGGGTGTCTGGTTATTCCAAATTCATGCCTAATAAAACCTCATCCCACACAAGGCTGAGACACTGTGGTCGTCTTTGAACCTTTTTGTTTTGCTTTCTAATTAAAACAATATCCATGGTTGAGTTTGCTTGTGTGTGCATGAAAATCCTTACTTATTCTCCCTGCTTCAGTTTTCCAAGTCACTGACATATTTCATGGTTGTAACAAAAAAAATAATAAATAAAATAAATTTAGATAACATTTCTGAAGCAAAAGTTAAAAATATTTGAACATTTGAAAAAGATTAGCAAGTTTTTCTAACATATTAAATATGTAACATCAATTTTGATGATAAATAAGAAATTTAAGAAATATAAACAAACACACTGAATATCTATTCAAATGGGTTAAAATTAAACAATGCAATATCTGGTGAAAAGGCACAAAGGCAAATCAGGTCACTTAGACATGATTAGAACATAATTACTTAGCATTTTAAAGATGGTTTGCCTTGTTTATACCTCAGACAGTTAATTTGGGGCGCATCTAAATTTAAAGGTGAGCTTAAAAACCTGAACCACTCAGAGAGATGCTTGTAGCAGCTTATTAGGTTGATAAAATAGTATAAAATTAGCCAAAAAGCCAGGTCAAAAGATAAAAAAAAAAAATTGCCTCAAAATACAAGAGCTACAGCAGGTTCTTGCGATTGTTTACATGAAAGTGACTGCCTCTGCTAACCAAAAAATAAGTAGAAATAATGTATAATTTTATCTTTTGTAGAAGGTGTCCAAAAAACAACAACCCTTGGCTTTCTAACAAAAACTTGAAAGCCATACTAAAGATTTTTATGGAAACTTTTATGAAGTGACAATCTTGAGACAAATGTATTATTATTGGACACTAGAACAGAATTGATCATGAACCCAACTCAGATTTCCCAGTAAAATAACCTCATAACATTTGTGTAGCATGGAGGTGGAGTTGTCAGGGTTTGTGGATGTTTTGTTGGTGCAGGACTTGTTCAAGTCACCACTTTTAGAGAAGGGTACAATTTCCTGCGTCAATGGATGATTGGGAAAAATGTGAGACTGTCTGTATATTCAAGTATAAGCAGAACTGGAATATGCAACGTGACAATGACCTAAGAGACTCCAGTTAATCCACCAAGAACTGGCAGAACACAAAAAAATGAAAAACCCTGCAACGAATCAAAGCGATGATCTCAATCTCATTGAGAAAATGTGAGGTATTTTGAAAAAGCCTGCAGATGCAAGAAATCCCTCCAAATCTCACAAAGGAAAATAAATAGAGGGGCATTCTCCCCACACAATAATGTTAGAAACTGGCATATGATTTCGATTTCCACCAATGTGTGTAAGATTAGCAATTAAGAGTTGAGGTGTCCTAACTTTTTCTTTGTTAGAAAACATATTTTTGTGGCATCCTTTTCTGCAACTAGTACCTCTAATTAAATCACTGTCATTCAGGCTCGACTTCATTAACACACCCCCACACAAACACACAGGTCTGTTCACTGATTTTTAATAAAATATTTGATGTTTAGTGAAGTTTTTCCATAAACTTTAAAGACATTTGTGAATCATCAGCTGGTTTTACCTAATGATGTTACTCAGGTGAGCTTTTAAAACAGTGTTGCTATGGTATTCATTTGCAGATCTTAAGTTAGCTTGCATGCTATGCCATTTTAAGAACCATCTCTGTATCATCGTAATGATGCACGCATCCATGTTAAACAGGATATTAATACCAAATATAGTTAAATGAGTTTAATTTTAAAAGGTTACTACTTCAGTAGCAATCTTTATAATTTAGTTAATATTTGTTGTCCTTTATTGGCTTCAGAAGGTTTTAGATCACTGCGGCTGTAATTCTCGATAAGCTTTTGAGGTTTTTTTGTTGTTCTTTAAACGATTAACATCATTATGTTCTTCTCTACCAAATATCCACTGTTTGTAAATTGGTACCATCAAACAAGGTAAAGGCCAAAAATGAAATAAAAATGCGACAGCTATAACTTCCAGCTTCTTAAATGTCTCTAGGATTGTGAAGTGCCAGCTCAGACCTTTTACAAACACATCCCAAAAGGAAAGCGAAATCTAAAGGGAAACCTTTCAGATGCTTCATCAATCTTTCAGTCCTGTATAAAATGGGAGGGGGGGACAGTTTGGACTTAGACTGCATCCCTTTCTTCTGGACGTCCTTTTAACTCAGGAATGTGGTTCATTCATTGGAGGGCATGTGAGAACATGTTAGGTAGCCGTGCTAGTTTACATGAAAAGGAAACACCAGAGATAAGCTCTGCAACATTGCCATTAAACTATTTTGTATTTTAAAAAATGTGTTGTGCTTCTAAATTATTGCTCTGTGGAGAAAAACAAACAAAAAATATTTTCTGGTTTATTTAAACTAAATAACTTGATGAAACTTTAATTTTCCAATTTTTTTTCTCAGAATAGGGCGGAAAATTTAGAAAAATACAACATCTCCAACAGAATAAGTTCACACACCTTCAATTTAAGCTCCTCATAAGGCTCTTTAGAAAGGCTGATTCTAACCCTCCAACTGCCCTGTCTTCAAATTTAGCTGAACATGATGATTTTTTAATTTATTTTGTATTTTTTTTTTGCCAGAATCTGACTGAAAAGCTTCTAATACACATATAGATTTGCACTTAAATCATTTTCCAATCTCACAGATGTCGGAACCAAATCTGGTGTCATTGTTTTGAGTTTTTATCAATTTTGGTGTCTATGGAAAGTAAAAGAATGCAAAAAAAGAGGGCTATGCATTTTGTTTCTTATTACACTATAAAAATATATCTAAATTCAGTTATTTGAAGATCTTTTATTTTTTAATTGACATCTTCATTGTTGCAGAGGCTTTAAAGTTGTAAGAACTGGCTTCAACACTATTACTTCTAAATCCAGTATTAATTCAGAGTTCAGGAGTTAAAATTCTTTTAAATAAATGGCTTGTTTTTTAGTATTGGTTTAAGATACGTTATGCACAGTTTCGAAAGCCAAGAGGATTATGTGTAAAATGTGCTTGAATATGTGTGGTTGACCTGTGGTAGTCAATGTGAGGGGAGTTAGGGGGTTTCATTGTAGTGGTGGCTGAAGCTCTGATATGATCAGGGGTAGACCGTCTCTGTGTGCCTCTGTGGGTAGAAATGACTTCGGTGAACAACCCAAATCACTGAGGTGTGGCACTTTCTGAGCCTTGCGTGTGCTGCAGAAACGGGGTGTTGGTTTCTCTTCATCACAGACAAACGGTAAAACAGGACACACGACGTGGAATAAAAACCACAGTGTGTGCGTACAATTTTAACATTCATGCTTTGCAAGGGGAGGGACCCTCGCATCAACTGACACAATGTGAAGGCAAGCTGATGGGTGTTTATTGCCAATAACTGCCGATTCCAAATATCTGGACAGTCTGTTGATGGGTGTGTGTGCGTGTGTGTGTATGTGATGGTGACTCATGCCAGAACATGCCTGTGTTTCATCTAACTTTTCTAGTCAGTCACGTTCTTTGTGCTGGCAGAGGTGGCCGTTTCAACACTGTCACGAGCGCACACGTGAACACCCCCCCAATCACAACCCACTACACACACACACACACACACACACAAACACACACACATGAACATGCAGACACAGCCTCCTGGTTTTCATAGCAGCATACAAACCTCCTGATGTATTTATTAGACAATAACTGCATACATTACTGAATTTCCCCTCGTGGGACAATAAAGGATTATTCAATTCAATTCAATTACTTTTAACAGATTTCATTAATGACCCTTTCTCTATTAGGTGATTCTTATCTAATCTGGTTATTGGAGACAAAGAGACTTTGCCACTGATGCTAACGTTACCTGATGTGTGATGCAGGATCTCTTCACCACTTTCCTCTGATGCACCTGAGTGAAATCAACAACTTCCTTCAAAGGTCCCCTAATTGATCAACAGAATCCACCTTGTGGGTATTTTTTTCTCAGCATAAATCCAGCTGAAGGCCTCAAAGTTTTTTTTTTATAGAGGATGTAAGCAAGTAAACAGCACCATGAAAACCAAGGAGCATAAAAAAGAGAAGTGTGAAGAAGCTGAGTGATTATGGTGGTGGCAGAATCATGCTGTGGGCTGCTTTTCATCAGAGGGCACCTAGAAGCAGCTCCAAATCCAACTGGAAGACAAATTGAGCTAAATCAGGAGTAACACTGGAAGAAAATCTGTTGGAGACTGCTGAGGACTTGAGACAGGGGAGGAGATTCAACTTCTGGCAGAATAATGGACTGGAACATACAGGAAGAGGTGTACTATTGTAAGCATCAACTCCGTTTAATCTAAATGAGCTTCAGAGATTTCCTGCCTTCAGCCTCTGAGCGAGCTGTTCAAAATATGCCCCGCTTTCTACGTCACTAGCCGGAATATTGGAATATCCAGACCACCTCAGAGCGCTGTCTACAACCACCAGGTGCAGCAGTAAACAGCAGTTACTAATTGGAAAGCACTGGTTCAGATTAGAAAACACCATGTTCAAAGCACCACCAAAGAGCGGTGAGAAGGCGTACCGCCGAAAAGAGCTCAAAGAGTGGGGTCTCCGTGGTGCTAGAGAGAGGGAGGCTTCAGAGTCACAGGAAGAGACCAGACCTTATTTGGAGGAAGATATCGGAGTGCCAGGTAAGCAGTTAGATATGTAGTTTTTTTTACTTAAAGTAATTTATTCAATAAGCATTCAGAAGCATCTTGCTGAATTCTCTGAGTCTCCGGTTGTTCAAGAGACTCCCCTCATGTCCATAACTTTCAAATGTAGTGGTAAAAGTCAATGAGTGGGCCGTGAACCAATATTCTAGAATATTTGGGTGTGGCCAAGTTAACAGCAGCTCATGTCAAGGTACATTCAGACCGCCCTTTGCTGCCAGGCAGCAAAACGCTCAAAGGGACGAAAGTTGACGCTTTAAAATTAAAACCACTTTGTAGTCCGCGTCGGTGCCTCTTCAATTTGTCAGCAGGCGAGCAGGGATTTCTCTGTTGTTTCTAAGTTATTTCTGCACTTACCCTCCCTTTGCTCCAGTCTTCCTAGTAATGTTTATTTAGTACCGTAGTTGCCCTAACCTGGATTGGCTAGTGTTAACTAACATAACAAGAAAGTTAGGTAAGGGATAATGCCCGATGAGGTGTACATTATCAGAAAATAATGGACGACGCGGAGGCGTGAACCGTCCGACACTTATACAGGTGTTGCCATGCAACGTGGCTAGAGCGAGCCGACCGCAGCGATTTATCAGTGAGGGGAAGTGAGATGATGGCTTTACCTTATGTTACGTGATACAAAATATCATTTCAGAAGACCAGTACACTACTTACTGCTTGTGTGTGTCCAGAGGATGATGCAAAACTCAAATACTTTCCTTAATTGTTTTTATTAAAGCAGCAGTCGGCTTATGTCAGGCGTAACTTAATAAACACACTATTTACATTTAAACGCTACATTTCTATTAATTGTAAAATTTTATAGCGATATTGGCATGTCCATGGGATTTGATGGCTGGAGATTTAAAGTTTGTGGCTCGCTACCAGCACTGCTTGGAACATTGGGAGATGACAAAATGTTGCTCCATTCTCGTCTGTCCTGTACTGACGGAGCCCACTAAGCCTGCAGGCTGCTCTCACAACGATGCCCCGTCCCCGACATGATCTGGCGAGTTTCCAGCCCGGCGTCAGAGAGACGACTGACAGCTGTGCTCCGTAGGCTGTGATTTGAAAGAAACAATAATAAACAGGCTATATTAATGAGGAAAGAAGAGGGGTTATACTGCTACATTATTATTAGAATGTAGCTGTTGTACAGACCTCCTCGCTGATTTTTTTCAGCATGTTCCCCAGGTAGTGGACACCCATTGGCTCCCTGGAGTACCACACATCAGATGCCACAGTGATGGAGCGCTTCGGGTGGAGATAAAATGATTTTGCATCTGGTGGACACTTAGAGATGTAACTTCTAAAACTTTTTACTGGACACAGAGGATCCCCGGGCCTGGCGAACATGAAGCCTCGTAGGTTTTCCTTGTGCGGGTCGTTCGGATCTTTATGGTTTTTTGTATCAGGAATATGAACTAAACTGATGTATTCAACGCCATGCTCGTCTCTTTGGATTACGAAAGATTTCATGTTGAGCCCTCTGCTCCCCTCCCTGCCACACCGAGCAAAACACAGCTGGATGTCAAACCACACCTTTCTGACGAGGCCGAGGGGCGTATCGGGAGACAGCAGAGATGAACATCTGATTTCTTGAAGATCCGACTCAGTGATGCGAGGATGGTGGAAGCTGGTGTCCTTTCCAATCTTTCTGTAACGCTTCAGTAACGCCTTAAAAACTGCATTACTGGAATTAAACACAGTGTTACTAATAATGTTGACATCGCTTAAATGTCGGTTAATACCGCCTTTCAGACTCCTCAAGCTGGCAACACTGTATTCTCCTCCTTCCTTGGTCGACTGGACAGACGCACAAAACAGTCGCAAAACGTCATTGAGAGTGGCGGCAGTGTAGCTTTCAAGTTGATGTCCATGTTTTTGTCAGCCAGAAAGTCTCTTAATGTTTTAACTGCCCATTTTGTGGTTTTCTTTGTGTTTATCTCGTCCTTCTTATCCTCTAATTTGTCCACTTCTTCCGGTGTCATCTCCTTGTGTCGCTTATCCTTTTTCTTTTCATATTCTTTTCTCTCTTTTTCTTCTGCTGCATCCCAGTCTTCAAAGTTATCAAAATCACCAAATAAGTTGAAAGAAATGATAAAATCACAAATTTTATGTCTTTTTTGCTGTTGAGATCAGTCAACTAATGTTGCGTCTCCGTTGCCATGTGAACCAGCGCAATAATTTAGAACTGTCATCAGGCAATTTAACGGGACTCCTTCCTAGGTGTACATTATCACTTTCTAATGTACACCCTCCAGCCAATCAGAATCGAGTATTCACCCAGACCATGGTATAAAAGAAAATATTTAATTGCTTACCTGACACTCCAATGTCCTCCGATCGCTACGTTATCACTTCCTGTTCTTACTGTCCCACTCTGCAGCTAAAGGCGCCGGTCATCTCGCCCTTAGTCTCCCCCACATTGAGCAGCTCCGGTTGCCACTGCTGCAAATGTAGGAACTTTGTCCCATGTTTCAGTGTTTTTTTTTGATTGATCTCCACAACTACTTCTGTTCATTATGTGCATCCAAATACCTTCTCTTTGGATTTTTTGTAACGCTCCTATTTATTTATTTTTATTTTACTTTTTTTAATAATTAATTTTTAAGTCTGTACACATTACTCCCCTGATAAATATGTAAATTTGTTTCATGTTTCTCTTTAAAAGTTTCTTTGTCTTATTGTTTTACAGTTTCGAGAGTCTATATATTAGCCGTGTGATGTGTTAATGCCAGGTGCAATGATCTGCGCGACTTGCTGCATGCCAGCTTGCTGCAGCTTGATGCCCACATGCTGCGTAGGTACTATAGAGTTTGCATGTAATCTAGCTGCCCTGCTGCTTTGCAACAAAGGGTGGTCTGAACGTAGCTTAATATGTAATGAGCAGCAGAAACAGCACAATCTGCATGGGCTGAAACAGAGGGTAATAGAGGTAGGTAACAATAGTTTCCTACAAGCTATTTCCAGCAAACATCTTCAGAAACATGTTTTCTAGACCTCATAGAACTATTGTAAATAGTGGAAAAATAGTCATAATATGTCTCCTTTAAAAAGGTAAAGAGGGGTATGCATACATTTTGCAGGGCACTATTTCGTAATATGGTCTTACCATTTTCCTATCTTTAAAGTCTCTTGAGAACAAACTCAAGGCTGCAATGGTTCGCTCTATGAAATTGAAGATTTTTCATTAACAGAACCAGAACAATACTTGATAGATGTGGTGGACTGCTTTGGGTCAAGAGTTGTTTCTTTGCAAATCCTAAAGTTCACCTGAGCATTTTTTGAACTGTGCATCTTTGGGAACTGTAGCCTTGTTTTCAGATTTATTTATGTGAAGGGCCTTTCAGTTTTCTGATAATTTACAAGGAAAATGGACTTCATCCTTAAGAGCACTCTTGAATAGAAGAGATGAATAACGTTTTCATTATGAAGTGAGCAAGTTTATTTTTTCTTGAAGAGGTATTTGCTTTTATGAACCTCATTAGTATCTACTCTTGCAAGTTCATTTTATATAATATAGGTCTTGTTATTTCATTTTGCACTTGAGTAACATTGAAACCAAGCAAACCTGCTCAACATGCATTCATGACTTGCACTTGAACCTTGTTTAATACTTTCTGAAAGCTGCATTTATACACAGTTTGTTCATTAGCTCTCAAGAAAATGTAAAATATTAGTATTTTAATCCACAACTAAAAATGCAAACCCATTGGAAAACCCAATGAAAAAAATATTAGAGCAAAGCCATGTTCAGTTATATAAAAGTTGATCAAAACTGTGAGAAAAAGAAAATGAAGGAAAGCCAGCTCCTTTTAAAGGTCATATTTACCTTTAGTTCAATGTAGACTAGTGATGTGTATTGGCAAGAATCTAGTGATATATATGTATTACAATACAGGGGGGTAATGATACATTATATTACAATACTATGAGTAAGACTATTTATTGCAAATTTTTGAACATAATGTAACAGGAGATAATCTGTCACAGCATTTAAAACAGTCCAACCTGTTTCATACTTAACACATCCAGTTATATTACTAGATCTAGTCAATCCACTGGAATGAAGAAGGTGAAAACAACTCTCAGTTATACTTTTAATTTTACAGCAAACATTGCTATCATTGATGGTTTCATACAAATAAAATAATACACTGCTTTTGAATATCGATACAATATAATTCAATAAAATATCATGATATATTGTTAAATTGATATTTTATTGCATCCCGGTGTACACTGATATTCTTTCTCTGGCAATGTTGAGCAAAAGTGTGTATTTTTCATTAGCTAATAGGGAAAAACATTATTATGGCTCAGTGTCATAACATTTGCTTTGGAAAACAGATGTACAGTAAAGTATATTCACATATATGCTATATAAAAATATTTTCCCACTTTCTTAATTTTTATCTAAAACCTTTTCCATTTTAGATCAGTTCAGAATGTCTAAGTTACTTAACTTTGCTAAATGTCAGAAGAACAATTTTTTTTTTTCTGCTTTTAAAAATTCTAAATATTTTGGGTATCCCTCAACAAGTTTCTTTCAACATTGTTGAACAGTGTTGGAATCTTTAGCGATTCCTCTTGACAAGCATACTTCTGGTACTGAGGCTAATAATTTGTGATGTTGTGATGTTAACACTGAGTTTGTTATCATAACCCGGTTTTAAGAAAAATTCTTGAAGTATGCTTAGGGTCATTGTTCCTTTGGAAAGCCCATTTACATTCAAGATTTACCATTCCGACTAATGTTTTGAGATGCTATTTTAAATTTTGGATTTAAATTGCTTTTCTGGTAATGCAATCTATTTTGTCACATGCATCTCCTGAAGCAACAAAAAAAAAAACAAAAAAAAAAAAAAAAAACACCACACTACATGCCAATGCACCCCCCTATACTTCAGCTGGGAGGAAGTTCTAAGGTATAAAAGTATCTAGCTTCCCTTCCACATGCAATAATGGGAAGATACTCCCATTTTAGATTCATCACACCAAAAGAAATCTGTCCAGAAATTAAGTTCTTAGTTCCTGAGGTAATCTGCTAATTGTAATTTGGCTTTTTATTTGGTTTTGGATTAATGAGTCATCCCTGAGTGAACTTTCTGCCCATGTCTGTCCAATGCTTGTATCTCCTCATCAAGCATTTTGACAAGTTCTTTTACTTTTGTTCTACACAAAATTATCACTAAAACATGTCAGTATCTACCACACAGAACCCATCTCCATCCTAAACAGTATGGCAGTAGTTGGATTGACTTATGTAACGAATACTTCAGCATAATCATTTGAACAGAAGAGTTGTACCCATTGATGAACCAGACTTGTGGAATACCAGAATTCTCTTCCTAACATCTTGCAAAATTTATATATATTTAAGCATGTAGATAAAATACATCCATAGGTGTGCTTCCTCCTAAATGAAAGGATTTGAATTGACCTATCAAAAGCTTCCGAAACCATGGCATCATCATGTGAGATTTTCTAAATTGTTTAAAGGCACAGCAATCTTGATGTTTGTAAGATTTGATAATAAGATAATTTTAAAAAAAATCTACAAACAATCTCTCTTTCTCGAATTCAGTCTGATTTAATGGTTATGTGCCCTCTTCATCAGAACAAACAGAAATCACATGTGGGGTCCCCCAGGGCTCCATCCTGGGACCCCTCCTGTTCAATATTTATATGCTGTGTGTCGTCCTATGCAGACGACACACACTATACATTACATTGTCACAAGGTGACTTTGATTCTATCCAGACCTTAAATGAATGCAGTGAACAAATCAACGACTGGATGTACCATAACTTTCTCCAGCTAAACAGAAACAAAACAGAAGTCATTATTTTTGGACCTAAGGAGGAAAAATCCAGAGTCAGCACACAGCTTCAGCTAATACAACAAAAAACGACTCATCAGGCCTGTAATCTAGGTGTAATAATGGACTCAGACCTGAACCTCCAGGGTCACATAAAGGCAATAACCAGATCAGCCTTCTATCACCTGAACATTTCTAGGATTAAAGGACTGATGTCACAGAAGGACCTTAAAAAACCCATCCATGCGTTTATCTTTAGTAGGATTGATTACTGCAACAGCGTCCTCACAGGTCTACCTAAAAAATCAATGAGACAACTGCCGCTGATCCAGAACGCTGCTGCCCGTGTCCTCAATAGAACTAGGAAAGTAGAACACATCACCCCAGTTCTTAAGTCCTTACACTGGCTCCCTGTAGCTCAGAGAATAGACTTTAAAATACTCCTACTAGTTTATAAATCACTGAACGGTTTAGCACCAAAGTATGTTGGAGATCTGCTGTCACTATATCAACCCATCAGACCACTCAGGTCCTCCAACTCGAGCTTACTTAACATTCCTAAAATTAGAACTAAACAAGGAGAGGCAGCTTTCCGCTTCTATGCTCCACAAATCTGGAACAAACTTCCAGTAGAATGCAAAAAAGCTGAATCGTTAGGCTCTTTTAAAACTAACGATTAAAACTCTACTATTCAGAGCTGCCTTTGAGCCCTAAATTGCGCTTTCTGATCACTATTTGATTCTCGTGGTTTAAGTTTTATTCATATTATTTATTTCCTTTTTAACCTATTGTGTTTTATCTGTTTTTAATCTATATTGCATAAATTTGTTCCTTAAATCATCTTTTCTTATTGATTGATTGTGTCTATCTGTTAAACGTATATGTTTCTGTTTTTCTAATCATGCTTCTGTAACCATGTATTTGGTATCATTATCACTGAATCATGTAAAGTACCTTGAATTGCGTTGTGTTGAAAGTGTGCTATATAAATTGCCTTTTTACCATGCGTGTAAATCTGACAATGTCAAATGTTTCAGTAGAATTGCACAACAGTAGAAAGGTAAAAGTAAACAATTGAAAAAAGTTATTTACTTTCAATTATTCCAGATTTATTTTAGCACAACAAAAAAAGAATGAGAATTATTTTGAAATTTTGATCGCCCAATCTGTTCTTTTCTCTCTCGGTTTGTGGAGAGTGTTTTTAGTAGTTGCGACCGAGCGGCTGCAGGCCGAGCGGCTGCTGTGGCCAAAAAGGCAGCCGTCAGGAGTGATTTTTCATGACCTGTTTGGATGAGCGACTCTGTTGACACGCCGCCAACTTCTCTGTGCGTGCAAATACACTTCTGCACGGGCACGCCCTTGTAGCGTATTTGTACCTAAAAGACATGGAGTGGATACAGACTTGGTGCTGCATAACATGTGGCCACATGAGAAAAGAAAAATATAGGCAATCCATTGGATAAGCAGATGAATGTGGACAAGCAGACATGGTAGTGCCTGAACACACACACACGCGCACACACAGAGTATTTATTCTAGGATCATATCCCTCCCTGATTGTGAGGAGTGCTGTCTGCAAAGCTGACCAATCCAAGTCATTCTACAGTTGATTTACTGTCCCACCACCAGTTTACCACTGTGTAATTACCCTAGCACACAAACAGGGAGAGTAAAACAGGCAGACGGCTGCACTGTAAAATTGCTTCAAGGTTTCTTTTTCCATTAGAATTGAAAAACCTTCACAGATCTTGACCAGGCGCGGGGTCATGATGTTCATCACCATTTCTATAATTGCCCTAGTTTTATGAGGTCACAAAGATGTTAAATTTAAAGAAACGTTGACTTTTCATGGGTTTTTTTCTTGTCCTCAGTGGTAAAAGACTGGTAGCAGACTTTATTTATAACATAGAATATTATACAAAATTGAATCATCATTAGTCAAACAACATGTTATCATTATAATGGTATTAATATTCATACAAATTGACATTTAAAAAATTATATAAATTAACCTAGTAACATCCTTGCTTAGAAATTCTCATCTTAAAAGACTGAGTTTAGTTGCATTAGATAACTTTTTTAAAGGGAGTAAATAAAATAAAAAAATGAGGACAAATATTTGAACCTGTTAATTTTTCGATGTGGATGCATTAAGCTCCTACATACTCTATTTATAAAATCATTCATCTAAATACATTCCCATCTTATATATGTAGTGAAATGAAGTTAATAATTAAATAATTACACATGACTGTTTTTCATATTTGGTTTTTAAGTCGATCGTTGAGGTTTGTCATATTAATTTTAAGTTACTTGAATAAAAATATGATTTTAATATTCAATATGATAAAGTGACCTTATACTCGATCAGTTTTAAGAGAGTGCAGACACAGAGGGTGTAAATCAATGCGATGCTGGATGAGTCCCCATGATCCAGTTCTTAAGGAATGAAGAGAACGTTTCACACCCTAGAATTCAGTTTAAGGAGCCTTTGACATTTAAAAAAATGTATATTTGAAAAGTTTAAATCAAATAACGCAAAAACCTTATTGAGGATACCCAGATAACCCCCAAAATCGAAACACCTGTTCCTGGTCCCACTGCGGACGTCTCCTTTACAGAGTTGACGTATTTGAGGTCCAGGTTTTACATTTTAATTCAACTCAGTTTATTTATATAGCGCAAATTCACAATTTACAATTTTAAGGCATTTTACTAAAAAAAAGTCAATGCAATCCAATCATACGCATATTCTAACATCTAATTTATTCACAGTTCATGAGCAAACACCACAGAAAACTGAAATCAAATCAACAATGCCAATATGCAAACCTTCTGGATTTATCTAAAAGAAGGGAGCCTTTGCAATAGTTTTCTGTCTAAAATTATTTGCTTTAATTCCCCAAAAAATTAAATTATAGAACATAAACTAATTTGTCTCATGTTATGTTGAGTTTTTCTGCAACTGCAGAAAACAATGATGAAGATGAGGACATCCCACAAAGCTACGATGCCAAAGCATTTATTCATTTCCTAAACCCTCCCATAAAGTTAGTAACATGCATGTTTTTGGACTGTGGAAGGAAGCTGTCACACCCACGCAGTAGAGCTACATGTTTTTAGAAATGTTGGTCGTTGCAATAATAATGGTAAATAGCGCCATGACATGATCAGCTGAGATAAATCCATATTTTCTCACTCTTCTCTTTTCACAACACGTTTGGTTTAATTCACGTCAATCACCACAACTAGGTGTAGTTTCGATTTCAAACTTTTTTAGCCCATAAACAAGATGTAAATAACTCTCTTTGTAATAATTATCTATATATTTTTGCAGAAAAGTCTCTTCAAACCTTCAATGAAAGGGTTAATATCAACAAGAATTTCAGCTTAACTCTAAATATCAAAAGCAACATTTTTACACCAAAATATAGTTTAGACCAGTCCATTTTACCCAATTTTGGAACAAGTTAAAGTGTCTAAATAAATGACATGATCAACTCCACCACAGATGCATTACATCATAAATCTGTTATTATTAAAATAAACCTAGTAAATAGTTCCTCAGGTCTACATTGTTTTGTGAATGATATTTTTGTAGTTCTTGATTTCGTTTTCCAACCACAGTTAAATGCATTGCCGTAGAAAACAATCGATCAATCCCCCTTATTATAGAAACAGTTTCATTTATGCCTATATATGATGGCTAATGAGCAGGTTTTAGCCCTGTTATGGCTAAATAATCTAAAATAAGTTTTCAGTATGATGTGCTGCACACGATCCCCATTAAAACTTCTCTGCTGCTGCATTTTCCTCTGGTTGTCATATAATTTTGCCCTCGTTCTCGCCTGAGCTTGCCTGCCCGGGTCCGATTTGTTACTCTCAAACCTGCAATTGTATTCAAGGCCAAATTTAGGAATGGGAATGTTAGGGTGGGCTGTCTATGTGTCACACAACAAAGCTTCACATAAGGGTGTTACCCTTTGCCTTACATCCTCCCACCTAACCGCCCAGCCAGGCCGAGTTGTTTGTATGGAAACGCATCTGTCTGTGTCTGTGTGTGTGTACGTGTGTGTGTGTGTGTGTATAGTGGAGTCCAAGCCCTCCCCACCCTCCTTAGTGCTGGTGAGGCAGACAGATTCCTCCCTCCTCCCTTTTTTTGCGTTATTTGTGGATTTTCCCAAAGATTCGTCAACTGTCACTCCTTCTGTAAAACGCGCTTACAAGGTAGCAGCACTGACCTGAAACTTGTTTTCTGTCTGTTCCTCTCATCCATTCAGGATTCCCTCTTCTGTCTCAATTTCCATATGTCTTGAAATGAACAACATCTTGCTCATTAAAAAAAAAGCAAAATTAAAAGATTTTTTTTCTCATTCTTTTGGATCTATTCAAATCTCCAGTGGGGAAACACCATCTTTTGATGGGCATGTGATTTGTACAAAGTTACAAGCTGTTTCGCGGCAAGAATTGCTGTTCCTCTATTATTATATGCTTGAGAAAAAGGGGAGTCTTTAATGTTGAGGCATGGAAAGGAAGATGATTATGGTGGATGGCCGAGGGCATCCCCATTATACGGCCACAGAAACCCCTGCTGAGTCACGAAGGTCAATATAGGATGTGAACGAAAAGCACTCAAAGAGGGAGAGGGCTGGGCAGAACTTTCTCAGAGATTATACATCAGATAAACACCAAACATGAAGCTTCTCAGATCATTTATCTTTTCTATTCTTGTTTCTTTTTCCTTATTTGTTCTGTAAAGTAAAGTCTTTTCTACCAGGTTAATACTAGTGTAGTGGAAAGCAATGCACAAGGAAAGTGACAAATATTTGTCTCCCTGAGCTCTTACTTTTTTAAATTATTGCATTGAAAGGTGAATTGATATTACAGAGAAACCCAGCAGAACCACAGGAAACATTTATCATCCTACTTTTTACATGAGATGGACCAGGTACAGAAATGTTGTCTCTGCACTGCATATGAGTTAAATGACAGGAGATACTTGAAACTAAAAGAGCATTAAACTTGATAAGCACATTTAGGCCACATATGTAAAAAAAAATGGTATAAAAGATCGAATGTAAAAACAATGGTAAACAAATTGGATTTAGAAAATATAACATGGTGGTGACAATAGCTAAGGATTTAGTCTAGAAGACAAATGCAGATTTACAGTCATCAGCCAATTCATCATGGACACTTTTCTTGATCCTTCTCTTTCCAATTATTTTTTTTTATTACAGGTAAGAGGCTCATGTTGTATATGTATGTTTTAAATATCTAATTTCTTCACATATTTCTATTTTTGCAAAACTTTGTTATTTTAGATTAGGATGAAACACCCAATATTTATATTGTATCATGATATTTATATATATTGCCAATATTTAAGATTCTGAAGATAAATTGTCCAAGCCTCACAAAGCTGTCGGTCTTATTCATATAAAATCCCTCAACCTGAAGGTCATTTGTAAGAAATTTACCATCACTTGTCTGGTTGTTAAGGTATAAGATTCAATACCTCCGTTGAGCATAATAATTAAGCAACACACAGGGAATGTTTTTTTTCATTTTTGTACACCTCAGAGCGTGATAATAATTTATTTTATGTACTCTCATGCAATGTCTTCTAACTCATCCAACAGGTCTCTCCTCTTCTAGTCCACACTCCCATTTCTGCACAATGAGGCATCAGAGTAATCAGTCTGTTGAGCGGGAAGGCACATGGCGCGCCCCATGCTCAGGTGCCCCTCCACCCGGTGATGAGACTCCTCAAATATGCAGCGTGCATAACGGCGGCTACACCTGTGACTCAGTTGCACATTTCCAATCCCATGAGACCCCCCGCCCTCCCACATCAAAAAAAAAAAAAAAAAAAAATATATAAAAAAAGGGTCTGCACTCACACATTTTGCACATTTACAGGTCTGCTACACCGATGAGGGCCAAGGAAGGGGGACTCAGCCAAGGCTAAGGTGCAAGACGCCACCCGCGTGCTTTAATTTTCACCTCCCCCACCATGATCCTCTGCCACTGGTGACACAAGTGGCCTCCTGCTGCATGTCTGTTTTCTCTTCTCCGGTCTGCCTCTGATGAATCCTGTCTCCTCAGCTCATTCCCATCACTGACATGTCTGCTTAACTTTCCTTGGATTTATTGGATTTCAAACAAAAACCTTTTTCTTTTGGCCAATATGTACACTTGAAGAGACATGATAGGTTTGCATTTAAATGTCGTGGGCGCGTAACAAATGGTTAGCAAACATTTAAAAACACAAAGGAGGGATCTTCATATCCATCTCCACCTCCCTGTTGAACTCCTCCTAGCTCATCTGCTGGTAATGCAATATCTCAAACACATTTGTTTACTTCTTTAAATCAAATATATAAAACGATCCAAATCCCATTTTAAAGTGCTTTTGATCATTTGAATGTATTTACATTTATCTTAATGCAGGACTACACTCAAGTCCACCAATTGTTATTAGAGTGTGAGGTTTTTTTGCATTTTACAAGGATTTTCAGCACAGTATGTGTGTGTGTGTGTGTCTCATCAGCTGATGAGGTGTTTACTAGGCTCTGTCTTTAGCCTGGAGGGAGCCCAAGCACACTACTGGTCCCAGCCACCACACACTAGAGTAATTGGCCTTTTCACACTGCAAAAGCTTCATTACCTGCACCCGTATTTGCATCTCAGAATGTAATATAGCGCAGAGTTTATGCTCTGAATGCATAAACAGTTACGCTTCAATAGATTTTTAATGCATGCTTAAGGTATAGGATGCAGAATGCTGGATTTGTCAATCAGTTTTTGTTTTCTTATGTATTTTCTTAAGGCTTGATTTGAATAAACATTTCACATTGAGAAAGTTGGCAAAATATTTAGTCAGATACTGTGAACGAATAACAATTACCTTCTTGTACACGTAGTTACAAATAAAAAAAATTCACATCAGAATTGTTTTTAATTTATTGAATAATTACATCAATAATGTGAGTTTCACTGTGATGGACTGGCGACCTGTCCATGGTCTCACCCGTTGACAGCTGGAGAAAGGCACCAGCCCCCCCACGACCCCTTGAGGAATAAGCGGTTCAGAAAATGGATGGATGGATGGATGTGAGTTTCAAAGTTGACTATCTTTAGAATTCTTTTTTGGTAATGAAATTAATGAAATACATTTTTGTTTGATGTAGAATATGCCACTTTTATTATATTGCCACATTGCACCTAATGATTTTTGAACCAAATGTGCAGCAAAAGTATAAACATTCTTTCAAAAACTACAGGGGATTTCTGTAGGTTTTACATGTTCAATGAGGATTGAGTGACTAGAGCTACCCTTTAACTTAACTACAGATGGTGTTTTGGTCAAACAGTAAACAATTATTCATAAAATAAGTGGAACTTCAATTAAGAGTGTCATTTTCTGTTATTATCACAATGAGTTGGATTTATGTTTGGAGTTTGACTTGGCCAGTCTGACATAAGAAAATGCTTTTTTTCTAAACCTTTTTCTTTTAGCTCAGGTTGCGCGCTTAGGGATCATTGTTTTGAAGACGGGTAAACTCCTGCTCCAGTTTCAAGTTTATTGCATCTTGTAACGGGTTTTCTTCCAGGATTGTCCTGGCTTTATCTTTAACCATCACTGTGTTGATATATCTCCTAAAATCCCCATAACACTGGAGTCTGTGGTTGAAACTTGACAGTTAGGGTTACTCTATACACTTCTCATGAGGTTTTGTCTGTGATTGTAGAGAGAAATGTATAAATAAATAAATAAATGAATAAATAAATAAATGAATAAATAAATGAATAAATAAGACCAAGTAATAAAATGCAGGAAAAAAACAGAAAGAAAGAAAGAAAGAAAGAAAGAAAGAAAGATAGAAAGAAAGAAGTGAAGAGGCGTCTGTCTTGAACGCGTTATTGATAATTAATTTCAAGGTTACTAAGTGATCCATTGTTGTCCTAATTATTCGATTTTGTTGGTTTCTGTTTACCAGCCCATTTAATAAGTACTGATCATTTGGAATCTAAATGTGAGGGTAAATCTGGGAAGTTTTCTGCTCACAGGATCATTTTAATCATCTGTTGCTTCATCACCTTTGCCATCTCAAATTGGATTCTGATCATGCTGAAGACACTCATAAACTGTCCCAGTAACTTTTCCGGGATTATGTTTTTAATCTACTCTCTATTCACTTCTAGATTCTTGGACAGAATAGTGTACGCCCATGGATGAAAACCAATCCAACACAAGGATTGCAACAGGATGCTTTACTGTTGAAAGAACATGGCACTCATGGTACTCATATGTTCTTCTCCAGTTGACTGACAAAACAGATATTAATCATAGAAATGTACTTTGCATCAACCCTATGCCTCTTATTTCCTTTTATTTATTTCCAGTCTTCACTTTACTATATATGTAGATGTTTTCACACCCACCTGCTGCTAATATTGTGCAAGCTCTGCACCGGTGGCAACACAAAATCAGTTGCTCCTCAGATCGGGGTGGCCCTGATGCTTTGTAACTATGAAGGTTTTTTCATTGCAACTGAACTTCTGACTAAAAAGCGTTCATTTCAGATCCGTTATTGCAATGGAATGTTAGGCCATGTTGAACCAAAGTCATTGTCTTAAGAGATAGCCATCGCTTAGGCAAGAAGATGTTGTTTTCTAGCAAGTGTCCACCTTTCTTTTTAGCAATCATCCTGCTAATTAGACTGATGGAGTGATTATAGCTTAACCGACAGTATTCTAGCTTCACTTGAACTGATGTAATATTTTAACACTCAGCGTTTGACCGTTTGACAAAACAACATTTAGGTTGGTGACAAGGGTTTGGGTTTAAGTTAGGCCAACTTGGTTATATCAGAGGCAATGATAAATAGAATCAGAGGGACTTTCTTTAGGAAACAAGGGGCTTAAGACTGCTTCATCATCCTGTCATTTTTATTGCTGTGTTGAAATGAAAATTGATCATTCTTCAAGGACTATTACAATTATATTATTGTTAGCTATTGCTTTTAAAACATGCTTTCGTTTTTTTATGCCCTTAAAAAGTTTTGTTTTTTTTAATTCAATAGCTTTAAATCAATAACTTTCAGTGATACATCTTGAAATCCTAATGGCTTGTTAAAATTGTTAGGGTCCTTTTCAGTTCATTTATGTGGGAAAATGTACCGAAAACACTTGAGATTCAACGACTGTATGGATCCATGGCAACAGATTACCACTTTTTTTCCAGCTAAATTCCTTTTAAAGTCTAAATGGCAGGTTCAAAAATTTAAGAAAGGATTTAACAAATGAAAAAAAGTTAAACCATTTATCCAATGACAAAACAAATAGACTACAACAAAACCACACATTGTAAAAAAAGTACACTTTGTATCTTGTGTGTTATAATATCTATATTATAATAATATCAATATTCATATTTTTGTGGAGGCTGAGTCCAATAAAACACAGATAGTTTGCCTTAAAAAGAGGCAAAGAGGCCTCTTCCCCTGCACTGACATCAAAACTTTCCACAGCAGGAGATCAGTTGATCTCAGAGGTGATGTCATTCAGCCTAAACTGTGTGACACTTCACACGCACTCAATAAACTGCATCAAGCCTGATTATATTTCAATTCATCGAATATTCAAATTTGACTTACAAATTTACAAACTCTCCCAAATGCATAATCAAAGGTTCTGCCCTGAAAGAATTGTACTGGAAATATAAGAACGATTGAAAATAGATGCACAGTTAGTGTCACTAATGAAATCTGATTAAATCCACTGCAAATCTGTCTTTCCTCTTCCTGTCGGCTTTTAGTGAACACCCATTGTAACGCCTGGGCCATACCATTAACAGCCTACAACCAAGCCTCCCATAAAACAATGGCAGGGACAGCGGTAAGGGCATATGTGAGCGCTAATAGGCAGAGGATGTGAAGGTGAGTGGCTGATGCTATTTCAGTCTGAGCAGGGCTAACAGGCTGGACAGTAAGACAGCTGGAAACAGTAATGGACATGTTCTCCTGGGGTCTGAGGGCGAGGTCAGCGCCACAAGGCCGAGCCTCTGTTTCTCAGGCGGGCAGGAAAGGCATTGGAAAGTGAGGGTGGGGGGACGGATGGGTAGAAGGATGAGGGCATGGAAACATAAAAAAGTGAAACTGATGAGAGCGTGTGAGAGTACTGGCTGCAGTATGAAGATACACATCCTCATCCTGCAGGACAAAAAGGGGGAAGGCTCATCGGCGACACAGGCAGTAATCCCTGCTGATTTATAATCAGGTGCCTAAAGTAAAATCCAAAGCTCACTGCTTTTATGTGATACGTTTGCTTTTAGGTTTTAGGTTTCCTTTTAATTAAGTGAATGTTTATAAATGTAACAATTTACAGATTTACTCCAAATATCATGTACACAGTACAATATTTTTTTTTCAAATAAATAAAAAATACGTATTCTTAAAATATTATTCAATCAACATTGTTGTGACCGTACTAAGAAATATTGTTATTGTGTGCCTTTCTTCAACTGACTAATGGGCAATCGAAAAATAAAGGAAGTCGCACACATCTTCGGGGACACAAAAAGCATATTAAGCTTTCTTTTATCTAAACAGGTCATCATATGCATATAGTTCTCATCTTCCCATCAGTGTGTGGCTGAGACACAAAAAACATGTAAGGGCCCACCTCAGAATGCTGTGATATGGTCTACCCACAACACTGACCCAGAAATTTCCGTCTTTTTACTTCCATCTGCAGAAATGCAAAAGATAGCAAAAGGTGCACTGACTGTTCTATCAATGTTCTCAGAAAAAGAAGAAAAAAAACAGGTTAAGTTCATGTGAGTGTTTATTGCATTTGTCAATTATCTGTGGAGATTGAAAGTAAATTGGTTATCAGGCATTATTTCTATGAATGCTATGGTTTCATTTTTTTGGTTTTAAATAACAATGTTACTAACATTGGGCAATTTCTTTTAGGAAATATAATATTCCCAATGTTCTTTAGATAAAAGATAATTAATGAGAATTATACCGTTTTTATGAAATTTGATTAACAAAAGTTTTCTCTTTTTCTGTCAGGTGATCGTTTTAACTGTCAGAATTGGCAGCATCTCACTGATGCGCAGCAGAGCCCAAATGTATCTCTTCAGAGGTGAAATGTCAGCTCCATGATGTAATATTGTTTAGTGTTCAGTCATCACATTCAATTGAAGTGGATTTTATTTGTTTAAATTCTAATGTGTTATCTTTTCAAACTTGAATGAGAAGGGCTTTCAGAAAATCTGATTACATTTTTGAATAAAATACAAACCAAAACCAGAGATTTTCCATGAAAGTAACGAAAGGTGACTAGATTCAGAATGTCATGTAAGAGGTGTGTGTGTGCTTGTGTATAGAAAAATGCTTGTATGTGGATGTGTGAGTTTTTGGTGTTTAATGGGGTACTGAGAGTCCCTGGAAAGATCCTGGTGGTCCCAGCGAGGCCTTTTGTGCCGTTGGCCACAGACTGATGCCCAAGGAAGTACGCTGATTAGGGTTTTTCTTTCTCTCTTACTAAATAATACAGCACAGATAACCAGGGGACAGCACTCAGGAGGTGTGCGTGTGTCTGCAAAGTGTGTGGAGATACCAAAAAGAAAACTTAAAACACAAATAGATGTTTAGTGAAAATTAATATACAATTTTTTTTATATATACCTTAGGAGACTGTGCTACCATGACATTGTCAGATGTTAACAGCCCTGGTACAGATTGGTGTCTCATTGTCGTGTTTTTTGATTCAAGCCTGATATATGATCAGCTGATGAAAACTTCTGCAACTGTCACACAGATACAAAAAATGTGTGTTTAAGGAAAATACAACAGTAAAGGCACTGACTTAATGGACCACATGAGGTTTGATATCTTTAAACCTCAATTAAATATATAATTTCTATTTTTCACTTTAAGAACCAGAATAAATTCTGAAATTTTGCTACTACTTCTATTATTATTACTACTATTACTACTACTACTACTACTACTACTACTGGAACTACCACTACCACCACTATTATGAATAGGAATAAGATAAGGATAAGAATATTCAGTTTAATTAGATGCTTACTTTCAAATAATAGTTTCACTGCTTTTCAAATATTTTCTACCTTTGTTTCTTTTGCAGTTTTGTTTGCTTCACATTCTTTTTTTTTTCTTTTTTTTACATATGAAAACTTAAGGTGACTAATCAATCACTACTTGTTCATGACATGGAAATTTTGGTCTTTTAAATTTCAGACTCGAAGCATGCCCTCAAATTCATCCCGAGTGTGCAGAAGAAAGAAAAAACAAAGTTTTAGCAATGTAATTTCATGACAGCCTGTTTTACAGTAACTCCTCTCTCACCCAGTGGCTTGATATTTCCTCAGCTCCAAATAATTCATGCCCACTGTTTGCAGCAAGGCTAAAAGGTTTTTGTTCCTATGCTTTTCTTATATGTTTTCATGCTCTAGTTATATAAAGTAATTACAATCAGTGAATCTAGAAGTCTGTAGGCCAGAGCTTAGCAAATATTGGTTATCACAAATAAGCCACAAAAATCCAACACATATTATTACATATTATTAACACATACTTATTATTAGTAGGTAAAGGAAAGGTTGGGATACAATAGTATCACATGGACAAAAGAGGGTACAAATCAGAGAAGAACTGACCCTGAGCCTCAAGTAACACATCATTAAAACCAAAGTGGAAATCTTTTAGATGGTTTTTACAGTAAACTGTCTACTTTTGGTAGATGCTTGATCAAAGTTTATATTTATTTATTAATTTATTTAACAAAATTTTCGCTACATTATCATTCAGCCTTTACTTTTAAATTATGAATTTATCTAGTATAAAAACAACAAATCAATTTTAACTGAAGTGACTTACAAGTAAATATATATTTTTTGATTTGACAGAGAGAAACAGAAACAAAAGTAACAGATTTAAATAGGGGCATAATGCAGTTTGGGTGTCAAAATCAGTTCGCTAAGAATACGACACTAAAAGGCATTTAGTTAAAAAAAAAGAAAACCAGTTTTATTCTACAAGATAAGTCAAGGCTTTTTATCATTTGAAAACAAAATCTGTTGCATTTACTGTGTCTTTGTTGACCCAATCTATCTGACTCAATTCCCCTCTATTTCTTTGAAGGTTCTCACTGTATCAGAACAATATGCACGATTTGTCTGTAAATGTTCTCTCAGAATAGACATTTGCACCTGTGGAAATAAAATAACCCTCATATGGTGACATCATAGAAAACTCTAGGTGTAAATGGATGAGAAAATATGTCTTCCAGCTGCCACTCACGGTTAGAAAAACCCCACTATCAAGCAAAACAAAGAACAGAGAGTTGTCTCATTCTCCTTAACGTATGCATTTACGGTCTAGTTGACTGCCACGGTGATGTTATCAGAGTTGTCCAAACCCACAGTAACAAAAACACCCACGGTTCGTCTTTGCTTTTTCTCAGGTTGTTACTCAAGATTATGACCCATGATATGAACGACTTTTAACCTCGGTTTCTGCAGGGGAAGTAATGATTTTACTCTAACAATAATTCTGCGAAGTGGAAAGAGAATCAATCAATGCTAAGTTTAGACTTTTTTATAGAAAAACTGTTTTTTTGCTGTTTTACTTGCAGCTGTTTATCTTGCAATTAGAGCTGTTCCTCTAAGAAATGACTGTTTCATATATTAACCCCTGGTTATTATCTTTAAATTACTAAAATACTAAAAAGTTGTATTAATCAGTTTGCAGCTGCATCACTTTCTTGAAACTTCATTGTTTTTTTATTTTTATTATAGCCAATGCTGGCTGTAAATAGCAATTTATTATTATTTTTTTCATAGGTCTTACAACTCTAAGATTCAATGTACGTTAATGGAGTTTTATTCAACAGAGCAACACAAAAAAGCACATTGTGAGTAAAGGCAAAATGATTTTCAGATCTGAAAAGTGTGGCATGTAGTTTTATTCAGCCTGTCTTAGTCTGAATCTCTTAAATAAAATGTACGGCATCCAACTGCAGAGCAAATTCTGTAAAAGTCTTAAAATTGCGACAGAGGACTGTTCGATCATCAATAAATGGAAATTAGAGTAGGGCAGAACTGAACCTACCTAAAATGACAGGTTGGGCACAGAGAGCATAAATCAGAGAAGCAGCCGTAAGGTCCAAGATAACTCTGGGAGAGCAGCAGAAAATGAAAACACAGGTGAGAGAATCAGTTGGAACAGACAGCCATTCAAATCTAAACAGCTACACAGGCCAAAGTGTTAATGTAGCACAATGTAGAAAACAACTAGCCTGGAAAAATCCAGTCCGTAATCTATTAAGATTAAGTGTCTGGCAACGATTAATGAAAAAGGGAAAACTCGAGGGGCGGAACCAAGCATGAATTTGAAACTCTCTCAGCACACAATTGGATAATGCCACGACCTATCACAAAAATACACGGTGTGAAGAATGCAGAGCTAACAACAGACCTAACTGGTAGATTAAACTCTTGCCGTATCCAGTCGGCAAAACAGAAAACACGTTCTTTGTGGAGAGAAACATTTCAAGCGCAGTTTTCTCTTTGTCTTTTAGATAAAAAGCCAAGTCTAACTCGTTCATTGTAATGGCTAATGCCGTTTCAAACAACTGGTGTTGATTTGTAGTCATCTTTCAATGTTTAAGTGTCTAAGTTATTCCGGATGTTGCAGTGCTGTCGTCATCAGTTTAGCCCGCCTCTGCCACGCCTACATCAGATACACCGATTTGATTGGTTCCCCAAAATGCTCATGTAAAGCAGTAACAGTATCATTGCTCGATGCCAGAGCATCTTGTAGAAGCAATTCAAATTGTGCTCTCAAGATACCTTTGGATTTCCAAACAGACTCGTTCCAGACAGACTATTAGCTCTATTCAGATGAGACAACTCGCTGGATTTAAGCATATTGCTAAGCGGAGGACAATAAATTATCAAGGAGTAACTCAGTAGCAAAGAGGGAGACTATGGCGCTGAATACCTTTCTGCCTGAGGCGTGTGGTATTCTGAAGACTTGAACTCCGGTACCTGTGGTGGTGGAGTCCTGCTGTGGCAGTAGCACGTCGGAGTCTAGTCTTGTTTGGTAATACTGCCCAAACTAGGTGGTAAACTATGTATAAGCATAAATACCGTCACAATTTTTCTCTCATGTTACTGATTTTAGTTGACATAGACAATGTAAAAGTAGTGTTTAAAATAGCCAATCAGAGGAGAGAAAGTTACATCTCATTAATCTTAGTGTGCAAGCCCCCCCACATCCAGTTGATTCTCCACGCCCACTCCCACACTGAATTGGAATAAACTAAAATAGACTGGGAATTTTTTTGTTGTTGTTTTTTTACAGAAACCGACTCAGATGGCATTGTTTCATATGAGAGAACACTGAAAGATTAATAAAAACACAGTGGAAGGAGAACTTTAAAGTTAATATTTGCATCAAATATAGTCGTCAAATTTTTTATGTGACTTAAAAGAAAACGAACTCCACAAGTGAGTTGAGCTGAAGAAGAAACAGATTCTGTGGGGAATATTGAGAAACTTCTGCCTAATAAATCAGACCTTAACAACTCAAATTGTGATTTTTTGATGCCATTATATTCCAGCTGGGAGATTAGCAATTAGTGTCTGGAACAGGGACTAAAAACAATATGAAGAGCTTTAAAACCATACTGAAAACTTTGAACAATAGTCGACTATGGCAACCCAAAACTATTTCAGAGAAAATGTAAATTTTATGTGGGCCTAGAAATAATTGCTTCCCCTTTTTTTCTTGAGGAAATATTTGTTTTTTTGGACCTGTAAACTTTACAAGCTGAGATAATATCTCAACTGAAGCCACAAATTCCTGATGAGTTGAGAAGGAGGAGGCATGGATACAGAGCAGGAGCGAAAATAAGACTAAAAAGGAGGAAATTCAAACCATCTCTTCCATCAATCATTATGGGCAACTTGAGATCACTGATGAACTCCAAGCCTTGACCAAGACTCAGCCTAAGTATTGGGATTGCAGTGTTATGTGCTTCAATGAAACATGGCTACATGATTATATCCCCAACTTTAACGTCTCCATGACAGACTTTCTGACTGTACGAGCAGACAGAAATCTGAAGAGCAGCAGGAAAAGAAAAAGAGGTGGAGTAGCAGTGTGTGTCAATACCAGATGGTATCATAGAGGTGTCATGTCTGCAGCCCAGATATTGAACTCTTGGCACTAAGTTAACGTACATATTATTCAACAAGAGAGTTCGCCTGTGTTATTTTGCAGTCGTTCCACATTCCACCTTCAGCCGATGCCGACAATGCATGCGATGTCATCAGTTCTGTTGTCGCTAAGCTACACAGCCAGCACCCCAATGCATTTGTGGAAATGGTTGTGTCCAGATTCAGGGGTTGGATCCCCTCACAGGTCGAATTTTAAGGACAGTTATGTCACACCGCCGCGACGAGGACTGACCAAATTCAAAGAGATCTTAAAATACGGCCCACAAATCTGTCCTCCTTTTCCCCTGATTCTAAGAACGGTTAGGTGTATTCTTCTAGGTCCTCTCTAAGATGGCGCCGCGGATGGACGCATCGGTACTTCGCTCCCTAGTACTTGATACAATTTTACTTTTTTGCGTAGTTTTCTGCACTCCCTCTGCTATTAAAATGAGCAGAGAGGAAATCCTACAAATAGGGCTATCCAGTGCCGGACATTTTTCACCGGTTTTTAATCAACCAGACTACTTTATGGAGATTCTGACTGGAGGAGCAGCAGCGCTCTGTGGATTTAGACAGAGACGCCGACGAGGGAAACGAGCTGGTGTGCTCGTTAAATTGCGACAGCGGGAATTACGCACCACTCTCCCATCCATACACCTGGGGAACGTTCGCTCTCTGCCTAACAAAATGGATGAATTGCTCCTTCTCCTATCCAAGAACTCAGACTTTTGTCGTTCTGCCGCCTTCTGCTTCACTGAAACCTGGTCCAGTGAACACATCCCGGACAGCGCACTACAGCTGCCGCGCTTCCAGCTGTTCCGAGCGGACCGCTGCGCGGAACTGTCTGGAAAGTCAAAGGGAGGAGGAACGTGTTTCTACATTAATGAAGGTTGGTGTACAGATGTTACAGTGTTAAAGAAGACATGCAGGCCTCACCTAGAGTCTTTCTTCATTAACTGTAAACCATTTTATTCACCGCGGGAGTTCGCCTCGTTTGTGCTGGTCGCTGTATATATTCCACCGCAGGCATGTGTAACGGAGGCGTTACATCACCTCGCCGACCAGATCACAGACGTGGAGAAAACTCACCCGGACTCTCTGCTAATCATTCTCTGGGATTTTAATAGAGCAAATCTCAAACTTGAACTGCCTAAATATAGACAACACGTGACGTGTCCCACCAGGGACATGAACACTTTGGACCACTGCTACACCACAATAAAGAATGCATATCGCTCTGTCCCCCGTGCTGCTTTGGGACTTTCTGACCACTGCCTGGTCCACCTCATCCCATCTTACAAGCAGAAGCTGAAATCTGCTAAGCCTGTAGTAAGAACTGTGAAGAGATGGACAGATGAGTCAAAGATGCAGTTACAGACCTGCTTTGACTGCACTGATTGGAGCGTCTTTGAAGCAGCAGCCTCAGACCTGGACGAACTAACTGACACTGTGACATCTTACATCAGCTTTTGTGAGGACATGTGTGTGCAGACCAAAACCTTCTGCACGTTCAACAACAATAAACCATGGTTCACTGCAGAACTGAGACGGCTACGCTGGGATAAGGAGGAGGCCTACAGGAGTGGGGATCGGGACCGGTACAAGCAGGCCAGGAACAAGCTGACAATGGAGATCAAGGCAGCAAAAAGGAACTACAGTCAAAAACTGAAGGAGCGTTTTTCTGCCAACGACTCTTCTGCAGTTTGGAAGGGCCTGCAGACCATTACCAACTACAGGAGACCATCCCCCCACCCTGTGGGGAGCCCCCGCCTGGCTGAGGACCTCAATGACTTTTTCTCCAGGTTTGAAACAACTTTCACACCTTCCACCTCCCCCACCATCTCCATCACAAAAGGCCTAGCATCACCCCAAACCATCCCCATACCTGACCCCCTGCCTGCGCTGACGATCTGTGAACAGGATGTGCGCCAACTATTTCAGAGACAGAGGATTAAGAAGGCATCAGGTCCTGATGGAGTGTCTCCGTCCTGTCTGAAAGTCTGTGCTGACCAGCTGGCTCCCATCTTCACTCAGATCTTCAATAACTCCCTGGAGCTGTGTGAGGTCCCCTCCTGCCTCAAACGCTCCACCATCATCCCGGTTCCCAAGAAGTCCCCTGTCACAGGATTAAATGACTACAGACCAGTTGCCCTGACATCTGTGGTCATGAAATCCTTTGAGCGACTGGTGCTGTCCCAGCTGAAGGAAATCACGGATCCCCTGCTAGACCCTCTGCAGTTCGCCTATAGAGCAAACAGGTCAGTGGACGATGCAGTCAACATGGCTCTCCACTACATCCTGCACCACCTAGACTCTGCAGGTGCCTACGCTCGGGTCCTGTTTGTGGACTTCAGCTCTACATTTAACACCATCGTCCCAGAGCTCCTCCACCAAAAACTGTCCCAGCTCACCGTGCCTCCCTCCACCTGTCAGTGGATTACCAGTTTCCTGACTGACAGGAGGCAGCAGGTGAAACTGGGTAACTTCATATCCAGCACCCGGTCCCTCAGCATCGGCGCCCCCCAGGGATGTGTTCTCTCCCCACTGCTTTTCTCCCTTTACACCACTGATTGCACGTCAAGAGACCCTTCTGTGAAACTCCTGAAGTTTGCAGATGACACCACCGTCATTGGACTCATCCGTGACGGCGACGAGTCTGCATACAGAAGGGAGGTGGAACAGCTGGTCCTCTGGTGCAGTCAGAACCACCTGGAGCTAAACCCGCTCAAAACTGTGGAGATGACAGTCGACTTCAGGAAGAGACCCCCTGCAACATCTCCTCTCATAATCACCAACAGGCCAGTCCCCACAGTAGAGTCTTTCAGGTTCCTAGGATCCACCATCACACGGGACCTGAAGTGGACCTCCCACATTGACTCTATAAGGAAGAAGGCCCAGCAAAGGCTGTACTTTCTGCGTCAGCTCAGAAAGTTCAACCTGCCTCAGGAACTGCTGACCATATTCTACACAGCAATAGTCCAGTCTGTCCTGACCTCATCCATCTCTGTCTGGTTCAGATCCCCCAGGCATGACAGGGACAGACTGCAGAGAACAGTCAGGTCCTCAGAGAGGATCATATGTGCAGATCTTCCCTCCATTGAGGACCTATTCCGGGCCAGGGTCAGGAAGCGGGCCAGAAAAATCACCACTGACCCCTCACACCCTGGCCACAATCTGTTTAGGCTCCTCCCCTCAGGCCGGCGTTACAGAGCGCTGTATGCCAAAACCACCCGACACAAGAACAGTTTCTTCCCCCAGGCTGTCGCTCTGATGAACTCTGAATAGTATATACTTACTGTACAATAACCCTGGTTTGGTGTATATATTATCCTTTATTTTTTATTTGCATTTATTTTCACTGTTCTCCATATCACAAGATGCATTGCGAGCCGGCCGGCAGTTACTCCAGCACAATGGTGGCAGAAGCAGGGGAGGAATAAAGCTTTATGTGTAAGCTTATTAAAATCTGGTAGTACAAAAAGTGTTTTTAGCCTTTTCTCATTTTCATCATAATGTGTTTTTATTAAATTTAATCACAAATCATAACAATAGAAATTGCAAATGAACTGATACGGCAGGGCTGTATTTTGTAATGATTTGGCATTACAATAATTATTATTATTATTTTCGAAAAAAAGGAATTTTGTTATACGTTTTAGAGACCAAAGAGCAGACGACAACCCTCATCAAGCTCAGAGAATGAACAGGTCTTCACCCTGGCAAATAACGTTGTTGCATGAAGGTAGAAGTTATTACCCACTTTGTGCTTATGAGAACACTTTTATTAAACCCTGATAATATACAGAACCTGATAAGGTACGTGCTCCAAAAGCACACTCTATAATGGAGTGTGCCCTGTAATGATGGCTGTTGATACGCTGGGCTCCCACAGCTTGCACCTGCCTCCTGTGGGGAGTGGACGTTGGAAGGCATGGGTATCCACCATCTGTGAGGATGAAGTGCCCTGGAGGCGGATAGACCAGCTGCATGTACGGTGGGCTATGGCGGAGCACCCATGAGTCATGCACCGATCCAGGCCAGCCCATGTACATTTCGATGAAGCAGCCCTTATGGTCATAAACAGCCTGCAGGATGATTGATGGAAACAGTTTCCTGTTTCTGTAGCAACGACCATCAGAACCGCTTGGAGGCTTGATCCTGATGTGGCAGCCGCCAATGGAACCTGCAGGCTTCATAAAGGCTCTGTGCCTTGCCAACACTGCAAATCCATTTGAAACCGACTCCAGGTCTTCAGGGGTTTTAGGAAGGTAGATGACCTGGTGGTGAGTGGCCACCACCTCCTCTGTGACTCTATGGACGATGGAGAGGACAGTCGACCGAGGACATCGCAAACACTCTGAACACCCTGAAAGATGTGCCACTTGCTAACCAGAAGAGAAACACCAGGGTCTCAATTATGGCACCCCAACCATGTCATCGATCCTGGTTCAGTAGATTCAGCAGTATTGTAAGAGACTGCCGACAAAAGCGGAAGTTTGGCTTGGTATCCTGCTAGTTTAAAAAAATGGTCTAGGACTGGTACACTCCTGCAGTGGGGTCCGTTCCGGTGAAGGAGACATAAAGAACAATTACACTGTTAGTATAGAAATATGGTATTAGGTTTTTATGAGAAATCAAAACAGTTTTATAATTATAATCCTTAAAATGAACATAAGAATACAAAAAAATGGCTTTGATTTAATACAATGATTTACTACAGTCACTACAATGAGATAGATAGATAGATAGATAGATAGATAGATAGATAGATAGATAGATAGATAGATAGAGCTTTTATTTGTTATAATCTTGATGATTGTTGGCTACAGCTTATAAAAACGCTTAATTCAAAGTATCAGAAATTATAATATTTAATAGAACATATAGAATATACAATATTACTTGAAATCAATAAACAATTTTAAGTAGAGAAATGTAAGACCTCTAAAAAGTATAATCATGTATATGCACTCAGTACTTGGTTTTGGCTTGTTTTGTATTAATTACTGCCTAGTGCGGCGTTACATGGATTCTATCAGCCTGTGACATTGCTGAGGTGTTATAGCAGACCAGGATGCTTCAATAGCAATCTGTAACTTTTCTGCATTGTTCAGTCTCCTGTCCCTCATCTTTTTCTTGGCAATGACCCATATATTCTATATGGGGTTCAGGTCAGGCGAGTTTTATGGTACAATCAAGTACAGTAATCCCATGGTCATTGAACCTGGTTTTGGTACTTTTGGTAGTGTAGGCAGGTATAGCTTCACCTATTTTTCAATCGGAAATGGGTCAACTCAAACATTTGTAGCTGTAACAGAATATTAACATATTTTAAGAGACCTTTTAAGGGTTTTTCCACATTCAAACAGGGAAATCCTATATCCCATTTTTTCCACTTGACAATTATGCACAACTTTGTGTTGTTCTAGCAGATAAAACTTATCATATAATACAATGAAGTTTGCATTATGGCAATCAGGAGGATACTTCTGCCACTATTACATGAGACTAAATATCTTTGAGCTTATCCTCATCAGTGTTGAGGAATCATTATTTCATTTTTTTCTCCAAACTGATGGCAAGAGAGCAACACATTGCTTTACTTTATATTAGAGGAAGTTTTTTTCTCCTGCTATGTTCCCATTCTCCAGATAGATTGAAAGGTCAAATCTTACTAACAAATCAACACCATTGAGGCTCCTTGAACACTGTTGCTTTGGCTGAAGAATAAGCTCTGTAAACACTGAGCCACCCTGCTGGGTGTGAGTTTTGTGATTAGCAAGAGTGAACCACCACCACCATCTGTCCAACTGCTGAGCTACCTGACTGTCTGAACGGATGTCTTCCTGCATCTGAAAGCAACATTTTCGATGGATGAATTTTCTATGGCTGGAGTTCAGAAATTGATGGAATGTGATTAATGGACTTTCCTGGTCTGGATAAGCATAAAAGAAGGAAACCGAGTTAATTGATTTATTTTAATAATCAATCAATCAATCCATCCATCCATCCATCCAGCCATCCATCCATCCATCCATCCTTTGTTATAGCAGTGACATTGCCATTACCATGTTTGTTTTAGGTCAACATGTTAAGCCAAAAAAACAGAGATGCACATGTCCAAGTCAACTATGTTACAGGATACTCTGACAGTATGGGGCCCATGTGAAAGAACATTACAGTCTTTCTGTGAAGAGGCGAGCTGATTGTCCAATAAAGATAAATTTAACAAGCTCTGACTCCTCCGCTAGGTGAAAAAGGCAATGTATGATGTGATTTAAATGCAGAAATCTGCTTTCAGACAGTGTCAGTCATGTTAACCACAAGGTTAAATATAATATAGACTAACAAACCATACGCTCATGTCCTTTCGCTCATAAAAAATAACATATAAAGCTGATAACAAGCCCAGAAGGTGAGTAAACTGTTGAGTGCTCAAGAAACACAACAGCCATCTGCGATGCAGTTTCCTCTCCACCTCCCCCAGTTCGCAGACGTCTTGCAACACAACTGTAAAACAGTTGGTTTTCCTTCTGTACATGTGAAAATGAGGCCGATCGATTGAGCTGTAGCTGAGCGCAGGGAGATGTTGACAGTGTGCAGCTGAGCCCTAAGCGAGCTGCTGGTAGGTCGTCGGGTCACACACCCACCCACTCCTCATTTCCCATACTGCATTGCTGACATGGCAGAGCTCAGAAGTGTGCTGTGTGCTGCATTTTAAGGGGATCTCTGGCGTCAAGCCGCACCTTCGATATCTGTAGCTTTATTAACGTAAAAATAAATATATTTATATGATATGCTGGACAGGCACAAAAAAAATATCCTGCATACTTTTAACCTCTACAGGGTTAAAGATGACGTTTATGCACAAAACCTATCTGTTTGTGAGTTTGTGGGCATAGTAAGTGGGTTACCCTTCAGTATTGTGTGCTTATAGGGTTTTCTTGCTTTTTGTTTCGTTTACCATAAGACCTGTGATGTGTGTGGTACACACAAGTTCTGCAGTACACCAATTTATGCCATGCAATACCAGCCATCAATTATGCCAGAATGTATTTGAGGGTATAGACTTTTTTATACATTTCCCTTGTCTTTTCAAGGAGTCAAACAATGGAGACAATAACATTAATGATGACTTTATTTAATGAAATCCCTGTTGTTGTTCTCAACTTTGTCAATAACCAGGATAAAGATTAGAAAACAGGTTACAGATACATCAGAAATGTAAAACCTGGGTTTAAGTCAGTGTCCCTTACGTTCAGTTTTCTCAACTTAATGGTATCATTGATGCAAAGCAATATCGTCCCATCAAGATCTGGCAAGAAAAAAGTGTGTGATCGAGAAATTTATTATTATGATTAATCCTTTAGTATTATTAACACTGAGAGCAGAGGAGCCAGACAACAGGTGTTGAGTTCGAGGCTAGAGAAGACATCACTGCCTGAGAAAATATTGATTCTTCTTACAAACTTAGTTTTGAGAGTTTCTCTTATTGTGTTACATATAACCCAAGCTTTTGCCATTGTTTTGTATATGTCAAAAGTCACTTATTCACAGCTAAAGAGCCAGATGTCTTCTTCCGGAGATATCCCCACCCTGAGGTTAATAGTTGTGTCTTCAAAGTGATAGAGGCAAGGTTGCTGAACTTTATAAATACTTATTTTCATATGAGCTTGGGAGAGAGTTGGGACGTAGTGGGGTAGTAGGTAGTAGGGAGTTAGGAGGGGGCAGCATTCGGCATTCACTGTCATCTGTGCTGTTCTCCTGTATGATCAATTCAACTTTTATTAAAACCTCCAAACTCTTAAAGGAATCTCTCTCATCTTTATTAAGAGTCTTAAATGACATTACATTCTTGGCGCCCAACGTGGGGCCCGAACCCACGACCCTGAGATTAAGAGTCTCATGCTCTACCGACTGAGCTAGCCGGGCCGTCTCATACTTTTGCCCGCCTGTATTGTATTCAATGATGATTCTAATGATTAGACATGTTAAAAATCAAGACTAAAAATAAAACAAATTTAATTGAAAATGATTGAATGAAGAGTAATGTCGAAAAAAAAACAACATAAAAATGAAAAATCAAATCAAACCCCTCTTTTGTCTGCCATCTCTGGGATGAATCCGCTAAACCTCCTATTCCATTACATTCTTGGCGCCCAAACGTTTTTCGGCTTCCAACAGCGGATCGGGTTCCAAAGGAGAACCAAGTTGTCTGGACGACCCGGGATCAGCGACCGGCCCGTGAACTCCCATCTTCGGAGAAGCGGGGATCTGGTCCTCCTTGGGCTTCCGTGCGCTGTCTGGAAGGACGCACGCCCGGGTGAGAGGGATTTCTTCTTATCTTTATTTTTCATTGATCTTAATTTTTAAAAAAGAAAAAAATGTTTGTACATTGTTGCGATGCTTTGCGAACGCAGTACTGTGCGTCGTTTAGAAATAGTTTCGCTTTGATTTAAGTGAGGGGTTTTGCTGACCTCTTCTCAAACTTTGAGAAGATGGGCTCAGCAAAAACTAAGCTTCCTCCTCCGGACAGCCCTGAGTGCCGCTTCATGGGCACAAAGTTTGGCTCGGAAGGTGTACAGTACGTCACTTTCTGGGTTAATAACTGGGGTTTTCCTATCGGTGGTAGTTTGGAGCTCTCAGATGTGGAGAAACTTGAGCAGAAATTAATTTCTGAAGAAAAGAAATTGGCGAAGACCATTTTTCATAAAGGTTTAAAGAAAAACATTGGACATCAGAGAAGGGTGTTTCTGTTGTGGCAGGCTGAAGCTGTGTTTCGCGACAGAAAGGCGAATCACAAGGGGCTGAAGAGAAGGTTTGATGGTTCTGGTGTGATGACAAGACGGTGTGAAAATACGTTACTTTTACCCGAACGTAATAAACAGGAAAATCACTGTGTTAGTTGGTCTGCTGTTTCTGCTTCTTTCCCATCTTTCCCTACCGCACCTGACATACAGACTGGCGTCAGACCTTCATTTCCTGAGTTGGCGAATCAAAGATCGTTTGACGGGAGCTTAAGGTATGACCCTGTGCGTCTCAACCAATGGGAGACGGTCAAACCGGAGCAGACGGGAAGAGCAGCCAATCCTGACCAGGCACCAGAGGCGGAACTCAGTGACGATGGCTGTGTTCAACCAATGACACACGTAGTTGAACCGGAAAAACCACGGGACGAACCGCTCACAGTAAGCGTTAATTTTGGACAGTTTGATCAATCTTCACAGAATGCTATTGAAGTATTGGAGGACTTAAAGCACTGGGGAACTCCAGTCCCCGTTGGGACTCAGCGACGGCTGGATTCGGCCGGACGCTTTCCTCACGTTGAGCCCCCAAGACCCGCACCAAGGAAGTTGCTCAAGATGATACCCATCCCAGCGCGTCAGAAGTCGTTTCAACCGACCAGGAAGGCCCCACCGCCTCCGGCGAAGAAGAGGGCTTATGCTGACATGGACAAACAAAGAGAGGTCAGTCTTCCTCTAACCTCTGTTGAAAATGTGCATGATTTCTGGCGATGCAAGAAGCGGGACTACATCACTGACGAATGCAACAGCGAGCAGAAGCGTGGTTCGTGGACTGAGCGAGCTGATTGACACAGGGGTCAGACTTCATGTTCCAAACAGACAGGAGATTTCTCCGTTTCACCAGCTTTTGGATTTAGAGGTCTGACGCACACACAAACACACACAGACACACATGTTCACTTTGAAAGTGATGAAATATCTGAATGTTCTGAAAGTGACAATCAATCAGATTTTAGTGATGATGTTATTGATGAAAATGTTGTTTGTAATGAACAACCTGTTGATGATGGAGAGATTGTTTTTTGTGATGGCAGCAATGAAAATGCTGCAAGTTTAAATGAGATTTCCAGCAATGAAGAACTTGCTTCCTGCACTAACCATTCAGATCAAAGTTCTAACCCTCACACTTTGATTACAGAAGCCATTGCACATTTAGAACAACAACAAATGCCACTGTCAGGTACGTACGCACAACTGACTTCTGATGCGTACAAAGCCTTACCTGTCCTGTCTCTCACTGTCTCAGGTACACCTATAGAATGCATGGTCGATTCTGGCGCAACTCATTCTGTGTTGAAGCACACAGCTCTACGTCCATCACCAAAACTCAGTGGGAACCATGTCTTCTCAATTTCAGCATCTGGTCAGGTTGTGAAAGAACGATTCAGTTACCCACTCCGTTGTCAATTGGGAGATGGGCCAGCTTTTAAACATGGATTCTTAATCTCTGAGCTATGTCCTGTGAATTTATTAGGCAGAGATTTAATGTGCAAGCTTAACATTTCTCTTTTTTCGTCACCTCAAGGCGTTGAAGTTGTTCCTGCACAGGAGACACCAATCCTGACAGCAGTGAAACACACGCCTCATGATCTCAGACATGAATACCAGTGGAAGCTGTTAACAGGTACCACGACCAAAACTTTCCTCCAGACTGCTCAGAACCTGGTAAGTCCAGCTTCTGTTTTTATGCCAGAGGAGGAACTACATTGCACAACACATGTTTTTGCAGGACCAGACATAGAATATGAGCAGGCATGGTTCACCTCAGACACAGACATTTTGAACATAACTTCTATTTTGTGGGACACACATACATCAGCAGTGACCATCTGTCTCAAACCTGAACAGAAAACGCTCTACCGATTCCAGAAATGTGATCCATACATTTCCCTATCTAAACCTGAGGGTGAAGAGTGGGAAATGGTATCTGACCTCGTTCATCGCGCTCAGTCAGCTTCTGATTGGGAGCGAACTGAGAGTGACCGTTCCATCCTCTACTCCAGATCTGCTAAACTTTACAAACGTTCGCTGATCTCCACCGTGCATGTCACCAGGGTGATTCATTTAACTGAAGACCCTGATGAGAAGCTTTCTCATGTTTTTCTACATGATGAAGTTGCGACCGACGGCTCAGAAATGCACCCTTTGCTCAAAGGGGTTCCGAATGATTTGTGGGCAAAAAATTCACATGATGTGGGGTTAATTAAGGGTTTTACACCCATTAAAATAACACCAAAATCTTCTTTTCGACCCGTACAACGCCAGTACCCGTTGAAACCAGAAGCCGTACGTGAGATCAAACCAGTGTTCGATTCGCTGTTAAAAGCAGGAATCATTGTTGAATGTACTGATTCACCTGTTCGTAGTCCGATTTTTCCACTGAAGGAAATCAGTAAAAAAGGGGAGGAGTGGCGTTTTGTGCAGGATTTGAAACGTGTAAATGCTGCTGTGATGCCGAGGGCATCAGGTTTCCCAAATCCGTGCACTGTGCTAGCGCAAGTGCCCCCTTCAGCTACTTATTTCTCAGTGGTGGACCTCAGTAATGCTTTCTTCAGTGTTCCTGTGGACCCTGACAGCCAGTTTTGGTTTGCTTTTGAGTTTGAAGGGAAAATGTTCACCTTTACTAGACTTCCACAAAGCTACGTTGAAGCTCCCACTATTTTTAACACGGCGTTAAAGGAGAGCTTGGAAGGGCTTGAGCTGTCACTTGGCTCCGCCCTGATACAGTTTGTTGATGGTCTGATGATTTCTTCTCCGTCTAAGGAGCAGTGTGAGAGAGACACTGTCAAGTTGTTGAAGCATTTGCATGCTTGTGGGCACAAGGCCAGCTTATCGAAGCTGCAGTTTGCAAAATCAGAGGTCATTTTTAGGGGTCATGTGGTTTCCAAGGGGTCGAAATTTCTTTTTTCCGAAAGAGTTGCTGCTATTCAGCGGTTGCAGAGACCAGTAACCAAGAAACAGATGGTGTCTTTCTTGGGTTTGACGTCGTATTGCCGGAATTTCATTCTGGACTACGCAGAGTTGGAAAAACCACTCTCTGATTTGATTCATGGCAGGAATATGACAGCCTCTGATGCTGTCCATTGTACCCCTGAGGCTTTGCGGTCATTTGAGGAGCTTAAGGAAGCTCTGCAAAGCCCCCCCGTTCTGGCTTGGCCAGACACAGGTAAACCATTTATTCAAATGGTTGATGAGGTGAGATGTGATGTTCTCAATCCTGCCAGGTTGCTACCCACAGCGGATGACGGAGACCCCCGAGACTGCCATAGGGAATTTGAGGTACTGTGTAAACCTCGTCTTGATTTGTCAGACACCCCACTGGAGAATCCAGACATGATTCTCTACGTTGAAAGCACAGCTTTCAGAGATGCCAGGGGTAAAAGCAGAGTGGGTTATTCTGTTTGTTCTGACCATTGTACTTTGTGTGCAGTAAGCCTTCCGTCTCATTTTTCTGCACAGATGGCAGAGTTGGTTGCATTGACGAAGGCCTGTGAGCTGGCTAAAGATAAAGCAGTTACCATATACAGTGACAGCAGCTATGCGGTGGGCGTGGTCCACCATTTTGGAGCTCTGTGGAGACACAGAAGGTTCTTGAAGTCTGATGGTAAGCCGATTTTGAATGCATCACAGGTTGCTGACCTCCTTGATGCGATTTTGTTGCCATCCAAAATTGCTGTTGTGAATTGTGCTGCTCAAACAATGTCCAAGGATGCTGTGAGTCTTGGAAATGCTGATACTGCCGCCAAAGCTGCCGCAGTTCAACTGGCGATGACTACCTGTGCTGCGATTGAGCAGATAGATGAATTACCTGACTTGTCTGATTTAACTGCTATGCAAAGTTTTGCCACCTCTTCTGAGATAACAGCATGGGAAAAAGCCAGTTGTAAAACAGGAGAGGGGGTGTGGTTTTCTGTCGAACGAGAAAATGGCACTTTAGAAGCTGAGTTTTCTAAGTGTTGTGAAGAAACAGGACTGTCTTGGGTCAGAGCTTTGCCTCTGGCTTTGTTTTACATGAGAATGAGAAAAAGAGCCAAAAACAACCTGAGTCCTTTTGACATTTCTTTTGGCAGACCTCCTGAGGTGGGGTTAAGGCCACCTGCAAGACCACACCTCTCTACAGACCTATGTGATGATGTAATGATTTCTCACTGCAAAAATCTCTCTGAGACTCTTAACCAGGTTCACCAACAAGTGGCAGCGGGACCACTCCATCCGATCAGACCTGGAGACTGGGTAACCTAGGATCTTTTGATCGGGGATCTGAGGCGAAAACACTGGAGAACTAAAAGATGGCAAGGGCCTTTTCAAGTGTCAAAGTCATTGAGAGAGCCACTTGGGTGCATGCCAGTCGTGTGAAAGAGTGACTTGATTGACTTTGGACAAACCTACCACTGCTGAAGCAGAAAAACTGAGAGAAGTAGACTCTGACACAAAACTTGATTTGAAAAACTGTGATTCAAAATTTTTTTCCTCACTAATCATTGAATCATGGGACGTGAAGAAATGGAGAAGGAAACACATTTGTCAACAATCTGGGGATCCAGAGTAATAACGACTGTGATATTGTGATTTTGATCATTTTTGTGCTCTGTTTTTTGATAGGGGGTGTCGTTTGGATTCTGCAGCAGGGACGAGAGGTCACCTGAGCTGCACTGATGCAGAGGTCACCTACGGGCCTGATGCAGACTCGATTCGACGAGATGGAGATGGAGAAGAACTGTTTGAAGATGAAATAGGTATGGACTTGCTGAATGACCTCGAGTTATATAATTAATTAGTTTAACAGGTGTATGACGACTTCTTTTAAATCACTTTGTGAATTAGGTTGTCTGATGTTTTTTCCCTGTGACTGATGTATTGTATTTTTCTAAGGAGGTTTAGCGGTCTCATCCCAAAGATGACAGAGAAAAGAGGGGTTTGATTTGATTTTTCATTTTTATCATTTATTCATTTTTCAGTTACATTTTAAATTTGTATTATTCATTTATTATTCCATTTCATTTATTCAAATCAATTTCATTTACAGTAATGTTTTTTTAGTTTTAGTCCTTAATCAGTTAAGTTTTGATATTTGTTTTGTTCTTTAGTTTTTCATACTTAGTTGTTAATTAAGAATGAAAAAGGGGGATGACAGATTTTTATATTTTTTGTTTTTTGTCTTGATTTTTAACATGTCTAATCATTAGAATCATTGAATACAATATTTTCCCTTATTTGTTTTATATTATCGTTGATTACTACTGATTTGTTCTTTTGTATAACCTCTTAAAGGGTCACTGTGGTGCTGAGCAAAGAGTGACTGATCTTGATTTTGAGGTTCACGCTGTGGATGCCTGACTCATTTAAGGGAAGAGTACATGTTTCAATTTATATTTAGAATTGTTTTGATTTTTGTAGTTAACTGGATTGATACTGCCTAACATTGTGCCCCTTTATCTTTGTTTTGCAGTTACGTTTATGCATCCTGACTAATGAGGAACCAAACAGGAGTGCCACCTTGGGGCTAGGGGCCGTCTCATACTTTTGCCTGCCTGTCGTGAGCAAGGACAACACGACCATAGTTGGGAGGTTGCTTATCTTACGCCCTAGCGGGATTTTTGTATGGGATGCTGTTATGAAGTTCAGATAATGTCATTAAGATGGATGCTTAGATTAGATAATTTTGTTAGATATGATTCAATGTGACATGTAATAATTGAAATTATTTGATTTTATTGTCTTTCTTTTTGAATGCTGCCCGTCTCTTAGGTTAGTAATTGTTATTGTTGATTGTTAATTTTTCTTAGTATTTTGATTTATCTTTGAGATTAGATAAATGGGTAGGAGACTGTGATCGAGAAATTTATTATTATGATTAATCCTTTAGTATTATTAACACTGAGAGCAGAGGAGCCAGACAACAGGTGTTGAGTTCGAGGTTAGAGAAGACTTCACTGCCTGAGAAAATATTGATTCTTCTTACAAACTTAGTTTTGAGAGTTTCTCTTATTGTGTTACATATAACCCAAGCTATTGCCATTGTTTTGTATATACTTCCACCACGTTCCCTAAACAGGCACCCAAATGGTTAATGGCTTCATCCGAGCAGTATAAAACATGGGTCTCGTCAAAGAAAACCCTTCAAAGTTTTATAGAGGGCATAGTCTGTGCTGAACTTTATAAATACTTATTTTCATTTTGCTTGGTAGTGTTGTAAGAGGGGTGGGGAGTGTCTTGACGGGGTGCTAATCTGTTTGAAATATCTTTAATACGTAGTCTGTTTTTCTTTAAATTCAGAGATAGAGAGACATGGTGGGAGTATGTGTGACCTTTGAGGACCTCTGAGACAAAGAGTTTTATTGCAAGGCTGTAAAAGCAGGATGTTTAGATCAAAACTGGGAGAAAAGTTTGGGGGGAGCAGATAGCCATTTAACCATAATTCTTTATAATGAACCTTTGACCAAGAAGAGAGACGACTCATCTTCTGACTGCATAATTCTCTGACAGCAAATCATGGCTAAGACACTGTTTGGAAATGATCTGATTGGAGTAGATTCGAGGGAGAAGAAACGCCTACAACCCTGGCAAAAGTCTGGTGCTCTATAAAAGTGATGACATGAAAATCATTCAATGGTCAGATCTTTTATCTGCCCCAGAGAATTATTTTTGTTTTCTCTGTAAAACCCGCATATCTGTTAATCTGTTCAAAATAAATGTTAAGAACTGGAAATTGGTTCCTCGTCTCTGTTTTGAACATGCACTGAATTATTTGATAATAGTAAATTCTACAAAATGGTAACCTCGAACGTGTGCAGAGTTTTGGACCAAGATCCAGTTATTTTTTTAAATTAATGAGACGGACATGTATTTGCTCTATTGACAATTTGCGCAGAGTTGCGTGGTTTTTTAATTCTATTGATTGGTTAATCTAACATTGGGTAATGTTGTCATGCAAGTTACATATGTTTTTTTGTTTTGAGCAGATTGACTGTGGCGGGCCCGTAGTTGAAGCTGCTCCGGTGTCTGTGTCTCTGTTCTGAGTAGGACTGCGACCTGCTTTGCGCTCCGCAGAGAAACACCGGTGCCTGCTGGGAGATGGAGTTTCTTACTCCTTTCTCCGGGGAGGACGGTGGAGGACAGTGGAGCAGATGGAGCGGTCCCTTCAACGACTAACAATCGGAGCCAAAGTGCGGATCGGGGCTTGAGAATTGGCCATCTCGAATTCGACAGGACGCTGTCGGAGAATCTTCAAGGCTGGCAAACGAAATAGATTACGGAGCGCCTGGGTTGCCCTCTGTTGAATCTGGAACGGATTACCTTGAAGAGGCCTGCGTATTTCCTCAAACGTGCGCGTGAGCACCGCGAAATTGGGTTGTGTGAAATGGTCCGGCATTTTTTTGGTGAGCTCCGATGAGGTTAGTGTTTTGATTTCTGCTTGTACAAAAATTGTGTCTGTATGTGTGTGTGTGAGATGTTTCTTTTTAAACAATACAACACATTGATAGATTATGCTGGATGTTTAGTGCTTTTGCTAGACGGCTGGTGATGTATTTGCGTTTGGTGTTAAAATCTTATAGTATTAAAATAATGAACTCGGGTAATAAAAGCGGCCTGCCGCCTCCACGCAAGGTGCTATGGCGAGTCCAATTTGCTGTGTGAGTTTTATTGCTGTTGTATAGCACGTTCTATCATACAGACAGCTTTGACTATAATGGTATTTTGATAAATAATTATGTGGTTATAGGCGTGGTTACTTTTCTGCCATCTGTTCTAGTCTTTTGATTGGTTTTTACATGGAAGCCGCGTGTTATCCTGCAGAAAATTTCTCAAAGCGGACTACACAAAATTATAGACAGACTGGTCTAACCCGTGAAATAAAATAATTATTTAAATGTCTAATAACACACTCGCTTATAATGTTGTGTTTTTTTTGTTAATGGTTTTGGGCTGTAACGGACGTAGTTGAATCGGTGTTTGCTGTGCGGGACGGCTAAGATTGGAAAAATATGTTTCAGTCCGCGTGGACGAACAGGAGATGTTTTGTTCGTGCCGAATTAAAGTTTGGTACAGTGGTATAAATTGTGCGGATGAAGTCCTGGTATTGCGGTAAGTCATCTTCTAAAGTGTGTGTTTTGCGATTTCTGGAGGTGTTTTTTCGCCGTACGTTATTGTATGTTTTAGGTGTCCATGCACAAAGAACAGCTAACGGTAGCACGGTGCTATAGGCTGTTGTGCTAACCTAGCGGTGGTGGTTTTTGTGTGTCAATGTGTTTCTGGTTGAAACTAACTGCATGTTCTATGTGTTGCAAGCTAAAAGTTGATTTTGGATAGAAAGTGATTACAGACTCCTGCAGACGATTGCCTTGTTAAGACTTAAACTTATTTGGATTTTTGTTAACTTTTTCTGGTTGATTAGGATGTAAAACGGCCTCAAGATAACTGTTCAGGTAAATTTTGATTGCAACTCTTTTTCGGCAATGTTTTAGCACATTTTCTACGAAGGGCAATTTAAGGTGTTTCATGTTTAACTGAACTGTTACGGTACGGAGATTAAAGATTAAGAAGTACATGCTGAATTTGGTTAACTGTTTTTGCCTGAGAAGGCTCAATTGATTACATGAGGAGAGCAATTATGCATGTTACAATTAAACGCAAATGGCTAAGAACAGTTACACATGAGTCGATTCTGACTTGGTGAAGTTTTAATTTTTGATTTCATCTTTAAAATTAAAAAGACGGGAGTGTATAGTCAAAATAAAAGTTGCATTTTTTGAATCTTTAAGTAGGTGGATTTTTTGCTTTTTTGATTGATCTAAGCAGGATTTGTTAAGTTGGCCTAAATAAAGATAAAGCTATAAGTAGTAATTATAAGAATTTAACGAAAAGCAAACGGTGTTAATTGGAAAGCAACAAACTGGTTTAAATTATTTTTAATAAGCACCGTGTTGTATGATACAGAGAATGAACTCTTTCTGTGATTTAAATAAGTATCATTTATGCTAAAATTATGTTTGGCTTATTCCTGATGGCTCTATAGACTTTAGAAATATAGCTTAATCTCTGAATGAATGACCTAAAGGAGATGGGTGTAAAATTATTTACACAATTAAACATTCTTAAGGATTTTGTGGACACTCAAGGCTTATTGGAGTTATCAAAATTCAACTGGGGCTCAAGAAGTAACCCAGTACATTTCAATTCCGTTACAAATTAAATGTTTTTACCATGCAAAACAACACTTATCATAGTGATAGTTTATAAACTAGTGGGATTTGAATGTTTGAGTTTGAAAAAAAGAATACATTAAAACACAGAGTCATCTTTAAGGCATCAGTTTGTTTTTTAACAGACTGGGGATAAATTTGGAATTGGTCTAAGGATTGAAAGTAACAATTAAAGTCTTTGGTAGATTTATTTAAGAACAAATAATGAATATCAGCGGTGATCGAAAATGATGGTTTAATTTAGAAGTAAGAAGTAAATTCTAATTCATTTATTCTGATCGTGTAGAGGCAAAATGTGATTGGACCAGTTACATTGAAATAATTTTTACCATATATTTGAATGCACATTTTGTTTTGAAAAATAAGAATTGGTTTTAGTTTTAAGTTTAAGATTAATCTTTCAGATGTTATTCATTAATTGTTAGCTAGTCTACTTGATGCTGAGAGTAAATTTACATGTCCTAAAACATTTTAGAACAGTTCTGATCATAGAATAATGGCATAATATACCATTTGATTAGTGGGGACTCTGTAACTGACAATTTATTTAGATTTTTGATTTTATTTTCTTTATTTTTTCTTATTTTTATTTTTTATTTTTTCCTCTTTCTCTCTCAAAATTTATATATTTGTATTGATTTGGATTCTGACCCAGATTTCTGAATTGCGGTCTGCTTATTAATGAGAACTTTGGAAAATGTTAATTTGAGAAGCTGGATTAAAGATAAACATGATTCAGTGGTAATTTATTTGACATTTCTAGAAGCTTCAATTCAATTTGGTGTTTATCATTGGAGCAACAAAAAGAAGTTTGAGAGGATAATTGGGATACTGAAAAAATGCTGGTTTTTATTTTTTATTTTTATTTTAATGCGACTAGTTTTTGGTTAGAGAAATCTCATCTCTTGAACCTCCTTCATTGAATTTTTTTGTTTTACTGCTAAGGGGAATTAGACTACTATGTATCCTACAAAATTTAAGAGGAGTTTTAGTTGAAAAAATCAGTTTGACTATGTTTGACTCATTTAACAGAATCTGACAGATGTTTTTGGAGTATGAAATGTTTTCATTATTTACAATCAATATATGGGGCAAGTTAGCACATTTGTGTCTGTTAAAAGAGGAATCAGATAAGCAAAAGGTACTTTGAATTTAGATTTGATTGTGTAAAAAAAAAAAAAAAACAAGTACTTTAGGTTTGGCAATTTCTAACGATAAGCAATCACCTGGTTACTTTCACATCAATTTGATCAGGGAATGAGACGTGCCTGTGTTGCACTACGGTCTTAAAGTCCCACAGGAAAATATGTAAAGGGAAGCTGTTTTTGTCAGTGATTTAAATCTTGGATTTTTCTTTAGAAATATGGATAGAATTTGAAGTATAGCAAACTGAAGACTATTTTTGTAAACTATGTTGTGTTTATCAGTCAGTACTATTCTCTGATATTGTTTTAAACATTTGATGTTTTTAATTTTGATATTTTTTGTCTGAGCCAGCTTGAAAGAGATCCAGTACACTTAAGTGATGGGGAGTTGGAGACTGGATCGTTATTGGTAATTGCTCAGATGGGAGGAGCTTCACAGGTAACCTTTACAACACCAACAACAGTTATCTCAATGTAAGTAGCATACTTATATTAGCAGAAATTATTAATTGATTAAAGGGACAGAGTCGGGGAAAAGTGGTGTGAAGTCTGAATTTCAAAGGGGTTTAGTTCAATATGAGCTATTCGTCTCAACCTCAGTGAAGCGAAACCAGGAGAACCACTTTTCCATAGAGACTGTTTGTAAGAGGGACAGAAAAAAAGGGGATAGAACCTTTGCAGATGGTTATTGCCTTTATTTTTGTTATTGCAATGTTTTAGTGGTGTTTTAGCAATATCTAACAGAAAAATCCAGCCTTTTTGTTTTTTAATTTTATTTTTATTAATCTATTTAGTTTGGGAATAGACCACTAAACTTTGAAGAAAAGAATTAGTGAATGGTATCAATGCAGTTTATATCTGAGGAATCGACATTATGACATAAGAGTTATGTTTGCTTTCAGACACCATATTTTGCAGGACATCAACATAGAGCCTACTGATCTTACTGATTAATTTTCAGATATTTTACTCACCTCAAGGAGTTGGAGACTGTTGAGACTGAAATGTATTGCCCAGGAAGGAAGTTGTGGGGGTGATGGAAGAATTTGCAGAGTGGGTAAGACTGACTGATAGAGGTTAACCTGCGTTTTTCTATACTTTTGATTGTATTTGTGATCAGACCATAGATCTACCAAGTCTGGGCATGTTTGGTAAAACTAAATAAGATTATATTGATTTGCCAAATTAGGGCATGGGACGTGAATGGCTGTTTGTCCACTGTTGACGCACTCCAATGGCTGCAAGGAAGCTCGGTGCTTTGTGTTGGACTGGATGAAATGTCTGGTCTGCTTATCTGTGGAATGTCTTGTCATAACTGCCTTTCACAACAATGCAGGAGACAATTTGCTGAGATTAACAAACGTTCTTGGCTTTATCCACAGCAAGCACTTGAGGAAATGGGGAGAGCACAGAGCTGCTGCCCCAGTAGGACAGGCCTGTCGGGTGCTGGATGGGAAAACATGGCTCTGGTCCCATGCTCAGGTTTGGACAAAGAAGATAAATTGGACACTTTAAATTTATAGGTTTAGTTTTTATTAATTTATACTTGGAAAATTTACAGGGTCTGACAGCTAAAGTGTGAAAAACTCAGGCTAACTAAGTTAGTTTTTGCGTACTTATGGGATATATTTCTGGCTATTATGACACATGCTATGGGTTTTGTTAAGCTGTAAGGAAGAATTTAGAAACAATACGTAAATGTTAAATTAATCATTTGATTCCATACCAGGTTTTCTTAATGGCATCAGATCGCATCTTCCTGCACCTGAATGAATTGGCTGTGTTTGGGAAATGGTCAATTACGGGAGTAATTTACCATTAAAGAGGGATTATTATTGTAATCATCTGATTGTGATTTCATTTGGAAAAGACAGTTCCTTTATAGACATTTACTGAATGCAGCTCCACGGCAACGACGAACCTGGTCGAGGATCAGCAGGAATCTACCTAAAGAGGGTCAAGAAGGTTTTGACCAAGCTGAAACGGAAGCTGAAGCTATTGGAAGCGGGGCCAGCTGTGGATTTGTGTTTATTGGGGGAAATGCTCAATTAATGAAGTAATTGGCATTTCAGAGAGTGGTTATCTGCATATATGGGAGTAAAACTGGAACACTGATCAGCTCTGTACATCGCTCTCGCAGCTGCCAGGTGCCATTGTGGGCTACAACGAGAGTGAAGAAAGAAGAACAGAACATACAAATATATCAAAACGGGCTGAATAGACTTTTTAACCATTTTCTTGCATTTTACAGGTTGTTTAACTATTTTTTATTCACAAGTGCAGATTGTTAACACTGCCTAAGAGGGTTTCTTAAAGAATTTTTAATCAGTTAATTTTCAGGATTTCTTAATTTCCAGTTGTCTTTAAGGTTGTATTAAAGTTTGCATTAATAAAAAAGAGGGTCTACTAGATAGAAAGATGGAATAGCTGAGCAGAATTAGGGAAAGGAAAGACTAAATAGACTCGAGGAGTACATTTTAAAGGGTTCTTAATACCTTCTATTTCACAGGTTTCTTAACACTTTAAGTTTGATTTATTTCAGAATATAACATAGTAAGAATGTATATGTTCATGGATTTTCTAAGATTCTTCCACACTATTAACATGTATCAAGTCAGATTTAATTACCTCTTCACATGTAAGACATTCTTATACATTTTTGGGTTTTGAATTTAGTTTGTGGGAATTGTTAAAATAAATTTTTTGGTTAATGCCAAAAGAGGGTGAATTTATAATTAACAGATTTACATTTTTTGAGTAATGGGAGTTAAGGTTAAAAAAGGTACTTTAACAGTTTGTGTTTTGAATTTTAGTCTGGAAGTCTGGTTGTGGAAACATATCAAAGACTTCATGTTTTTAAACTGATGAAATTTCTTGGGTTGGAGTTTTTTTGCATTCTCAAAATGCTTTACAGGTTTTGATCTTAAGTTCTAAATACTAACCCTGAAGGAGACCACAGAGAAGTAATCAATCCATTTTCAAAAATGGATTGAAAAGAGGGAGTTGTTGTATTTATTCTTGACGGGGCTAAATATGTTTTAAATATCTTTAATCCGAGGTCTGTTTTTCTTTAAATTCAGGCCTGGGAAACATGGTGGGAGTAGGTGTGACCTTTGAGGACCTCTGAGACAAAGAGTTTTATTGCAAGCTGTAAAAGCAGGATGTTTAGATAAAAACTGGGAGAATAGTTTGGGGGGAGCAGATAGCCATTTAACCATAATTCTTTATAATGAACCTTTGACCAAGAACAGAGACGACTCATCTTCTGACTGCATAATTCTCTGACAGCAAATCATGGCTAAGACACTGTTTGGAAATGATCTGATTGGAGTAGATTCGAGGGAGAAGAAACGCCTACAAACCTGGCAAAAGTCTGGTGCCTATAAAAGTGATGACATGAAAATCATTCAATTGTCAGATCTTTTATCTGCCCCAGAGAATTATTTTTGTTTTCTCTGTAAAACCCGCATATCTGTTAATCTGTTCAAAAT